>JAOXJK010000012.1:72715357-72742586 GCA_025774025.1 Xenus cinereus | reverse complement strand
ACGGGTGCTCATTGAATGGGGGGTTAATATAATACACACTGGGAAAAGAATATACGGCATAACAGAGCTCTAAGGAGCCATAGAGAGAAAGATAAAGGAAATTGAAATACTGGAAGGAAAGTAACTGATTTCAGAAAAGCTTTCATGAAAGTCTGGGGTATTTAATAGTTACATGAGGGAATAAGAAATAGAAGAGAATTTTGCTATTCTACTTGCTTTAAAAAACACAAAAAATTGTTAATTTTTTTCCATTTTACTTTTGGTTTGGAACCTACAGGTTCAAATTAAATTTAAACAGATGTGCCCCAGCTATTTAGTTTCGAATTCCTGAAGAAAGAGCACGTCTGCGTTTCCACTGATATAAAGTGACACACAACCACTATAAAATGAAAGCCATTGTACAACAGAGGTATTTATCTTGCTCATTTAAGATAGAGAAACGTTTTAAATGAAAATGTAAACAGGTGATTAAGCCTGACTATAGGAGGATGCCAAAAAGGTTACTTCTGAAAACACATGCTTGAAATCAGAAAACAGAAAATGAAAAATGAGCACTGTGACTATTAAGACCTTATCCCTGTCTGGGAGGGAAAAAGCAAAGTGGAGATGGAAGGAGATACAGCAGGACTTGAAGGGAGTCTTGTGTCTAGTAGTTATTTTAAAGACTTAAAAAGAAAATATACGCATTTTTATATTATTGAATTGTTGGTGGGAAGTTTCTTTTGTTAATGAAGTGCTTTGTTTGCTTCTTGCTGATTGTCCAGGCTCAGAGTCCATTCACAGAAAAGAAATACACACACTCTTTCCTGTGAATGATGGGAACACAGGGGCAGCTCCTCAGCACTGCTCTAAGTCAAAGTATCTCCAGTGATGCCTGTGAAGCTACACCAGCTTATATGAGCTGAAGACCTGGCCTAGAGTTTCCATCCAACAGAGTGGCTGTGTTAGAATCCATTTTGGTTTGCCCTTTTTGTTATTTTTTGTTTTTCCAGTGTTTAGCAACATGCTTGGGTAACCTTGATGGGCATTTAGGACATACATCTTCTGCCACAGATGAGCTCCTAAGTGCAGCTGGGTGCAGCCACCCCATACAGAAAGAGGAGTGGTAAGGGGATACACATGTGTAGCCATTCAATCACCCCACGCCCAAGCAGCTAAGAGCATGGGTTGCATCTAGTGGCAGAGAGGAGGTAAGAATCTTATATGTTCCATAAGTTTTCTCCCATAACTCTATTCCTGCTGTTCAAAAGGTCTTTCTCTTTTCTAAGTCTTTTTCCACATATATGTGTGTCTTTTCTTCCATTAGCCCCTTTCTGCACTTGATTTGAGCTCTTCTAATCTTGAATTATTTCCTTGTCTCTCTTTTTACCCTGACATTCCTGCTTCCTTATTTTTCCTTCCCTTTAAATGGAGTAGGAACATTTCTAAATGGCTAAGTGACATTATTCAGTGGAAGCTTTCTCTTTCCACTTCCTCCTGGACTGCTCTAAATTGTTTGCTTTCCCTCCCTAGTGCTCCAACAGGAATAGACTCCTACTATCCCCTCTGCCAACACTTGAAGCCTTTCTCTGGTCATTTCTTGCTCCAGTTGTCACATCCCAGTCTCTGGGCTCAGCCCATTTTGCTCCCAGTCCCTCGGTCTGTTCCAAATCCCTCCAGCAAGCTCGCCACCTCGTACCATTCATTCCCTGTCTCCTTGGCTCTGTGTCTCTGTGCTGTCTTCATGTCCTCTTTTCCCTCCAGAGGTGTTTGAACTCCTTAAGCCCTTTGCATTTCATACCTTACCTAAAATAGGGCTTTTACTTCTGCTATGTTCTTTCCTGCCCTTGGTGATCTGCCGTGACTGTTCCTTTTGTCTGCTTTCCCCACCCCTGCCTCAGGGCCCCTTTCCATGCTGCCTTCTGATTAATGTGTGTCAGTGCCCTCCATTTCCTTCTCCAAATCACTTCTTGAAAGCCCACCTATTCTATAAAATGCAACCATTTGAAAGTTGTTTTTTGGGGCTGGTGAGGAGCAATTCCACCTTATTTGGTGGTGTGGAGCTAGTACAAAACAAGTACAACCATTGCTTTCACACTTGGTATAGCCACCATTGGCCCTTTTGCTGCAACACCAAGCTCTGTGGCGCTGATTTTCACCTGTACCATAGACATCCCTTAAGACATGCAGAAGCAAGGGAGGAAAAATGGCTTGATGGCTTCTATGCTTCTCTAATTTCTTGGGCTTGCATGGGGGAGAGTGGCTGCGGCTGGGTCACTGAGGTTTTGTACTACATGGGCCATCACCCCAGATGCCATAATCTCTTCCCATCCTCCCTACTTCTCTTCCAGACGTGCCATTCACACTCCATGGTAGAAAAGTTTAAAGGGTGTGAATTCTTCCCGCTGCAGAGGCCCTGCGCCAAGCAGGCATTTCTCTCACGTGGAGGAACCCCAGGATGGTCCAAGCTGGGGAGTCTTTGGGCCTTCGTTTTGGGCTTTTGATTTTTGCTTAGTATTGTGTTTCTTTAAGGGCAGCAGGCAAAGTTTCAGTGCTTTATATATATGATTAGCTCTAATAATTCAGTAATAAGAATGCTTTTTTGAATTAATTTATTTTTATGAGTGTAATTATGTTGCTTGTGTTTAATAATTCTAATTTAAATACATCTCTTTGCAAAATTCCTCAAATTAAATTGCAATTATCCCTTTTCCTGTGCAATGGATTATGAGTGTATATTGGACCTACTCTTATATTTTTTTCTTCTCTCTAATCCAGCCAAACCCTTATAAGCACTATTTTACTCATATTAGAGCTGTGTCTCATTGATATTATGGGCACTGCAACCTGACTGTGTTTGGGGATATTTATTTTGGCGTTGCATCATCACGTATTTAGACGAGAGGAAATAGCTATGTGCCTTCTAAATTGCTAACACTAAGGGGAGCACTTAATCTTTAGAATATCTTAACTATAAATCCAACATCAACACGTGTGTCAGAAAACACATGAATTCTTTGTGCCTAAATATTCAAGGATCGTGATTAATGCTTAATACAAAACACACACGAGGTGCGTGGAAATGGAATGCCAGTTGCTTTAGGCCCCATTAAAGAGCCTCAAAATCTACATTTAATGATATTCCTGAAAAATCCTTTGTATCCCTCCTGAGCTATTTTTATTTCTTTACTGCTTGCTTGCTGTAAGTCTCCCAATGTCAAGCACTGTGCCTTTTCTCCCGCTCTCCAGACTTTGAGTCAGAGTCACTCATGGGAAAGTGAACATGGGGATGGAGACAGCAGGAGCAAAAGGAAGAGCCTGTGCTCACAACCAGCTGAGTCGGCCAAGGGGACACAAGGGGTTTTACCCAAGCAGCAGGACAAAGTGGCCCATTGCCCTACTACGGGCAACAGCAAGACAAGGATTTATGGATCCCAGTTCTTCAAAGTCTTCTTCCTGTGGCTCCTAAAGCCCCTTCAGAAAGGCAGCTCCTCACTGGACTCAGTGCCCTGTGGCTAGTGCCAGAGCAGAGACTACACGGGCAGCCCAGTTGTGCTGCTGGGAGGTTGGCCTCGGCAATGCTCCGAGCCACCAGCGGGTCCCCTCTGCCACGGGACTAGTGCAATGCTGAGACTTCAGAAGCAATTGCCATGTGAAAAGCTGAGCAGATTCAGCCCCAGATATATACCAGTGCTGAGTGAAACCTCCCTTTGGAAGGAAAGTCCCCCTTGATCCTCATCATTGTAAATGGAGGTGCTGAGAAACCTGTGAACCCTAAACTGCATGCCCATGGTGATTCAAGTGTGTGACCATGGCCCCTGCCCTTCAGAGTTACCTGGTGACATTGCTTTTCCTTGGGGAAAGGCTTTTATATAAATGCTGCTTCAGCAGTTGTTAAAGCAATTCCTTCTCACATTTATAGGTATAATGGAGATTGCTCCTTGAACATGGACAGGCCTCCTTAGATTTATTTCTGTTTTGCATCCTTCACATTTTCTTTAAGTATGATGCACACATAGTATTCTCTAAAATGTACTGTGAACTGAAGGAGCAGTTTTAATCTCATTCCATGAATATGTTTCACTGGGTCTGTAAGACCTCTTCAATGAAAGCTTTCTCAACAATTCTACTGTACTTTCCCTAGATCCCTTATTTATTCAGTAGAACAGAAGTTCTATCTTCTCTGTAATAGCAAGAGTTTGTGAGTGTTTGGAATCTTATTACACACCTACTTTAAAACGGACCTTTTCATATATATAAATATATTTTTTAGCGTTGCGAGACAAAATTCAGTATCACCAGTGAAATGCCCAGAAAGTTCAACGTTATGTGAGGTTAAAAGTCTCTGAAATCACAAGTGGCGCTCTAACACATTTTGACTCTTCTGAGCCAAACATCATCTGTCAGAATCCTGTGGTCACCGAAGCCGGCACAGGTGCAGGGATATTTATTCTGTATGAAAACATTTTTTTTTTTTTTGGTTCTTGAGATAACTTCACTGGAATATCTCATAGATAAACAGTTGGTCACACATCCATTTTTAGTCTGGAGGATATATCTGCCATGACAGTATCATCTTAGTGTGAACAGATATGCAAATTGTATTAAAGACTCACAGGCTGCAACTCCATCTGTTGATGAGCTGGGAAAGGACTTAACTATGACACTGCAAGATACAGTAGTTCCACAGTTCTGTTATCTCTACCGTGATTTTGTAGTCCACTGCTCCTGGGAAGCAGCATTCTTAATCCCCTTTAAGTTGTGAAGGTAGCACTCCTGAGTGTTTTGTGGGGATGATATAGGCAGACCAGGAATAAAGGACCACAGGAGACTGGAAGATACCTTTATTTAAGAGCCCTTCAGATCAGAAATTTTCCTGGGCTCAGAAGGAGAAGTGCAGTGATTAAATGCAGGCATTATCCTGCTGCAAGCTCACAACTCGCTCTCCTGGGCTTTCTGTTGCAGTGCAGTATGCCTATAGCATCCAACATTTACAAATTCTGCAAAATCTTTCCTGACCTCACAGGGAGAATGCAGGATTATGTGTTACGGGATCCAGATAAGACTTCTGGATAGTGACTTAAGAAAATCAGATTTAATTTGGCAAAGAGATGATAATCATCACCATCTATTTGGAAGTTCAGCTACCTTTTTTTTTTTTTTTTATGCAGTCAAAGAAAAGTGGTTGATGTCTTTGTCCAATGCACATACCTTGGCAAAAGAGAGTTAATGCTTCTGGTTTCCTCCTAGTGGTAAAAGGCCATTGTTTACTTTCAGTAACTGATATACTGGAAAATAAGTAGAAGCATTTTGCTTGGTTGTGTAGGGTGTAGCAGCTGTGATTTATTTGGTGATTGTGGTGCATGTGTGGATTATACACGGAGGTGAGCTGATTTGGGAATTTAGCACCATGTTACCATTTACCAGTGTTACATTCGAGGAACACCAGTAATGGCAACTGTCCTTCTCTCATGCCTCTCATATTTTTTTAGATCATTTTTTCTTTATTTCTATTCCACTTGATATTATTTGAGTCTCTTGTTTTGTTTCCATTTGAGAAGGTGGTTCAGCTCTCCTCATGGCTGTTGCCAACTGCACTTTTAGGCACAGTGTGAACCACTCCATGACCAGAAACTACTGGTTTTAAATTACCTGTCGACCACAGGTACGTGATGAAGAGTGACTTGAGTGAGAAGGTCCCAACTGAGCTGCCATGCTGCCTTGGCTGAAAGGTCCCAAACCAGCATTCAGCAGAGTGGGAACCCAAGCTGCTGGGCAGAGAGCTGGGAAAGCAGCACATTCTGGCACCTGCCATGAGTTTGCTCTAGCTGACAAATCTAAAGCAAAGTTAAATATTGGACTAAATAAAGACTGCTGAGATTTAATTTTACTTGAAAAATACAGGACAAAGCAAAGTATGAAATTATGGCTTCCCATTCCTTCTCTTTGCCATCACTCTGTTTATATAGCCTGGGTAGCAATGTCTCATTTTAGAGGAAAGTCTGCCTTGCTGATAATAGGTGTACACGGCTTGCATCTTCTGGCTGTGGTCCCTCAGTCCACAGTAGGCATCAGGGGATCGGACCATTCTGGAGTCTCTCCTGCTTATGTGGGATTGGGCAGGTTTCAATCCAGTGTGCTTCATACTGCATAGATTTTCAGTAGTTGGGTGCTATTTTAAATAAATAAGCACATTTCTTACATCCCACTTACAGAGCTTTCCCTATTCCCGAGCACATACAGTCACTGTATGAGAGCAGGTACCTGTGTGCTTCCTTACGATGCAATTTCCCTCTGTGCTCCTTTTGCAAAAACACTTGGATTAAATTTAACCAGAACACCTTGGAAAAAATTTAAACCTTTTTTTCAAAACACAACAGCTGAGTATTATGGGAGCATCACATCCATCCTAAAATATTACAGGCAGTACTGGCAATAGACTTAGTGACAGACTCTCACTTGACCAAACGGAAGAGCCGTCATGGGTAGACAGGCTGCATGGGCAACCGTTTGTTTGCCATTATCATTAAGCTGCATTAAGAATGACAAAAAATGCTTACTGCTTCTGTCAAAATTATTAGTTTTCCCACACCAAAATGTTCTGTTGTTGCAGATTTTGCCAGGTGATACTGATAAATACAGACTTTTGAGTTAATTTTTCTATTGTGTGGGGAAATGTTTGGGTTTGGGAAGAGATGCTGTGCGGTTAGCAGATTTTGCTGTTCAAAATTATGTGAAGAGGCAGCAGTCCAAAGCACACAATGTAAGCTAAGGAGACTTCGCTGCTTGCCTGGTTCTCTGATTAGAAGAAACCTTTGAGGTAGGAATTGGTTTTCTTTGGTATTCCTGAAAGAATAATCTACTTGCACATTCTCTGACCTGCTCTGTGCCCAGACTAGCATAGATGGGTAAATAAAACAGTTGATATTTTGAGGCTAGCTAGGCTCAATATCACCAGGGTTTTTTTTTTCTCCTCTGTGGGAAATCAAATAGTGCTGCCATTCAGTGCCAGAACAGGGATATTGTGTGACAGAAGAGGTGTACTATCAATTGCATCATTAATAGGGGTATGCTTGATGCGTAGCACGTATCTCCCAGGACACAGTCTGACTAGTATGCTAGTCTGATTTCATTACTCCCGATGATCTTGAGGCCTCAGCATAGTCATACCCTTTTTTTTTCAGTGGAGGCAGCAGCTGATATTCTAGTCCCATACAAAGAAAGTTGCTCTCAGTGAACCACAGCATGCCATATCACCATCTGGAGCACATTTCTGAGAGAGCAATCAGTGCTGTTGTCTATCACGTCTCTCTACCAGCGGCTGTTTCCTGCCAAGCTTGTTGCCTCCAGGTCTCCGCTGTTGTCTGCTCAGTTGAGTCTTTCTAGGCTGTGCAGATCATGAGCAGCCAATCTGGGACAGCTGTAAAGCATATAGACCATTTGCCATACAGAGTTTAGCGATGTATCTGTTTCTGACTTTGCCTGGTCCCCTATGAGCTTGATTCCAAACACTAATGAAAATTTATTGTAAATATTTCATGACTTAATTTTCCCTTGGGAATTTGGGGGTAGGGGGAAGCACAGTGATGACAATCCATGACTTGCTGGCAAATAGACGAATAGGTATTGTCCGTATAGCTTCTGTCTTCTTATGAGGTGCAGCACTGGTTTTGAAGAGCATAAACTGGATTGTATCCATCACCAGTAATTTATACTACCCCTTCCCTCAGAAAAAGATTCAGCAGTAGCATCCTGTTCAAAATCCTAAAAGTTTTGAAAAAAACATCCCACCTGCTTCAGATAAAATACTAAACTGTGTTTTACCTGCTACACAGAAGTCTTCATTAAAAGCCACGGTAAAATGAAACCCAAAAAGCTTAGCACTTATACATGCTATGACCATAAGATGGAGATATTGGGCTACAAAAGAAATTATGTACTTCATTCCTTCACCACTTTGGTTAGTGTGGACTTATTTAAAGAAAAATGATGATGATTAGCTAAAATTAGTATTGTGGTAGGGATTAGAGACCAGCCAAACCAGGATGGCAGAGTGGTAGAAATATGAAGTCTTGTGTTTAAAGTGTGCTATTAAAAGTGAAAATGTAAGATCCTATCGTAATAATTTCAGCAGTGGATTAGGATGTGTTTTTGTGTCACAAAAATATGTTGAAACATCATACTTCTAAATTGGAGAGGTAACCTCCTTTTTGATGAGTGGGAAAATATATATAGCTCTCAAGGCAGGTAAAATGGCTTGTGGATTTCACAGTCTATACAGTTATTTTCTAATCTTTAAGTATATCATCAGAGCACCGGGTCTAGCCAGCATTTCACTCTCTGCAGGCTCCAGATCTGCAATAACTGAGTGGGGGAAATTTTTGTTGGCATTAAAGGAGAGGGAGGAAGACTTTCCAGGGGAAACTGTGTGGGAGGGGTGTCAGCCAGCCACCCTTGGGGTGCATCTCAAACAGGCAACCTTTGCTAATCTCTGAGTAGTCATTTTATTAGCGAGAGGATAATTTTACTTTGAAAAGTGTCTTAAAAATATTACTTTCTTACTCAGCTGATCCACTTCCCTCTGTAGGCTTTCAGGTCTGGCAGTCTGTTGCCCCCTTCTTAACTTGCCTCAGGCTGAAAGAGAAAGCTGGCCCCAATCCTTGGTTATGTGTGGCCCTCAGAAGTGTCTGCAAAGTTTGTCAGCTGTGCTTCATCTGAACCTAGTGAATGCAGTGTTTTTGCACAAGCAAATTTGGTTCATGGAAAATTTCAGTTATTAGCTGTTAATTATTAATGCTGGATGATGATGATTAGATAAAGGGAAGGGTGGGTTCTTAATACTGAAGAGGTAATTTCATCAAGGGTACAGTGGATTTATTATCAGTTGAAATCTTACACTCCAGTCCATGCGCCTGTCTAAAAGTTATGCTTTGTTCAGTTAATGTTTCTGACTTGTGTGTATGAGGAAGCCATGAATGAAATTCTGTGGCCTGTGTAGTGCAAAAGATTAGACAGGATGATCACAGGGGTCACAGGATCACAGAACAGCTGAAGTTGGAAGGCAGCTCTGGAGACCATCTAGTCCACCATCTGTGTTCAAAGCAGGGTCAGCTACAGCAAATTTCTCATGGCCGCATCCTGTTGGGTTTTGTGTATCTCTAAGGATGGAAACTCCACTACCTCTCCGGGAAGCCTGTGCCAGTTTTTGACCACCCTCATAGTTAAAAAAAAGTTTTCTTCTTATGTTTAAATGTAACTTCTGGTATTTCAGTTTGTACCCGTTTTCTCCTGTCCTGTCACAGGGCACCATTGAAAAGTGTCTGGCTCCGTCTTCCTTACTCACTCCCTCCAGGTATTTATATAGATTTATGAGATGCCCTGAGCCACCTTTGCTCATTCCAGCTCTCTCAGCTTCTCTTCATATGAGAGGTGCTTCAGTCCTTTTGCTATCTTTGTGGCCCCCTGATGAATCTGTTCCAGTATGTCCGTGTGTCTCTGATACTGGTAAGCCCAGATCTGGACCCAGCACTCCCCATGTGTCTCACCAGTGCTGAAGAGAGAGGAAGGATCGTATCCCTTGACTTGCTGTAATGCTTTTCCTAGTGCAACCCAGGATGCTGTTGCCCTTCTTTGCCACGTGGGTTCATTGCTGAGCCATGGGCAACTGGGGATCCACCAGGACCCCCTGAATCCTTTCCTGCAAAGTTGATTTCCAGCTGGTTCATCCCCAGCCTGTACTGGTGTGTCGGGTTATTCGTCTCCACACGCAGGACTTTGCGCTTCCCTTTATTCAACTTCATGAAGGTCCTGTTGGCCCATTTATCCAGCCTGTTGAGGTCCCTCTGAATGGTACCACATTCACCTGGTGTATTGCCACCACTCCCAGCCTTGTATCATCTGCTGAGGGTGAACTCTGTATCCCATTGTCAAGGTTATTAATGAAAATATTTAACAGTATTGGACACAGAATTTACCCCTGAGACACACCACTAGTCACTGGACTCCAGATGGACTTTGTGCTGCTGATTACAACACTTTGAGCCTGGCAGTTCAGCAAGTTTTCATTTCAGCTCACTGTCCACTTATCTAGCCCATGCTGCATCAGTTTGTCAATGAGGATGCTACAGTCAAAAGCCTTGCTAGACAAACAAAATCCACTGTTCTCCCTTCATCCATTGAGCTAGTTGCTTTGTTGTTGATTTTCCTCTTCATAAATCCCCACTGAATACTCTCAATCACCTTCTTGGCTTTAATGTGTTTGGAAATGATTTCCAGAGTAATTTGCTTCATCATGTTCCCAGGGATTGAGGTGAGGTTGACTAGCCAGTAGTTCCCTAAATCATCCTTATTGCCCTCTTGAAGCTAGCAGTGATCCTCACTTTTTTTTCAGTCTTGAGGAACTTCACCCAGTTTCCATGACCTTCCAAAGATTATCAAGAGTGGCCTCACAACGATATCATCTGCCAGTTCCCTCAAATTTTTGTCAGCTCTGGAGAATTCAGAAGTGCCATCCAATTTCCTGTATGTGTGTGTGATCACCCAGATTCAACAGAAGGTGAGAGCCCACCTTAATCTTCAGTACTTCCTTCTCATGACCTGTTTTCCATAAGAAAGTAGCCTGGGCAAGGAGTGAGAGCCCCTTACAGCAGATGAGCAGCCTGGACACCTGGGTCTCTGGGAACGTGAGGTCTGCTGAGAACCGAAGTGCGGTTCCTGCTGTGAATCTCCATCAAGGACTCTGTCTCCTCACACTGACCCTCTAAAACCATGCAAGTTAGGCAGCACAAACACACAAACAGGTACAGTGCCATACACTGACCCTGTGGGAGCTTAGTTCTGCAAATCACGGTGCTTATTTCTGCCTGTCAATCTGGACTTAGGTGTCTAGCTGCAGTTACTTTCTTTTCTGTGTGAAGATAAACAGTACTATTGACATTGGAAATTACTCTTGCCAAAGAGATTTTGAACTTTAGGCAGCCAAGCTGGGGAGTATTGGTGTAAGCAACCCATCTGGAGTTGCATGATAGATGGACAGCACAGCCAGGAAAAGCACCCGAGTGCCCTGACACCGGGCCCAGGCTGCCTCCCCTCTTCAACCACTGCACTCCTTAAGGTATTTTATTGCTTATGTCTTTCAGGACATGTGAAAAAGGCTTAAAATACACAAGACAAATTATCCAACACGATTCTCTGGAAAATGTTGTGTATCTTAAATGCAGCCAAAGTGCAGAGTGTATGCCAGTTGTAACAGTAATCACTCATTTTCTGTTTTGACCTAGCTGAGAAATTACAGACTTGGAAAAGAGTCATTTGAATGTAAGAATCTTTGCCGTTTCAAAGGTTTTCTTTCTTTTTTCCCTTCTGGGAGCAGCATGTGCTATGTGAGTTGTTTCTCCACTTGTTCAGAACACATCCTACTTCATCTCGCCTTGCTCCCTAAGGTAGTTAATCTATTGGAGATACATAATTATATCATACCTCTGCCACTCAAGCTCTGTCTCAGACATTCACCCAGAAGCCAGAAGTAGAACTGGTAAGGGTTAAATGTTAGAAGATCAGTGAATTGCAAAAGAATTTCTCACTGTTTCCAGGTCAAGCATTCATAGGTTGTTTTGTTTTGAGCTGTGGCTTCTAGACTCGGATCATGTCAACATACAGAGCAGGGCTGACACTGAGACATCCATTTAATAAATATTTACTTTTTTATGTGTGTGAGTGTGTGTGTGTGTGTATGCTTGCATGTGTATGTGTGCTCACATCTAATGTCCATTCTTAGTAGATGGATTAATCCCATTCTTTGACTTGCCCACAAGACAAGCCCAGGACACATATTTACTAGAAACAATACTCAGGAATGCATTTGTGGTCGTAGAGTGCATTTTGTGGTATTCTGCTTTAAACTTGTGTAAGTACTACTATTTTTAACAGCAGGGTAGCTGCATCACTCAACTGCTGGCACTATGAACTGAAATAATAGAAAAGAAAATGCTCTTTACACTACAGTCTCGACCGATACAATAAGTTACGTTAAAAACATTTCCTCACATTTATTGTCTTCTTAGAAATTAAATTAAAACATTTGAAGGGTTTTCATCCTTCCACTAGTTTGTTTTGAAAAGCTTGTTTTTATGTGAGCTAAATAAGGAAGTTGAGAATTTTTTACAATGGGTACAAACCCCATTGATGTGTCAGTACGCAATGATTAAAATGACATACAAAGGCATAGCCAATAAAAGACAGTTATTTTCAAATGCACATGAAAAAAACATAATTAAGATGAGACTTAAGTGGCTATGTTGGGATAGTGTATGTGGAACAAAACCAGTGTGCAATAGTATTTATAATTTATGCTTCTTCGAAACAATCTTATTTCTGGAAATCCAAACAAATCACTTCAAAATTTCATAATCATTTGGCCAATTTTCTATGGTTAGGGTATTTTCAGGTTTATTAGATTTCTTGGATCAGAGAGCAATTTCCTCTTATTTATATATTGCAAATTTAATCTATTGATCTTTGTATTGATAAGTATATTCTAACTTTGAACTATAAGGCTCAAATGTGTTTAGAGAAGCCAAAAAGTGATCTTTCATGTTTCGCAATGGCATGGCTCTTTCTAGCATGAATACTGCCGCTTCCTTTGACTATTCGTGTATGCAGCTCTTTACTTTTAATATTCTCTGCAAACCTCAGCTATCTTTAGATTAAGCCAGGAAAAGCACAGCTAGTATGTGACTGACTTTTCATCTCTTATGAAAAGCCCCCAGATATTATTTAATAATCTGTGGTATAAGCCATTGTTCTTCTATGCACGTTTGCCTGCAATGAAGTATCCTTTTCTGATCCTTGCCTTTTAATCAGAGCTATATTCCACCTCTTCCCAGGCCCCATCCATAATCGGCAGGCCACGAGGTGTTTTTCAGTGGAAAGTCAAGAGCAGCCGGGAGCACACAGTCTTAACTGCATGGAGCAAAATGAGGAAGGTGTCTCTTTTGTCTTCGTATCTGTTGGGCCACTGCTTTGTATCACCCTTGCAGTAAAGCTGATTAACTATGATACTGATTCATCAAGTAATTCATGCAAGCATGTGTAACTGGCAGGCTATTTAGAAAGAACAAGCTTCACCTGAACTACTAGAGTTAAAATCTTTTCCTCCAGGGAAATGTGACCTAGAGAAATGTTTCACATTATCCCAGGAAAAGGAGCCATGCTGAAAAGATTAGAAACCATCCCATGCAGACATGCACACATGTGCTTACATGCACGCACACTCTCCCACCCCTAGCAGTACTGTGGGCAGCAGAAGGAGCAGTGCACTTTTGCAGACTCCTGCCTTGTGCTCAAAGGAAATGCAGCAGACATTTAAATATTTCCAAACCAAACAAGACATCCTGAAGGATTCTCCTCCTGTGGCCTCATTATCTGCTTACATCTGTGTTTTTAAAAATCAAAAGAAAGGCTGAAGCAGGCAGAGCCACCCTAGACAGGAGCAGAAAGAGGAAGTGGAGAAGAAAGGAGAAAAAGTTTAATACCTTAACTAAGGCTGCCCTCATTTTCTGAGTAAACTGGGTTTAAAATATGATGGTTGAAAATTAGAATAATCGTTAGAACAAAGCATCTTTCATTTCTGAGGTGTCGTGTCTAAGTGTATAGCTTTTAAATGTATAGACAGGCTGATCCTGCAAAGACAGTGACAAGACCTGTTTGTAAGTACCTGATCGTTCCTCTAGAGTTTAGGGACTAATTCTTCCCTAATGCTGCACTTTTGCATTTGCTTTTCAATAGGAAGATTTGGGGAGCAACTCTTCTGCTTGTATGAGCCCTGGGGGCACAGAAAGCCTGAGGCTGACGTGATGAGCAAGCTGTTGACATGACTAGTAGGTTGATTCAGACAAGACCCTTTTCAGTGAGTGCCAACCGTCATCTGATCCCCATCCAAGCCCAAGGAGAACCTTCCAAAGAGTGTTTCCTACATTATCCACCTTCACAGTGTCTCCTCTTGACCCTAAGCCTTCCAAATCTTTACTTCAGTTTGGGGCATCTTTACACTGAGTACAAATACAGCCTGCCTCATTTCCCCTGGTGTTCTTGTGCACATACTAACATGAAAGGATACCCGCTGAAAAATTCCCAATCATTTCCGGTGTGTGGGGAAGGAACTGCAATAGTGACTGAGCATTGTGGTACTGCTTGTAAACATTCAGCTTTGGAGAAAAAAGGAGTAATCAGCAAGGAATTTGGCTTCAAAGTCAATGGCATGATACTGTGTGGTCAGGCTGGTTTCTCTAATGCTGGCTGAGTAGCCCCAGAGAGATTGCGCCTTGCTGATGCAAAGTGTCTAGAGAACACCTCCAGGACAATTGCTCCATAGATACCTTCTCACCTATAAAACAGGTCATCCACAACCTGCGAGCAAGGCCAGCTAGGGTTGGCAGAGCAACCACCAGCATCACCTCTGGGAAAGGGCTGTGGGTCACAAATGTGGGCCAGCCCCACTGTTTGCCCCTTCCCACCGCTGCTGGGAAGCTGTAATGTTGGGACTGGGAATGGGGCTTGCAGAGAGGGAACAGTGGGTAGGTGTGAAGGAAGGGATTCTAATTTGGCTGAGAGTGAGGTGGAGAGAGAAAGAGAAGCAGCCTGAAACAAAGGAGATGAGAAATTAAAAAAGGACAAGAATAGCATCCTTGTTCCTCACTCCAGCCATGTTCACCGGCTCTCCTCCCACTGGATATGTGCTCTGTTTTTTCACCTTGAGAATGCGTCCATCCTGTAAATAAACTATTTGTATTTTTAAATATAAACAGCATCTCTACCTATGACACATCTGTAGGTATTTGCCATAGCAAAACCATGAGCAGCTCTTAATGTTATAATATCACAGCTCTCCTTGATAGACATGTGTATATGAGTCAGTCAAGGTAGGTTTTTTTGGCAGTTTGGATTACAACTGGATGCAGTACAAGCTCTGAGGACCAGCTTTGGTGTTGCTTTATGTCATAAATCACCTCCTGCCTTGCATCTGAATTACCCTGCTGCTGAGGCGAAGGCTGCTTCAGGCACGCCAGGGAACAGGCTGAGGTAAGGGCAGAGCAGAGCTAAGGAGAAAGGCATGCAAGTGGCCCTGGGCACAAGGACTAAGGTCCCCTGGGCTGCAGGGAGCACAGGTGGAAAATGTTGGCCTGACCAAATAAAAAACACACAAGGAGTCAGCCCAAGGGCAGAAACTGGCTCCTTGCTTCAAAACCCTGCTTGCCTTTGCGCTGCTGTTCCTCTTGTACCTCTGCTCGGAGCAGCCAAGTTGAATTCAAACCAGCTATCTACTCCAAACTGTGTGCCTTGAGATATTCTGGATCTCAAAGGCCCTGGGAGTGACAGCTGACAAGCAACCTTCAATTTTAGGCAACAGGCTTCTGACCGGAGGGTTGGCTTATCTTGCTGAAGTGGCAAGTGTCTTGGGTTTGCAAGTGTCTTGGGTTTGTCTATAGCAAAGGTGTCTTGGGTTTGAGAGACAACACCACAGTGTCCCACTCCAACCGCCCCACTGGAGTGCTTGTGCTGTTGATGGTGGTTGCTGTGGCACTAAATCCTAACGTGGATCTGTCACATCTGAGTCTCTCCCTATGGGTGGAAGGCAGTTTCTGGGTACTGGCTGTCCAAAGGGTACAGATGAGCATTTTTACAGCCTCAAACTAAACACTGTGTCTTTCCAACTAGGAGAGTTGCCATCACTGAAATTCAGGATCTACTGGCTGCTGACATTTACATGAGAATTTATGGCTGTAATAAATCATGCTTCAGATTTTCCTTATTTGGAATAATTTTGGAGTATCTTTTCCCCACATTTTTTATGGCAATGTAATAGAGTACATTTTAAAGGACGAGGAAGATGTTAATGTCACCTTTACTGCATGAAGAGTTGGATACAAAGCTTTCCAAGAAAGGAGTTTTTGGACAATGCAATGTTATTTATTTACTTAAGCCATTTTATAATACTCTGGCAGTCTAGCCCAATAGTGAGGTCTCAGGGAACTTTGATTTTTTTATTTTTTTTAGCCTCTGTGCACAGGATGTGCTTATTTCACTGATAAGACAAAAACAAGGCTTTTCTGAAGGAGCAAATCTATATTTTTTCTCAGTGACATTATCTCTGCAGACAGACTACAGGTATAAGGAAAACAGGAATACTGAAGTAGTTAGGACAGCTAAAGCTCATCTTTGAACGAATCTGCAAACATTACCCATGTGTGAACTAAATGCAAAATACTTTTGATAGGAGATACCATATATTGAGATTCCCATGTCCTCTCTGTGGAGAGAAACCATGTGAACTTCGGTAAAGATCTGATATGCTTGTAGTAACCACTTTAGCTACCTAGAAATCTCTCAGAGAGAGTACAATAAAAGGCCTAAGGGAATAAACAGCAAATGAACTGACTGGGATAAACCAAAGATCATTTTCATCCTCATGCAGATTTCTCTTTTTTCACATCCCCTCCTGCCTTTCTATTTATGCATTTCTGCATTTGTCCTTTTCTGGATTGAGCTTTCAGGGACTGGTGGCTGTTCCCCTCTTGTAGTGTACCAACTGGGAAGGACTTCCCTGCTCACAGACTAGCCATCTTGGCTTTCCTCTTTCATTCACGAAGGTCTTCCCAGCATCATCATTTTATTCACCACTTTCAGCCTCCTTGGCTTCCCTCTATCTTAGCCTGCCCTTTGCCTACTGCTTTCCTTTCTTTGGATTTCCCACTCTCTTCCCTCATCAGAGTGACTCCAACCACCTCTCTTTTTTTCCCTTTTTGTCTCCTTTTTATGCTGCTGAATTCATACATGTTTCCCAGCCCTGACCCTATATGTGTTTCCCACCCTATAGGTCAAAAGCCTTTCTTTGTAGGGTCACTTTTTGTAAAGTCAGCCTCCTCATCTAGTTGTCTCTCTGGGTTTTCCTGCTTTCCAGACACATTACCGGTGACACATTCCCTCAGTGTTACCTCCCAGAAGCAAGCAGATATCATGCTTTCCAGGTCCCCAGGCGATTTTGGGTCTGCAGGCTGTAGAACCACAAGAGAAAGAGGGGAAAGCCCTGTCAGCTGTGTTGGGTTTGGACACATTGGTGTGCCTGTATCCATCCGCCCATGTCAGCATGACCCCTCCATGGCCAGCGTGCTTGCTGCCCTCCACATGCCTCTGCAGCTTCTCCATGGGCACCCCTGCCCTGTGCTCTCCATCCTTTCAGACTGGGACCACCCCTTTCTAACTGGATCCCTGGCTTCAAACCCCCGTGTTTCCCCGTGACTCATTTTGCTGAGCTGGTTTCACTTGGATCTCAGCTGGAAATTCCCCCTTCGGGAGCTCTGTAGCCAGACAATGCATGCAGCCACGCAGTTCGGCCTTTTCAAAACAAAATAGGGTTTAAAAATCAACAGGAACACGTTGCTCCGATAAGTGGGTTAAAATAACAAAAGAAGGCCCGCGTGCGTGGATATGACTTAAGCTTCATTCTTCCCTCACAAATTTTGGGCAAGTTCCACATAGTCTTGGCACCTCCGTGCTTGGGCTGGGAGAGGCAGGACACAGCTCTGTCTGGCTGTCGGAAACGGTGTTAGACAGGAGTGTCTGTCAGCTCTGGGTCCGGATAGGGCTGGTGACAACCCAGCTCACTGGCCAAAGAGGCCAGCGCCGGGAGGACCAGCTGCTTCCCCATCCCCTGGGCGTCACTCACATCGGGGCATCTTACACCCACCCTTATTTCATTTCCGGCATGTTTCCTCCTACCCACCTCCATTATTTTGCTCTGTAGAGAGAATAACAGCAAGGAAAGGCACAGAGACAGATCTCATACCTAATATTTTTTGCATTTTCTATCGGATCTTCGTATTTGCTGGCTTTCTTTCTCATTCTCGTCTCTTCTTACTTGGTTCTCCAGATCACTGTTATTGCCTATTATTAACAGGTGTAATTAGTATCAAAATACTGATATCTGCAAGTATATAGTGTTCCCAGTGCATTGGACAAGGTGATGTTATAAATAAAATTCTTATTGACAGCAACAGCTTATTATATTTAGAATTGCAGTATCTAATCAGACTGTAAAATTCTCAAAAATTTTGTAGTAGATTTTTCTTTCAGTTTGCTAACTCTACCCAAGTAATCAATCAAAACTAATGAAGTTTTTGCCTGTTTGCTTAATTTTCACCTGTGTAACTAAGGTGAGAAGTTTATTCATGGGCTTGAAATGCATTGCATACGCCCTGGGAACTAATCTTCCTATTCTATCTAAATATTTCCAACCTGATTTCTGTACCAAAAAAAATATAAAAATTATCTGAACTCTAGCATCCACCATCCTTCCATTAAAGGCCTTTAATAAAATCTTGATAAAGTGTTTGCTAAGGAAAACAAGGCTGTCACATGATGAGATGCCATGAATGAAAAGCTATCTAAGAGATTGGAGGCAATAAAGAAGAAAAAATGGCAAATTTTTGTCCCTGAATAAAGGTTGGCAGAGAAGTGACAAGGTCTGGTATTGTTTAACATAGATATTGGCAGCCTGGGAAGGGGAATGGGAGTAAAGAAGTGAAACATCTAAATACCAATGAAATTATTTGTGTTCGTCAAAGCCTGGTACTTCAATGGGGGAGACGTGTCAGCGGGACTTAAGCAAAGCAGGTGAAGGACCAGTCCAATGGCAAGCAGAGTTAATTGGTGGCACATGCGAAACAGGACATACTAGAAGGGAAGGCAAAATATTCCTGTGACTGGGAGCACTTAAAATGAGCTCTGGAAAAAGACTCGGGGCTTATTGAAGGCAGCTTAGTAGAAACTTCTGCTCCCTGTGCAGCTGTGAGCTGAGATGGAGACTATACAGCATTATGCTAGCAGCCAGCAGCACAGTCTTGTCAGGACCTGGCATCTTGGCCAGGATTCAACTTGCCTAACTACAGAGCAGTCATCTTCACCTGAGCCCATTGCCTGGACTCTTTTGCAGCCAGCGGAAAGAAATGTGCACGCTGAGGTTAAAGACTCATGTTCTCCTAAAGCAGAGCTCTCCAAGAGGTCACATCACTCCTCCTCTGATGCTTATTTTGACTGCTTTTTCTGTAAAAGGAGTTTTGACAACGAGCTTTAATGTCCACGCTGTAGAAAACTGCAGTCTATCACCTCACTTCTTTAATGCTAGAGATTAAATTTGGGATTTAATGCTAGAGGCCAGAACTCCTGAAGATGGTGTTTAGCTGCTTCAGGAAGGAGAGAAGAGCAGATGGCAAAACTCCTTAAAAATCAATAAAAGCCTAATTAAGATGAGTCAGGAGAATCTGTCTTGGCATTAGAGTTAAAAGACACAGACGAAATGCACAGAATGAAACCAGCCTTTTAAATACCACCTAAACAGCCTTTGGTACCTGCCCAGCACAGGATGCCAGAGAGGCCAAGAGCTGAGTTCAAAGTTGAGTGTAATCTTCACCCTCAGACTGGTTGCTGTGGATGTAGATTATCTTATACTCGCCTGCTGCAAAATTCCTTGCATCCCCTGAAGCACCTGGTGCTGGTGAAATGGGCTGAACAGGTTGAAAGAATATCTTATATGTGTACAGCATTCACCTACGGGCTTGGAAAGGAAATGTGTGATGAATTTGGCAGGCAGTTCTTAGATTGTCAAGTAGGTATCTTGGGAACTGGATGCCCTGGCAAAATCAGGTGCAATAACCGATCTTCCTGAAACAGTGAATAACATTCAGGGTGTAGATCACACCCTCCAGAGGCACTTCACCATGACCAAGCAGAGGATGCTAGACTCCTTAATGCTTTTTTTAAGTCCACCAGTTTTCTGTTCCCCTTTCACACACAGAATCCTGGACCACATGGGCTTTGAGTTTGGACTAATGAAGAGCTTGCTACATTTCCTTAATGACATGGGTCCACCTGAAAGAGTATGAAAAAATGTTCACATTATGAGGCATATGGTTTTTTTGCTAGGCTTCTGCCCGCTGCCTGTGTCTGTAAGGGTGTGAAAGAGCTGTGTTAGGTCCTCTTTCTGGTAGAAGGAACCGACCTTGTGAACGACAGCTGTGCAGGCAAGAGAGGAATTTATTACCATGTTCACAGAGCAGACTGTGCAGAACATATGCTATAAGTGGGGGCTTTCCCAGCTCTGGGGGGTCCTCTGTCTGCTCTCCCTGTGCTCAAGTCCATGCTGATATGCTGAGCTTGGGACTTTTGTTAGCTGCATGTTTCTTTTTCTGTTTTTATTTTACTCTGCATTCAAAGGACTAAATAGTGAGAGAGAACTCTGGCTGTTTCAAACGGTGTACAGGAAATGAACAAGCTGAATAGTGTGTTTGCCGGCACACAGATCTTTTTGGCATATCTAATGCCTGTCTGGACTATGGGTTTGCCTAATTTTCAGCCATTACTAGCCAACTATCAAAGGCTTTTCCATATAGGAGAACCTTGATTTGCTGTGGTGCCTGCTCCTGGCTAATTTGTCCTGAGATGCCCCTGGATGGGATGGTCTGTTTCATATGAGCATCTGTTTTCTGTTTTTCACCGTTGGAGTGTAGTTCCTGCGTGGGGACTCTGGAGGGACTTAGATCCAGAACCAACTATGGGCAGGTGGAAACTGTTCAGATGTCTTATGCCCTTCTGTACTGCTCTTAGAGCCATTTCTGGGAAAACAGCCAGCCCCCAAGTGATAGGCAGTGGTGGCTGAAAAGGAAGACAGGGCATTCTTGTGACGGAAAAACATCAGCTACTTTCTGCAGATGCTTTTCTAATCAATGAGCATGGCCTTTTGATCATGTTTCCCTCTGAGGCTGAAGGATGGGGCCGAGAAGGAGCTAATCAAATAAAATACTGGCTGGTAGAAAAACTTGTCCATCTCTGCTGTGCTAAATACTAAGTTTGTCCTTCTTTCACTCTTCCCTGTGCCTCCTGTGGGTCTGATCTTCTGAGCTGCTATGAGTCTGCCCTCGTCTATTCTTGCCATCTTCTCTTTTGACCTCTTCCTTCAGAAACCGAGGTGGAGAGTTCCCGGTATTTCCTTTAGGGAGTGGGAACTTTGGAGAAGAGAATCATCAGGCTACAGTAAAGAAGAAGTTTCAGGAATCCTAGTACTTCTCTTTGGATTTGGGAAACAAGCATGTGTGGAAGTCTTTTACTGAGGGATATCTTTAAACCCTGTTTCTATAGTAGGGCTGCAGTGCAAGCAATTCATCTGTAACAATAAGGAGGAAATCGGTGGGAAAATGTAGAGGAAATGTCAAGGGCTTGCAGAGATCTGCATATCTAGTGTTATAATATTAGAACAGAAACAGAAATCTATGAATCATTCACAGCCATTCCTTGCCCTCGTGGTTTTGGTAACAAAGGCCATTGTCTGAAGTAGTATGGGAGCAAGGCAATGTCCCAGTATTGAAAGAAAACTCACTTGGCAGAGGGAGAGATCTTCTGGAGTAATCAACAGGCATGGAAAGGTGAGAGGGGACAGGAAAAGAAGCTTGAAAGTAAGGTCTAAGGCTAAAACATGCTAGGGGAATATCACTCTGTACCCTGTTGGCCAGATTAGGCTCTTGCTGCTGTCATCACCTTCCTGGACATTCACCACTGTTACCTTCACAAACACGCTGGAATCAGCTGAGCTCCATCTTTGTCCTCACTATGGTCTTGCTGAGGGCAAGCACAGAGATGTGGTCTTTTCTTCTCTTGGGTGAAAGATCAGGGCTCACTGGCCAGAGGCTGCAGTGACACACAGTGTGCCACAGAGGGGTGTCTGTGGGGCTGGGCATTTGCCATCTTTGGGGGAGCTGCAGTTGTGAGTATTCAGGGATAAAGTAGTCTGCTCTTGGTTGCTTCTCATGGAAGAAGTAATGCTTTTAGAAAGAAAAGATAACTGAAAAACTACCATCTCTGCACATCTCTCTGTACTGCCTACTGCAGGGAACTTGAGCAAGGCTGGGCTGCTTCACACATGCCTGTGTCTCAGATAGGTTTCCCTAAACAGCTCCTACGGCTTTCTTGACAGAGCCTCTGAGCCTGCTGAGCAACTTGGCTGAGTTCTGAGCCTTGGTTGTGCTTGTTCAGACTACTTTGGACACTTTCAACGGAGAGTTAAGCCAGATTCTTCCTACCCCCTGCCCCTCTGCTGTCCTGGAACAAGCCTCTGTTTGTTTACTGGAGGTCACTTAACTTGAGCTGTTGCTTTTTTCCTGTCTTATTCTCCTTGCTGCCTTGCACTAAGTGAAACCAATATGTTAATGCATTCAAGTGTCCCAGTTCCCAGATCAGCATGGCAGTACTTATGAATCATTGCAGTGTGACTCTGTTTCTGCTCCAGAAGGGAGAAAGGGCTGCACCGTGGTGAGGGGAACTTCTCATGTGTGAAAGCAGGATTTAGTGCGTGATAGGCGGTGTGGAACTTGATCGCTATCTTTAAGGGACCTAGTTCTGCCTGACATAGTTACAGAGTGAAGCATGGCATGATTGCTGCAGATGTTACCCGTGTTCTTGCACCTCTTTTATCAATCATTACCCCAACTTGACAACATTCATATTGCGTCCCAGTATCTGCACCCTCTCTATCACAGCTCTGTCTGTTAAGTCACCTGGGATCAGAGTACCCTTCCTCCAGTGCTTTTCTGGTGCCCCTTATCCTCTCTAATGCCTCTCTCCGTTAATGGCCAAGCAACCATCTAGCCTTACCAGCACCAAGAGACCATGTGCCAAAGGAGACGTGGCAGAGGCTGGAAACATTTCTGTGTTTCAGCAATTTTAACGATGACAGCATTTTATTCCTCTTTTGAAAGAGTGAATCATGCTGCTGACTCTAATTGTCATTGCATCTTCCCCCTCCCATTTGTTCATATTCTCTCCACCACAAAGGATGAGAGGCACTGTCCTGTGACCAAATACCTGTGTCTAAGCCACCAGTAAATGCTCGGCAAGCCACCAGTGGTCAAAAAATCTCTGTCAGGGAAACCTCCAGGTTTTAAAAAAAATTGAATGCAAACAGGCCCAAGACCTGATTTTAAAGCCTTGATTCCACAAGTAAAATTGTCCAGGAGTTTCCAGTAGGATCATGCTTTAGATCCAGTTTCTAACATTCAGCTTTGTCACAGGGAATAACTTCAACCCTTTAACATAGGGATTGCCTGGTCACAGACACTGTCCTGTTTAGTTTCAATCAGCTTTGGGGAGTTGATACCACTTTAAAGTTGGTCATATTGGTGTAGCTTGCAGCTGTACATGTTTAAACGAGGGATTACAGTGATGGAGTGCCCATAAACACCAGTTATGCAGTTTGAACTAAATCACACCTTTCATCATATCAGAAAACTGCTGTGCATGAGACCCAGTCTCAGAGAGTAATTTTAAACCAGTTTGAACCGATACAAAAATAAAACCAAGAGATTTTTCATCAAGTAAAATGTGTTTGGTATATGTTAATCAGGACAGGTATAAACCAATCCAAAGAGGATCTCTGAAAACGAGATAAGATTGTGTATATAAAGGATTTCAGTAGCTCAGCTAAATCAGTTATAAAACTTCTAATTTAAACTAATGCTACCTATATTTGGACAGTGAGAATTAATGGGCTGCAGCTCTACTGAAAGGAAAATGTTACCAGTGGGGGTCTAGTCCAAGAAATCTGTCCTTTATCAGTTCCTCAAAAGCAGCTCGGTTGCTTTGAATTACCCGAAAACATCAAATTACCTGTGAGCCCAATGGTTCTTTGCACGGCACCACAAATTCATTTTGCAATGGTTAAAATAACCGATGTAATGCAGTTAACATTTCTCCATAATCTCCTAAATAAATCTAAATCCACTGTTAAAATACCTCTAATTCCAGCTGCAGTTTGGTAGTGGTGTCCCAACAAATTTTAAAACCTCCTCCTCCTCCCGGCATATTTCTTTTTAGAAATGACCAATGGAGAAGCCAATAGATTTCTATAAATCACTGTTGGATGAAAACAAGCATAAAAAGGAGGCTTGAAGTTGTTTAATATTACAGATGTTTTGGAACTCTATTCAGTAGTTGGCAAGTCACACGAAGCTGCTCTGAATTCTTTATAATCTAGACACAAAGATCATTGAACTCTGAGAGAACCTCTGGGCTTTTATTCAAAAATATGTTGGCTTCTATTTACCTCTTTCTTCATTTGTATCTATCAAATGGCTCAATATATAAATAAAGCCGGGGTGTTCTTATTAGCTAAGGCAGTATTTCATGCAGATTAATGCCAGCAGGTTTTGTAAAATACATCTCTATTCAAAGCTGGAGTATGTTTTGAATTAATTTTCATCCTGTATATGAATCAGGTATATTCTACTCCAGCTCTCGTACAGGGCTCAGCTGCAGCGTACAGGAGGAACCTGTAGTGTTTAATTCTAGCCCCATCATCCTTCTTCAGCAAAGCACTTTTAACCCTAAGCATCTGCAAAATCCCCTTGACTTTAATGGGAGTACTCACATGCTCAGGTATATTAAAATTGTAATTGAAAGCAGCACCTTGCTTTCTCAGAACCTGAGTGACGTACCCAGCATTTTATTGAACAGGCTTATTTAAATATTACCTCACGCATATGTTACGAGCAAATCTTTCTAGTTCAATAAAATCAGGCTTATTGTTATGGAGTTAAGAAAAAAAAAATCTTTAGTTTTCTTTGCCTCTAAAGCAGGCTAAAACTCTTACACTAAACTGAAAATATTGTGTTGGCTAAAAGTACCTTGCCAGCTGAGCCAAAACACAGTAAAATATTCATCTGATTTTGGTCTTAATAGAATAATGGGCAAGAGGATTTAATGGGATTAATAAACTGACGGTTTTAAAGAACGCTTTGGTTGACTACCAGCTAGAAATTCAACATCCCACAGAAGATATCTCTGCATTTAGCTAATTTTGCCAATGCTAAATTGATTGTTCAAATGATCCCAGCTTTGGAGTGGTTGAGTGGTTTTTTTCTGTGTAACATAAACACCCTCACAAGCAAAATCCCTCCACTGAGGCAGTAAGACTGTGATGAAACCAGAGAATGGAGAAAAAAAATATATAAGATTATAGCGGATCACACGCAAACTGTTTGAGCCACTCCGGCGTGATTTCTTCCCATCCTGCGGAAACTCTGCCTAGTGTGTTCTAATAATGGAAATGTTTGGATTAGTCTGCATTCAATCCATTTGCCTCAGCATCTCACCAAATGTGAGGTACGCCACCAGTCTAGATGACTAACTGTTTGTAATTTAGTCGTAGCTTTCTTGTAGCTGTGGCGATCTGAGGTCATTAGCGAAGCGAGGTTTGCGGGAGGCACATTACTAATGCATTAGACCAACTCAGCCGGTCGGAAAAAAATAATGCAGCTTTTTGGATACACGAGCTCTTCATTGGGATAAACTAGAAGTGCACTTAAAAGCTAACTGCTCTCATCCTCCTTTGTGCTCACCTGGAAGGACATAGTGGTTGTACTGGCTGAAGCCCGAGGCTGAGAGTCAGTGAGGACCCTGTTTTCAGACTCAGTGGAGGTGGGTGGTTGTTGTTGGGTGCTACTTGGAGTCAAGGACTGTTAAAGAGAAACAGAGGTCTTGCTTAGGCATCTTGCAATCCACACACAGAGGACGAAGCAGTCAGCAACGTGTCAGCGGGCAAGGAATGAAAAGGTACACCATAAAGAGAATAGACTATTGTCGTAGGAAAGAGCACCAAGAAAGCTTCAGAGAGACAGACCTTCCCGTGCTTTATACCAAATGAAGCTCATTTTAGCGTTAACAACTACAGTTTTCCTTACAGGGTGACTACAAATGCACACTCAAATTTGTGTATGCCCTCCCAGGCTCTGTCACGATGCTCGAACTACATATACGTATCTAGATTTCTGGTTGTAACGGTAGAGATTTAATATTTCTCTGATGCTGAAAACCTGCAGGAGTCTCAGAGACGAGCACTGCATCACTACTGTTACAATTAGAAGGCTCAATGTGCTGGATCTCTAACAAAGAATTTCTTTTTCCAAAATATGAAGTATTCTGGCATGCTCAATGACTGTTAACAAGTGTCAAAAGACACAACAAAATTTTAATTGTATGGCTAAAACATAAATACCTTGTCCCCTCAGCGGCACAGCTCTTGGTCTTGACTGTCACTGGCTCTGTGGCCACTGGAGTTCTTTACACTAAACAAGAGCTGAATTCCTAGGGTAGAAGATACTGTAATAAAATCAAATATCAAAACAAAATCAGATCAAATTAACTTAAAAATCTGGCCGCTTTTTTCCTCCCTGTCATTTGCTCGTCACCCCTAAATTCAGAAGAAAGAGGCTGGGTTCGTTTTACTGACAGCACCCAGAAACATGCCGGTGTCTACATAGTGCCGCTTCTGAAATGTCCTTTGTTTGGGAAGCTTTAACGGGGAAAAAGGAACTTTGGTCCGTTAAACGAGAGTAGCCTTAAATCATTACGGGGGAACACAGAAGCCCCAAAACTGAAGGATAGCCTCGCAGATCCTTCACCTTTCCGGGGAGAACAGCCGGTGTGAGCACTACCCGGGTTTTCTGGGATATGATGGCATTCAGAAGGTGGGAAAAAAAAAAAAATAAATATATATATATATATATAAAAACGGGAATGCCAAAATCCAGCGAAGCTGCCGTCCCGGGGCCGCTGGAGGGCACTGGCGGCCCGCTCCCGGCCGCCCGGGAGGCGAACGGCAGTTTTTTTCTCTTTGAGGTCCTGTCATTCCTGTATAAACAAGTTACGTTCAAGTGTTTAGGATATAAATTACGACCATGCAGGCTTGCCTCGGAAAGAATGTAAACACAGCACTGTGGTCGGAGCAAACTCTGAAACTGACTTTATAATTTATCGCAGGCCCTGAGAAGCTCGGGGAGGAAAAGGGCATGTTTGAGCACAAACGTGCGTTTAAAAAGAAGAAGAGTTTTATCTCTATATATAATTACAGTGATATAACTTCGTATGTATATGCGTACGTATGTGTGTATAGACATACGTACGCATATATATATATACCGTTTTGCTGAAACTCTTGCGCTTTTCGGCCTTTTCGGCCCGGGCGGTGTGTGGCGGGGCTGCCCGGGCTTGCGGGGCGCGCTGGGGTGCGGGGGCGCTTCTGTCCCCTCCCTGGGACGAGAGGAGCTGCCCTCGCCGACGGGACCGCGCAGGGCTGCCCCCGGGACTTGGACACGGCCTTGGCCACCCCCCCCCCGGGCCGAGGCGGGCCGTGCCGTGCCGGGTGGGCTCC
>JAOXJK010000012.1:72672942-72700748 GCA_025774025.1 Xenus cinereus | reverse complement strand
ACCCCCACCATTTCAAAGGCCCTCTTGTTTGGCTCTCGTGTCATCCCTGCCGATAACGCCAGCCATGCCTGCTTCTTGCCACGAAAATAAATTCCCAGGCTGACAGGGGGAGAGGGGCCCTGGGAAAGCCGGCCCGGCCCCTCCCGCCCCGGTGCCGGCCCTCCCCGCCGCCAGGCTGGGCTTTAAACATCCCCCACCGCTCCAGAAGGAAAACTCTCGCCTCGGATTTGTCCCAGGGCAGGGTAATATCCTCTGCTTATAAAGACCCGCGATGCCTCTTTTTTTTTTTTTAAACACGAGTCTGACATCACACTTAACGTTACGCGTTCGTCTTTATTAAAACTTCGAGGAGGGGTTTTATTGTTTGGGCCGAGGGGAAGAGGAAGGCTGAGATTTGTTGCGGGGTTCAGGTCACACGGCCCTAAATAAGCCCCTCGCTCTGGGTTTGGGCGGTGAATGGGGTCTCTGTGAGCCAGCAGATCCTTCTGCGACGGGTAAAGGGGGAAGGTGGGTGCCAGCCCCCTCCCGAGGGGACGCCCGAGGTCTCCCCGGCGCAACCTGGCACTCGGGGAAAGGGGAAAACGCTTGGGGCTGCGCGGGTGGGAAAAGCCGTCCGAACGGCATCGGGGAAGAGGCAGAGAAATGTCCAAACGGATGCAGCCACGAGGATATTTCACTCCTTCTCTTCCGCCAAACCAAACCGCCTTTAGAGCTACACGTTACATGCAAAGCAACGAATCTCTCCGAGCGGGAGATATAGTTAAATCCCTTTCACTTCCTTGGTTTTCAGCCTCCGGAAAAACTGAAAAGCAAATAAAAATCAAACAGAAGAAAATCGATTCGATGAATGAATTTCCTTTCCCTTTTCTTTCCCTTGTTCTTCTCCATATGAATAAATCACCATCTTCTTCCCGCTCAGAGAACACTGCCCGTTCTTTGCTGTTGCACGTATAGATGCTTGTCTTTCATCGATTAACTACATGCAATAGCAGTATACTTAACCTCGATATTAGCTCATTATTAGCAGAACACTCATTTTCTGGGACCTGTCCCTGCCCCTCATTTGCAGGAAAGCTGGTAGAAGAAGAAGTGAACTGGGTAAGTGGGCACTGTGGTGGCGTTGCCTGTGGGCTGGGGATTTAGGCTGCTAGACAGGAAAGGCGTCCATGAAGGAGGAGTGGAGCCCTGCACAGAGAGGAGACCGTTTCTGGGGTGGGGAGCGATTCTGTGTGAGTTCCTGGTGTGTGGAGCTGGGCTAGATGGGTGGTCCTCTCTGCAGGTGTCTCTATTACTGGTTGAGGGTTGCTGATGAAGTCTGCAGGGGATGAAGACAGACCCTCCCAGAAGCAAAGCAGGGTCTGCATCAGAAGGGAGCTGCCGTGGTCAGACAAGGGCAGCAAGGTGGGGATCCTTAGGCACGCTGGCTGAAGGAACATGCCAGGCTGAGTGACACGGGGAGGTGGTTGGAGGTGTAGACAGGAGGTCTGGCCAAAAGAGCCCAGGGTGGGGGATTGCTCTTGTGGCCAGAATCTGGCTCCACTTCCAGTTGCCGCTCCAGACCTGGCCCTGAAATCCCATATTATGCATGAAAGATGCTCAGATGGCAAATTCATGCTCTGGGAGCTTACAGTACTCTGGATTTTATCCCAGCACTACCCAAGCTGTATCTAAGGACCAAGACATACTGTCTGTGATCTCTATCTAGAAGGATTCCTTTCCTAGGCACACATCCAGCCACCGGGCAATGAGGCTAAGATTTACAGATGCTTTTGCAGTACAACAAATAATACTCAGTGAGGGACGCTACATAGAGTGTTTTTGATCCGGTCTGTACATGAAAACACACCTCTGTCCTGTCTCCCCCTTTCCAGAGGCTCTGCCTTGGAACCGTAGTGTGCACCTTCATGGGCTGGAGGCTTTGTTTACTGCATTCTGGTAAAACATGAGCTAAATTGTCAGAGTCCCATCTATCAGGTAGCTTACAGCTCTTATGGCTAACCACGCATCTGATTATCTCAACAGATCAGCCATGGTGACTTGAACGCTCTGAAGACATCTGAGAGAGAGCAGAAAAAGAAAGGAAACAACAGCCATAGAGTGGGTGAGAGACTTCCCATGGGGAAGGCAGTGTAGCCTCACTGCTCCGCGTGGTACAGAGGATACAGTGCCCTGCGTGCAGTAATTAAAACCCTGCTGTTATTCGAATTAGGCTTTTTCCTCTCTTATTCCTCCTCTTCTCACGAAAAAAGAAGCGAGAAAAAAAAAATCACCCTGTGGGCCTGAATGGAGAAGATGTGTATCTGCTTAACAGAAAACATCACATCTTTTCCCCTCCAAATTGACTCTTATTACAAACTCACTCTGAGAAATGCTGGATCCAAGAGGACGTGTCCTTTTCTCCAGGCTAGGAGAATGCTAGTGGAGCAATTGATTGGAAGATTAAGCTGCTGCCAAAGTTGTCCTGCCAGTAACTAATTTATTCTCCAAAGGATAACTTATTCCAACTCCCCAAATCTGCAGTGTGGATCCAAGGGGAAATTTGGCTCAGAGGAGGTAGCACGTTCAGTCTCTGAGCTTCACACAGAAATATGAATCTCTTGCTGGGGGTGGAGACATGTCATTGCCTTTAAAAGTCTGAGCCCTTGCAGCACTCTGCCCATTCATCTCACTGGGACCTCTGGGTGTAAAAATAACTAGCAGTGATATTTGCACATCCAGATTATGTCTCAATGGTTGTCTTTCTTTTCAACTTGTCTTCCATTTTATTCTGAAGTTATTTCTCCTCAGAGACTGGACCCAGCCTTGCAAAGTGGCACTTCCCCAGCTGAAAGTTGGGAACAGCAGGCTTATTATCAATTAGTTAGATCCTAAATGCAGAACCATAAAAGATTTTGTATATAGTGGTATAGATGTGTACGTTTACAGACACATACAACTTTTATCTTTGTATATTCATACATATAACATACACATAAAACATTTCTATAATGTCACCAGTAAGTGCTGTGGATACTGGCTAACCATGTGTTAAAGGAACTAGCGTCATGTACAATTACTTTTCTTGCCCTGGTGTTTTCCTCACCTGAAGCTTGCCCCAATTCCAGCAGAGTCCACAAAAGTTGTTTTTCCTTCAGCGGCAGTCATGTTGTATTTGCAGCATCCTATGGGCCACTGAGTGATGGCAGAGTGACAAACAGAGGTGGAATCTCAGCCAATGCATCTTGAACACGGTAGTTGTGCATGAGGTAGGTCTGATGTAACTGCACCTGTATTGGCAGACTGACTGCGCCTGCGATCTCTGCTATGGGTGAAAAGGATGTGGCAGGGTAAGTATTTTCCATATAGGTGAATGGGGGATGCCTTTGTTTTACAGGGCTGGAGGGATGTGAGAGAAACTTGCCTGATTTGTGAGGTTGTTCACCTTCCCAGCACATAATGTTACCTCTGGGGATTTCTAATGCTTCTTGTGATGACACAGAGAAATTCGCAGATTTGAAGGACTTTTGTGACCTTGCCATTTGTTATCAGCTGCCACCTAAGTGGATCACTAAGCACCCTGAATTGCTGACAAGTTGTCGGCTACCCCTGGCTAGATCTGGAAGCAAGCCCCACAGCAGCAAGAGGGAGGAAAGGTGAAGGACTGAGAGAAAGATGAACTCACCAAAATGGTTGTTCAGAGTCAGGAAAGGTGTAAAAGCTTACATGACCAAAGCAGCCAATATTAAACCTAAACCTCAACCTCATCTCTAAACCCAGAGCAATCTTGCTGGGCAGAATAATAGGATTATTTCTTATCCTGTTGGCCTTGATTTTCCACTCACTTCCACTGCTATAAACAAGGAGTAATTCAGCTAAGTTAATGAAATTGCGTTAGTGCAAGTCTGGTATACAGGGCTTATTGAAGCCAATGGAAATTTTACTGTGAACACGAGTAAAAGCAGAAAAAAAAAATAACCCTTAAAGCTTTCCATCATTTTGCATGTTATTTATATAGCAGCATTAATCAGTAGCAATATCTCAGTGCTATTGGAACAATGCAGACGCATTGAAAAAAGTGGAAGTGGTGCAGTTATTTTTGGGCCAGTGCCATTGGGTGCAGTCCATTTCTGTGGCCATGAGCTGGTTCCCCATGAAACCACAATGAGAGGGTGTTCGATTGGCCTTGCTGTCAGGAGTTGGGGTGGAGTTTGAAGTAGCTGACAAGTGCATTAGAAAAAATAAATATAACTGGAATGCTTGGGAAGTTAGCTCAGCCAGAGCTAGAAAATCATTTGGACTGCTGTGCGAAGGAATATTTGAAAAAGTGATTCGGTAGGAAAATGCTTGGATTGGCTAGTAATCCCCAGTGCTGAGCACATTTTTTTTATATTTCTGTAATTATATTATTGCCAGCTACTGTGGGACAAATGACAAACAACATCTGGCCACAAAGCCTTTTCAGAGTGTCAGAAAAAGCATTGTAGCAGCAATTAAAATGCTTAGAGCCAAAGAATAAAACAGCATGCAGCAGTCAAGTAAAACAGAGCACACCCTAGAGTCGACAGTTTTTCTCCCCCCAGTTTTAAATATGGCATTGCTGGTCTCAGTCGGTGTGAACAAGAGCAACTGCTTTCTCCAAGGGTTCCTGTAGAGTCTCTGGACCCATCGAACTCAGCAACACTTTTGTCTCAAACACTGGTCGAACCTGGGTGAAATCTAACGCATCCACAGTTGTTCTTCTGACAACAAATATACATTTCAATTAATGTTCCAGTATTTTTGATACAACTTCTTTAGATTTAGAAAGCTGGCAATATATTTGTCTGTTTTCATTTTGGTTCTACACTCTCCTTCTTTTTTCTTGATTTTTTTTTTCTTCTTTTTCAAGGGTACAAATGGGGAATGAAAAGAGGATGGGGAGTGAAAATCGTTTCCAGTTTGTCTTACTTTTGAACACCTTATGCATATGCTTAATTTATAGGTTTACCCATATAACTCTTGAATAAAAATAAAGACTCCACAGTTACCCCTGTACGTATATATAATTCTATACCCAACACGTATGAAGAAACATGGGTGGATGTTTACAGCTCAAGCCATATGATTTTTTCGGTTTACACGGAACCGTTTAAAAGATCTGTTCAAGAGCTGAGGTGTATACATCAGTAGAATGATTACCTTTAAACTTTTGAAACTATATTTCAGCAACAATTTCCTTGTCTACAACTTTACAAGGCTGTAAATAGCCCCTGTGTGCATAATGAATTCTTACATCATAGGCCAGGGTTCTTATACACAGCAGGTTTTCCAGAACTTTTATTAGCAAGTTACACCTTGAGGCGAAAGTAAACCCCCCAACTTTCTATTATAAATGTTACAATAAAATGTTCCTTTGAGTTTTCCTAGAGCTCAATGTTCCTTCTTTCTTCCCGTTCCAAGTCATTCTTTCTGCAACGTATACGGATTTGATACAGTCAGATTACATGGAAAATGTGTTTTGCTGCAGACATATTGGATATTAGGTATTGTTACAAGGCGTTTTTTATGGCTAGGCTTGCAGGACCAACGTAACAAGGTGATAAAGAACAAGTTTTCTCGCTCTTACAATACTGTAGTCATGGCTGTTGCTATTCCTACATGATACATGTGTGCTGATTTTATTTATCCAAGTGTTGGTATAATGAAGCTCCAGTATGTTACAACTGAGGACTGGAAGGAGAAAAAGTCGAGTAATTTTTCAAAAGATTGAAGAGATACAGGCAGAGATAGGCTTGTATGAAACTACTCCTTGTAGCCTATCGGTGTTTTTTTTCATTGACTGTCGTGGTTAGCCCACTCAACAGAGTTGTCCTAAGTTCTTACCTACAATAACACAAAGCTGATGCTGCTGTAATAGTCTTTCTCCTCTGCATTCACACAATGTGGTGCACAGCAAGTCCAGGCTTTGAGAACACAAACATATCGAGCTAAGTAAAATACTGTATTATACGTGATTTCCTTTTGATTGCTAGTGATGTTCCTGGCAGTGATCTTAAAAAAAATGACGAGACATCCCTTCTGTCCTCTGCATTGCCACCGGACAAGTCGCTTTAATATGGATTGCCGGACAGTAGATTAGCTAAGGCAATGGGGACACCTGAACCAGTCAAGAAAGCACTTCAATATACACTAGTTTCTAATCACAGGCTTTAAGTATCTTCTGAAGCAGACCGCATGCCTAGGTGAAAAATGCAAATGGTAGGATGCCTTCACTGTGTAACCTCGCCTCACAGCTCTTCCCGTACAGAAAGCGTTTAGGTATTTAGCATGATCAGCACCTCACTTCACTGGAATAAGAAACCTAGGCAAGGTGAATGAGTTTGTTCCTGCTGCTTGCCTTTGAAGGTATTTATGCAGACAGCTGCTTACTAAATGTATGATGCTGTTAAGGAGCCCTGACTCCTGTTTTTAACACTAGTCCTCCTTCATTTTCAATTTCTGCACGTGCCTCTATGTTTCTGGATCTCCCCTTGTCTGAGTTACTATATCCCACACTGAGAGTACGTATCTAAGGCAAAAGGGTTTGCTCTGCACACTCCCTTTGTACTTTTGGAATGAGAAGTTGGGAACAATGCAGAGCCAATTTCTCTTCAGATCCCATTTCTCCCAGGTCTGCAGAAAAGCAGAGCTCTTGGGTGAGATGATCGAGAGAACGTAGGCAGCACCATGTCTCAGAGCTAGTGCCTGTGCTCCTGGGTAGCAGCAAGGTTCTCTCTGACTCTCTTTCAGGAAACAGTTTTTCTAGCAAGCTGATACTCTTCTCCTTTTACAGACTCATCAAACGAACATCAAAAATGATGAGAGAGTTTTGCTTGGCCCATTTCCTATGGCAGCAAAGCATCTTCCCAGCGTTGCCCCTCCACCTCCCTAGCATACTGTAAGTTTCATTGTTGTTGAAGTAGGTTATCTAGAGGTCAGTAGGCTAACAGGGTGTTTGGATTTCCTAAAATTGTGCCTGTCCTTAAATGTGGCAAATTGGATTGTTTACACACCGCTCCGTGAACCTGGACCGCACACTAAAAGCTGCACACAATGCTGCTATTTCTGCTTCTCTGCTCCCTTCCCCCTCGATGTAGGTATTTCAGCTTTCTGGGGGGGCTCATTAAGGTTCATAAAACACAGTAAAGAAGCTGGCTGGAGACATTCGTAATTCTACAGGTCCACCATGTGGGATATGCAATAAAAAAAAAAAAAAAAGGCATAGCTAGAAAGAGATGTCCTCAATAAAAGGTTTAATTGAAAGCAGTCCTGATGGTCAAAATGGTATCGAGAGGAAGGAACTACTGTGACACTCAGGTTTGCATTTGCTTCCTCTGACACTGATTTCCTGTATAGCTTTGAGCAAGGCACTTAATTTCTCCAGAGCGCCATTTCCTATCCATAAAATGGGGATAATAAGATTGCTTTTCTTTTATTGTCTTTTATCTTACCTGTGTGAGTCCTTACCCTGAGTCCTTCTGCAGAAAGCCTGTCTCTAACCAGCTAACACTGTCCGTTTGGATGGTTGTTTAAGGTACCACAGTTACACTGTCAAAAGCCAGGCAACAACTCTTGTCTTCTTCTGCTACACTAAGTTTCAAAAGGGTTGTATTATCAAATGCAGAAGTGGGTGTTACATTGTGCTCTTCCTCCTGGACCTGCAACAGAGCCCCTCTGCAGGAGCTCACTTGAGTCACCCAGGGCACTTTTGGGGCTTCATTAAGAACTGCTTTATTCCTATTTACCCCAGTGTACTTCCACTGAAACAATTTCACTGGTTTCACAGGATTTTTTCCTTTTGTGTTTTCTCAATAAAAATACACCCATGAAAGATTGGCCCAATTCACATTCTAAACTGGAAACTTTCCACCAGTGTCACCGGCTTTGGACTGAGCTCTAGAAACAAGATAGAACCTACTCCAAAAATAATTTTTAACTTCTAAAGTAGTAATGATCATAAAAGAGCCCCAGTTGCAGGGAGTGACATTTCTATGGCTTTGTGCTCTTCTTAAGCTCTATATTCAAACTCAATCTTAACTTTGGCTACTATTCCATCTTGAAAATACATCATAGCATGAACACATAATACTCCCAGTACGTTTTCTTGCCCATTTGTGCCATAAGGATAACATTAGAAACTGCACATTACAAGTTCACTAACAGATTGTGACTCAAACATTATATGTAAGAAAGACTGTAGGTGTTTGGGGAAATTTTGGGGCAGAAAAGTTTAGAGCTAGTTTTGGAGATGCTCAACAATCACAGGAATTTTCAAAACTTCTACGTCTACCTCAAGGGTACAGGAAGTTAGGGAATTCTTACTGGAGTTTTGAAAAACATAAAAAATTGAACTTGTGAGATTTATACTGTTCTGCCTTTTTGTCATGGCTTCGTATTCTTTCAGCCTCCTTCTGTCCATGTCTGGCACCCCACTGGGAACCATCCAGGGTCACTGTAGTGAAGCGCTAAGTGGTGCAAGGAATCCATCTACACGCAGAAGTAAATGGCTTAGCAAAGCAGAAGCCATTCCCATAGCTAATGCCCATCACATCCCTTTTAACTGTCAGAAGGGAGCAGGAGAGATGCTATGACATTAGGAATGACACCAGGGACAAAGGACCTAGCATCAACCCTAAATGCACACTTAAATAAACTTGAGAGGCCACCTGAAGGACCACTGCCTGCCTGCCATAATGAAAAGACCAGCTTAAGGGAACATAGGGCCAGGAGGGTGGATGCAAACATTCTGAGCTTGAGCAGCACAGCTCTTTCCAATATACTGCTGATTAAGGCAACCATAAAAATGAGAATGGCCCACAGGCCAGGGCTCTCACTGTGTTTGGGAGTTCTCTGTGGTTTGCAAGCAGAGGGATTGCTGCAGCCCTTGTGTGTGTTTTTTACTGCAACTAGATGGCTGATGCAGTGTGAGTTGTGTCTATCCCCCCTGGATAATCTGGGAGAGACAGAAGGTAAGGACTTGGCATCTCTAGCAGAAAATGGTCTGATCAATGTCTGAACCTTGTTGCTGTTTGGCTTTGGTAGTGTGTAGGCTAGCTCTTGGTATATTTGAAGTTAAAGTGGAGTACTTCTTTTTCAGTATGTTAATTAAAAATAGTTGAGGCAGAGGGTGTGGGTAAAGCAAGTTGTGACTTTATATGTGAGCCTTTGAAGGACTTCTTTCAGAAGAAAAGGAAGTGCAGTGAGCATACTGTCTAAATGGCTGAGAGAAGAGGTAAAAGGCTGAGAGAAGAGGGGTGGTTGGTGTTTGGTGTCTGCCTTCTGAAGGGCACAGAAGTAGCCCTCAGACTGCTCCCCCTGCTGTCCTGGGTAGCACCATGGATGCTTGAACCAAAATGGGAGTTACCGTGGGAAGATAAACCATGACAATGTTCCTGTGACTACTTTTTCTTACCTCGATTCAGAGGTACCACAGCCCAGTATGACCCTGCCCAGACTGGAATAAGTTTGGTGCTTGGAAGAGTTACTGCTCCTGCCCCTCGCTGAAGCAGGGAGCCAGGCAGGTGCCAGAGGGGACTGTGTGGCCTGATAGAGTTGCTCTGTGTTTGCTGCTCATGAGCAAGTGCTTTGAGAAAGCTAATTGGGCATCATCTTTTATTCCTTCTAAGCAGAGGAAGAAAAACATTTCTAAACAGAAGAATACTGAATTAGGCTCAAAGTAACAAGTGATAAGAGCCCACAGGTAAATGGGTATTCTCTCACCTGTGGAGGGGAGAATGGGGAGCTGTACGAAAGCCATCAGGAAAACAGGACTGGGAATAACAAGGCAGTGAGCTGAGTGAGTACTTGGGATCCATCTACGCTAACGCCAAGGGTATGGCAATAAGCAAGAAACATTCAAAGCCTTAGACCACAGCCAAAGCTATGATATAAGAGGTATTGCAGAGACCTGGCAGATGATGTTGACTGCTATATCAGAATAACTTCCCTTGGAAGGGAGACGGGGAAGCAGAATGGATGGATTGCACTTCATGCCAATAATGCACATGCTTTCTCTGGAGAAGAAGGGATGAGCGGCAAGTTTACTGAATGCTTCTGGGTAATAAATGTAAAGATCCAGAAGCCTCCTGGAGGCCACAAAACTGAATGAAGGAGGTAGAGCAGAATCTGGTTTTGAGTAACTGCTAGAAGGATTTAAAAAGCAGGCCATGGAGGAGTTTTAATAAAAAAATATATTTTAATAAAATATATAAAAAATATTTTAATAAAAAATATAAAAGGACAAAACTAATCAATTTCTTGGAGTGTGTTGAGAATATTTAACTGTGTAGGAGTGGAGCAAGCAATAAAAGAAGATGCTATTATATTTCTGGCTCTTATTGTTTGGAGGAACTGACAAAGGATCTGAAGTTCTGAGGTAATTTAAGTAAAGAGTATCACCTGAAAAAGAACCCCCTGAAGTAGTTTGAAAATGTTTGTGGTAGAGTGCCTGACCTCCAAGGAGAGGAATATGTTGAAGCAATGGAGGGGGAAAATAGACTTGAAAAAAGTAACCATCAACAGACTAGTTAGCAGGGCTGCTTTGAGAAGATATCTGGCACCTAAATCAAATAGGTAATGAGAGTGTTAGCTGATTTGGTCCCCACTTCTGCACTCATTTTCAGTTCTAAGTCTTTCTCTATTTCCCTTTTATGCTCCCAGTTTTGTGTACAATTGTATTTATTGTTTGCCATCTTGAGTTCTTTTAGCACTTCCCATACAAATAAAACACATAAACATCCAAGGTTAAAGAAAGATTTCTACAAACAAACTTCATGAAGGCATTCAATTATTGAGGGAGGGGGTGGTAAGTCTCCATTTCCTTCTGCTTATGAATCCAGTCTGAATAATTTATTTTTGGTCTACTTAACAGTGTTAGCCCTCTAAAGTGACCTCAAAAGATCCTCCAGTCTGTCGCTGCCAGTATGCTCTCTGGGAGTGGAGAGAGTACCCAGGTGTGTCCTGGTGTTATCTTAAAAGGCACCTGCAGGCTGCAGTGTTGCCTTGATTATCTGCACACCTCTACAAACACTCTGCTTAGTTTTTGTTCTTAATGGGTGAGCAACCCACCACCTGTAGAAACTGGAGTCAAGAGAAAACCAGCAATTAGGCGAATTCTAACTAGTCTCTTCTTTGTTTGAAGACATTGTGACCAGTGTTCAAGCTAATGGGGGGGGAAGAATAATGTTGGCGTTTTTTCAGTTCTGATAGTAGTGTATTTGTTCCTACCAGGTAGGTCTAAGAGGCACAAGGTATGTAAGGGCTGGTGATGTTCCTGTCGGAAGACAAATGTATCTTGGCTTAGAAATTATTTTCCTACAACTATTTTAAAAATTCCCTTTGTTTCAAAAGATTTTTAGCTTTGTGTCCAATAAGGCTGAAGAAGTAATATGAAATTCTTTCTTATGCTTTCATTTGAAAGCATATGTATAGTGTCTGAAGAATGGAATGAGGGCCAGATCTTCTGTAGGAATAGCTCCTCCTTTTGTAAATGTGGATGACGGAAAAGAGACAGACTGTTGAATCTGAGCTTCCTAGTCTGTGGAAAAGGGTTAGCATGTCCAGAGAATGTTACTGAAGAACACAGAAGACTGACTATCTCAGTAAAAGTAAATTGACACACTAGTCATTTGGGTAGGGGGAAGAGAAGAATGCTCTTTTAATTGTTGTGTGGGGTTTTTTGTTCTTCTGATCCTTGATGGCAGTGTGACTTTGCCTGGGTCAGATTTGGAAGTTGCAGCACCAGAAGATGGGGCATCTCTGGTGTCCCTATGGAGTTGAGCTCCTGGGTAGGTCCTTGGTAGATCCAGTCCCCAGATCTGGTGCAGGCACAAATCAAAGCATGCAGACCACCACCTCACAGAGGCGGGTCTCTGCTTTGCTGACAGTGGGAACCAAAAGGAGTTACAAATGGAGTTTGGATACTTTGGCAGGACCACTGGGTATTCAGCACTGTAATGAACCCTTCTATCTAGAAAGCAGTTGAACATGAAGAAATGATGCTTTACTGAAAGGTGTCAGCTGTTTCTGCTGACCTGATGAATTTGCCAGATAGTGCTTCTGTGTTTGGAAAGCCAGAGTATGTTTGCCAGTACATGCTGGCCACTCTGCAGCATTTGGATGAGGCCAGGCCTAGGGCTTACAAAGTACCTGGAGTGGACTGTGGGCTAAAGAAGAAATTATGAATCTGGAGAGGCCAAGGGTGCTCCATCAGTCCTGAGTGGTGCGACTGTCAGACCTGAAGGTGAAGGTGTGGATGTTGCAACAAAGTCAGAGGTCTGGAAACCAAGCAAAATTCCATAGGAGTCTTCCCAGTGGGGCTGCCTTGCTCAGCTACAAGGTGACTTCTCTGATGGGAGCTATAAAACTTTTTATTCATAGAACAAATCAAAACATCTGGATCTTACCAGCTTCATATGATGGCCCTTAGCCTATTAGGAGAAGACAATTAACAGCTGGACCCTGTCACCCTTTGACACAATATTCAAGATTCTGTAGATATCTATTGTATTCTGAGGTAATTTTTTCCCCCTCTGCCTGTCCAGTATGTCGACTCCAGGTATATTGTGGTTAACTGCTATAGAGCAGTGCTTCCACTGTGAGACTTTTTTTGAACTAGATCCTGCAGATTTCTCTCTGCCAAGTCAATTTGAAGTCTTTGGTTTGCTTCTTTTGCAAGAGTCTTGTGTTTTCCAGGTCAATGTGTATGACTATATGTAGGATAATGCTTTTTTTTTCTGTCTGGCCATAATATTTCCCTTCTGAGCTATGTCTTCTCATGGCTCTTAACATGCCTGAAGGAAGGAAAAGTAGTCTCGCTCTTACTCAAAAGGGCTTCCTGTTGGATAGGGCTGGACTTGCAGCTGAAAACTCTATTTTCATGCTGCAGATGTCACCTTCCTGTTATAACAGTACAGTTGGTCATCTGTTTTGCATTTTTCTTGATGTAAAAGTGCATAGGGATAGATATATCCATCTGAATCTGAACCGCTTGAGGTACTGCCTGCAGCTCCTGGTAGGGCTGGCTGCATAGGTCAACATTTCCAGAACTGAAATACCTAGCCAGCGTATGAACCCATATTTGGGAATCTGAATTGGTGGCCAGCTTTTTTTTTTTTTGAGAGGATGTAAAGCAGATGCTACTACTACCAAAATCAGTGCCAGCTTCGAGTTCTCAGCTCTGACAGGAACAAATGCCTGCTTCTATTTCCTCCACAGCTCCAGTCCTCTAGTTCCACAAAAAACCAAAAGGAAATTCTGCAACATGGAAAGTACTGTATGTCTGGTCCAAAGCATGTTGAAATGTATGCAAATCACTACGATGGGCTTTGGATCAGGTCCTAAGTAAACTAATTCTTGGATTGTCACCTCTGGTCATAATGGCCCTTTGTTCTACCTTTTTAATGACTAATGATTATGTTATAAAAAGCCTTATGTAATTTCTGGCATGGTTAGACATCATACATGAGAGGCGTATAATCTTAGAAATGCTCTAGCTAGTTTCTTGGGTTGTGTAACAAATAATTATGGAATCTCGCTGAGTCTTGCTTTATTATTGTACAGCTCCGGGCTCTTACCCCCAGTGGCTTTACATGCTTGTTAATATTTAAGCTATCTTGTAGCTTGAGTAAGTTGTAATGACTTTTTTGTTACTGAGGCTAATATTAAACAAAAAAATTAGTTGGGGGAAAGGGGAAAAGGTGTAATGGATGTTTTGTTCTTCTGAAAGCTCTTTTCCTTTCTTTAATAGCTTTTGGCTGATTTGCAACTCCAAATATGAAATAGAAAGCTCTTCCAAAATCTTGCTTGTGTGCTGCTCTGGCTAATCAGGAACATGCAGCACTGTTCTTCTCAGCAGATTGGGCAATGGTGGGCATGCAAGCTTGCCATGAAGAACATCCTTGTATAAAATGTAGATCATTCTTAACATGATCTTAACATGATCTCAACATCATTCTTAAAGATGATGTTTTTCCCCTACTAAGACTAAAACTTTAGCCAAAAACAAAGGAGGTCTTCTGTCTACAGAAAGTATCCAGGTCCGTAGAAAGGGCCTAAAGAATTCACCCACTCATTGCTATAAACAAGGTGGACATATTGAGCATAACGTCTATGGTATGGAATATTCCTTTGGCCAGCTTGTCCCGAGTATGCTCCCTCAGCTTCTATGGGAAGATGAAAAAGTCCTTAATATAAGCATTACTTAGCAACAACTAAACCGATATGTGTTACCAATGTTATTCTCATCTAAATCCAAAACACAGCACCTACTGGGAAGAAAACTAACTCTATCCCAGCTGAAGCCAGGACAAAAGATGGGTCTTGTTCCTGCTGTTTTTGTCCCATCCTACTAAACCACAAGATCTTTCTCTGCCTGCTATAATAATAAAAAAAGAATGTTCCAGTCACTTATTTGAGTAACTGTGGTCTCTCTTCAGAGTCAGAAGAACAGATACAAACCAGAAAATGTTTGTGTAAAATTGGATTTAGTCTTCAGCTGATCCAGGGCTTCTGCTTGCATAGGTGTCAGACAAGGCTTCAACAATGGTATTTGCAACTGCAGGTGATCCGGGTATGGATAGTAGAGTAGGGGATCACCTGTAGGGATTTCAAACATGACTCATGGTTAACCTCACCATCCACTGTCTTTCATGGTCTTCAGGGGCACCTGAGATAAGTGTTTTGCACTATCTACAAAATCCCATGCTGCTCCCTTAAAGACAAAGGGACAGAGCTACGCACCTAATACTGAGGACATACATACATACCAATAGGTCCAAGCTGACCTACCAAAGCTGGGGTATGTCTGGCTTTTTCATACATAGCAACTCAAATGGTTTAAAAAAAAAAATAATAAATGCTGCAGGTAGGCTCTGAAACAACACTGCCCACACAGGAGTGAGGCTTTGATTTTTTCTAATGAAAATCAAAGGTCCATAGCTAGTTGCAGTTGGAAAAAAAAATAGCATCGAGTAAAGATAATTTGTTCATGACTAACAATTAATTTGTATTTGGATAATATAGGTCCATGGTATATTCAGCTCTCAAATCCTATATGTAGTTGCAGGCCTCCGTCTCCTGTGCATTTGCCACCACCTCTACCTCTCAAAACAAGGTACAGTGAAGGTAGAAAAGGTTCACAAGTATGATCAAGATGAGGAATTAATTTACTATAACTCTTCAAGAGATGACTCAGAAGAGGATATGACAGAGGTCTCAAGTTTTGAGAGAACAGTGCTTAGGGGAATGGCTGCAAATCTCTCCCAGAAGACATTTGTCAGTCCTGTGGTCTGTTATCAGATGGCATGTTCAGAGGAAAATAGCAAGAGGTGCTTCTTTACATGACACAAATCTAACTGAAATTGAACTGAAAAAGTTGGCATAGGCTCAAAAAGCGACAGGACAAATTTGTGAAGGAAAAGCTCTTCAGAGCTATTAAGCTCAAGGATCCTGTTTTGACTATGGAATATCCAAAGCTTTATGCAGGCTTAGGGAATACTTTCAGAAGAGGTTTATCTGTTGTACATTCCCTAAACTATGGAAAATAGGTGTGCCAGAGGCAGAACAAGGGTCTTACCAGACCCTTGATTCACATAGGACAGGTGGATTTTTAAATTGGATATCTATGAGGGAATCTGGGAGTCACATGGCTTCCTATGGAAAGATGTATAACAATTTTCACAGTCTAGCTTGGTGTTTCTCATGAGAATTATGAGTCCATTAGAAAGATCTATATGGGTCGGATTTAAACCTGGGCTTTAAGTAAGATGTACTTGAGCTGCACGTTGTATGCTGGAGTTCTCTCGGACAGAGCAGCCAGGGAAGAGGTAATTCTCCTGGAAGGGGCATGCTGGTGGTAGTTTGGAAAACCTTTCTGCCCTGCTTGGGTCTTTCAGTATCCTGTACAGGCTGATAGATGGTGTTACCAGAACTCTCAGATTCACGTGAAACATGTGGGCCCCTGGGGTGCTGAATGTGCACTGTGCCACTCTCAGTGTAGGTGTGTGCTACTGTCCAAAAAGGAGACTCATTCCCTTTTTTTCTCAAGTCAAAAGGCTGGATTCCTTACTATTTGTAGCGTGTGGTCCTTTCTCTGATTGCAGAGCAAGAAACTGTCTCTGCAACTCCTTTTTTCTTCATAGTCCCATTTACATCTGTTAAACAGTGCTTGCAGGGTTAAGGTTTTACCTTTTTGCAGCTATGAGCTCTGTGTTTATAGTTCAAATGCAACCAAATTTAACCCACATTTATTCTCTGTAATATTACATATCTTTTAACAAAGACAAACTTGTTTTTTAGTGAATAAAAATATGTATGTATTTATTTGTGCAGCCAGAAAAAAAAGATATTTAGGCTTTTTTGTAATGTAAGTGTAAATGATGAGTTGTCAAATAACAGACTTCTATTTGTAGATAAAACATTGATGTATTGTTCAGAGCTATTTAGTGCTTAGATGATATTTATTAAAATTAAGTTTTTCATTATTTTTCTTGTTAGTTTGTGGGGAAGTAGTAAATAAAGCATATACTAGAGCAAATAAGGCAAATGAAAAGCAGTGGTATGTTTGTCAGTGTTGATCAAGTCTCTGAAAAATAAATCGAATGAAAATGGATTGAGACTGAATAATTGATTGGATAATTTTAAATAGGATTTTTCCTCTTAACAGGAAAACAGCTTTGTCCTTACTATAATTCATTTTTAATGAAAATATGTAAATTCTATTTAAATATTATCAGTTTTTTTCTGTATGTTCAAACTGTAGAACTAATAAAGTAAGGAGGCAGAGTCTTATGCAAATAGGGCTATGAGTCAAACTTCTCTAGTAGCCTGTACATGTAAACATCTTGGAGCTCGGGTATGTTTTCAACCTGATATGGATGTTCAACACTATATAGTTATCACATCAGTGTAACTTGAACAGTAGTTGAGTTTACATGATAGAAAAATATGATACCATATCTGTGCATTGATGGGCCGAAAGGAACCCTTAGGGTGGTACACACAGAGCTGCACATGGTGGTAAGAGTGTTTAGGTTGGAAATGTATAAACCTCTTGACTTGCAGCTGATGTGCTGTCAGACAGAGCTGCAGCAAGGCCTTTAGGAGATTCTCAAAGTTATTCCCTTCTCCTTTCTCAGGCTCCTTCCAGTTGATTTCACCTCACACTGGAGTCAAAGGACTCCTGTACAGTACAGATGGTATTGCATGGACTTCTGGGTGGCATTGTATGAGACTGAGACTTTTTCTTGCCTGTCTGGGGCAGAACTCTGCAGAGTCTGTGGGATGGGCTGTTAATGCACAGAAGGAGGCATGCTTGATTGGTTAACCTATTCTTTGCTGTATGCTGAAAACCTCAGGAAAACAGAATGTAGCCTGGTCTATGGCAAGCGCAGCACCCTGAAATCCTATGGGTCCCTCATAGCTTGCTGCAGGCCTTCCTAGTAAGTTTAAGATCAGTTGCTAAGTAATCAGTGTGTTCAGCATTTGAAGATTTCAAATTGACCTCTTACATAGGAGAGCTTAAAGAACTGGGGTGGAGAAAGATGAAAACATATAGCAAACTATCAGATGAAAATGAATGTTATGGGTTCTTTTTGGCTTTATGCCAAAATGAGCCTCTTGCTCAAAACAAAGTTTCATGGTAGTGTTTGAGCCTTCTAATTTGAACACTTATTTGGCCTTTTAATAATGCAGGGGACACAAAAATACCCCTTCATGACTCTGGTTGCTCAATTCGGCTGGGGCTTCCCATTGCCTTCTTTCCCAGACTATTTATAGAATAGCAATTAAGATTAATGTATAGCTGCTCCCATTTAGTTCCTGGCTCTGCTGGGTTTTGAGCCACTCCCAACAAGAGCTGAATGACTGAGATATTTAGTGTCCATGAGAACTCCTGCTGAAATCAGCTGGAGCTATCTGTCATGTAGATGTGTGTACTTTGAAAACAAATGGGTTGTACTTTTCTAGTATCATTAACTTTTTTTCTGTTGTGAAATAAAATTGTGAGGCTGAAGATAAGTAGAGAACACACTTTCCAGTCAATATATGTAAATATATTTTTCTCAGTCTGTTCTTGCTATTGAATGTGAAATTTATCAAATAAATAGAGAGGTCATCATTACATGCATCCATTCCTACCAGTCCTTTGGGGGGATACATGTTATTCACACAATTCAAGTGTCTTATGGCTGTCATGAAATGGTGAGATATAATGATTGGTTTGTGTTGGTTTTTGACCATTTGCTACATTTTATAGCTTGTGTATACAGGCTTGGATGTAATTGGTATCAGTAGAAGCTGCATGCAGTGGGCATGGTCTGAGGGCAGTAAATGTTATTTTGAGGAATGGACTCTAGGAATGAATTTATGGATACCAAGTTCTCCTTTTGGTGTCATAAATCCCTGTGATGCTCCTGTGCTGCACTTTGAATAGTGGCGGCTGATAAATCCATGCTATAGGGACAATCTCTGATTGTAGGATGTTGCTTGCTGGCCTTGTATCAGAAGAGATGTATGGATGGTGCTTATGAAAGCAACCAACCAAAATAAACTGAGCTCAAGCAGTGTTCAATCCTGTTTTGCAAAGCAATTAAATAAGAATGAATATGAGGATGAAGGTAGAGTTTTCTCAGACCTCATGACATTTAGAAGACCTGTAGGTACCAGCACGCTAAGCTGGGTTTCTTGTCCTGGTGAGGAAGAACAGAACTATGCCAAAGGGAAGGGTCCCACGGCTTAGATTATTATCTGTGTTAGACTCAACTCTAGGTGCACGTGACTGCTCAGAAATTGCAAAACCTCATTTCTAAAAGGATACTATGACAGGGTGTACATGATACCACAGTCTGCCTTTTTGATTGCAGTGTCCCCTGTACCAGAATAGATTCTGGTGAAGTAGTGACTGCCTGTGTTCCTAATAAAGCTAACTACCAGCAGTACGCCCAATGCAAAAAAAAAAAAAGGCTTAGTTTACAACAGATTTGTATATATCCAGATATCAAGCTGGCTGAAAAGATTTTTTGACTTCTATGTATGTGCATATCTAGAAACCTATGACTTGTATATTTAAAACATCTATTCTTTTCCAGAGGTCCTTTTTTTCTCACTTGGAATAGACCTTCTGACTTCACTGAGTCATGGCCCTGAGAACCATATTCCTTTTAATTGCACAAGACTGTTTCCTTCCCACAGTAACTAGTTATTGGATAATGTGGGATTCCTATAGGAAGAAAAATAGTGTGATCCTGTAATTTAAACAGCGCACTGAATTAAAAGGAGCTAAAATGATGGTGTATGAGCACAATGGTCTCAGTTTTTGAATTATTAGCTTTAAGATGTTTTATTGTAGGGTTTGTTTTTCATGTAACACTAATATATATAAAATTAAAATAGTTACTAATTGTTGATACCACCCTGTGACCCGAAAATAAAAAGGCCTATATGGTACCTCAGAGTACAACAGTAAATTCTGTCAATTAGCGCAAGCACTAGCTCAAGAGCTATTTATCCCGTGCTCTTCTCTGCTAGACCAACTTACTCATCCAACTAACAGGCTTTTGGCACCATTCCAGTGTCCACAAACCTGCGTGTGAGCTGATTGATTTCTAGCTGCTTCAGATGTTGTTTCCCAGTTTGAGGAGTCATCTCCACCCTGTAGGAAAACCCAGCATAATTCCCCAACATGTAAATCAAACAATGAAAATGTATGCCTTTTGCTTTTTAAGCTAGTTACAGGATCTTTTCATCCTGAGATTTCAGCTGTACAAGGAACAAAAAAGTGTAAAATTCCAATTTTACTGATGCAGATATGAATTGAAGGTAATTTGTGTAGCCTTACAATCTTTGCTCTGGTTGTTTGTGCTGGAGAGGAAGAAATTACAATAACAAGGTGATAGCATGTGCTGAGCTTGAGTCAACTGCTCAGATTTGAAGCTGTCATCTGTGGTGACAAATAATAATGCACAGAGGAAATTTTCCCTTGTAGTCACTGGGAATAGTATGGGGTGGGGGGAACTTATTCCCAGCAACGGGTAAAACCAATTTCTTTCATATGGAGTAAAAGAAACGGGGAGCAGTGCCTAGTCCCTAGGGAATAGGAAAACTTAAACCTGAATGTTCCTCTAGAGCTCTGACAAATGTTTCATTTAGCTAGTTGTAGAAGACCCAGAGATTGTCCACACTTCCTTGGGAACCGGCATTAACAGTGGCATACATTTATTTTAATTTGGCTGAAGTCTCAGCAGTGACTTTGTCACAGTGTGGGTGTGTTGAGCTGAGCTAGAGGCTCTGACCAGGAAGAATGCAGTTAATACGCCTTTCTTACCTTCCCGACTCAGGGTCTGGAAGGAGAGGTGGTGTCTGCAAGAGACTTGGGGCAAAGTCATCTTAGCAAAGGATGCTGGCATCAAAAGAGCCTATGGCAAGTTCTGTCTTTCTGCGCTCAGTGTTTTGTAGACTAGACTCAAGGGAGAAACTGCTTCTGCTTCCTCAAGATAGCCTTGGATAAGGACAAGTAAGATAAGGGAGCAGAGGGAGGTGAAATAGGAAGGTTGTTTCTCTGCTTGAACAAGACTTTATTGAATGTTACACTGAAGGGTTTTTTTTTTAGTGGTTATTGCTAGAAGGTTGGGTAACTGCAGGCTGTGTACTCTATCATGTGTTAGCTTGGCTCTTGGAAGACAACTTAAAACTTTTATCCTTCTTTAACCTGCTCCTTCTGGAGCTGGGGGGCATGGGAAGAACCTGATGTGACTCCAGGTATTGTGACACAGAAAGCTATGCCTTCGCCGTATCTTATGATTAGTCAGAAAGAGATACTCCAGAGAAGTTCAGAGAAAACCAGAAATGACTAGGGGGGTTCCTGGACTGACTTATGAGGAAAAAACGAGAAAGTTGCTGCTGTGCATCTGTACAATTCTGCGAAGTGATTAATGGGGAATGTGATGATAACATACAACTAATTGAGGCTTGTATATGCCAAAGAGAGAGGAATTACTTTGGTGTTGTATGATGAGGGTGAGTAATGAGCACATATCGCTGTACTGAAGATGGCTGGATGAAGTATCTAGAGCAACAGCAGTTGCTTGATGGTGAAAAAGAATTGCATTAGATGCTTGTTTTAGGAATCAAATATGAAAAATCTGTTATTAACTGGTGATGCAACTTAACTTTTCTCACAAAGAAAACTGTATTTTCTGTTGGGTTTCTTCTTCATACCTTAGGATATTTTAAACCAGGCTATTACGATACTGTCTTGCTTCATAAGTTATTAAGAATAAACTGGAAGAAATTGCACTGCAAGGAAAGTGAATTGGGCAATTCTAGAAGCCTGTCATGTCTGCATTTCCATAGACTTTTATTAGAAATCCAGGGAAAACTACTTACATAGTGAGATGTCACAATTTTCAACAGCAAATTCTGTGGAAGGAATTGAAATAAAGAGTTTGTTGTCATATGTCTGTTTAGAAGGGCCATGGGTAACCTCTTTGGTCTTACAGAAAAACATCTTTTCAAAACCTTGAAGTAAGGTTGACAACTTCTACTTGGAATATTGAAGTTTATCTGCCCATCTGTAACAGCCACTGACAAAAATGCAAGTTTCGGAAATCGGACTCTCAGGTTTGTGCTGAAACTTTAAGATCTCTAAGTCCGGTAACTAAAAAGTTCTGCCAAAGTAAAATAAATTTCACTGAAGCAGTCTTGCTTAAGACTCTTCTGTCCAGTGAGGTAGCCTAGGATACCCCATGGAGCCACAGAATACCAGTAGTTAAGCTCAGTTTAGTTCTGGCATGATATTCATTAACATTACTTTTCTATAGTGGGCTAAAAATACTTTAATAATAACATGAAATATACTATTTGTGTGAAGGGTTACTAGTTGACTGTCAGATGTTACTGGAGTATTACTCCAGTACCAAATTATTACCCAAACTAACAATGGCATAAACACAGCTAAAATAAACCCATTGGACCCTAAACCAGCTAAATTATACTTATTAAAACATTTATGAACCCTGGTGTAGAGCATATAAACATGTACTCAATTAATAGCTATGATCAGGAAGCACCTACAATGGAATTTGGAAAATTAGGTGTCAACCTATTTTTCATTTTTTCTCTCATGCTTTTCTACATAGTGGTCCTTGGTCCTACTTCCCACATATTCTGCTCAAGACATTGTACTGAAGAGTGGAGCTGTATTGCTCCACCTTGAATATTCGCTGCTTTGCTATTAAGAAGAGGAAAGAACCCACATAAGTATTGCTTTTCCCCATAGCAAAGGAGGCTATTAGTACACCATCCTGCTTGAAAGAGCTCTGAAATTTTGAAACATGCCATAACAAAGAAAACAATACCATGGTGCAAGAGCACAAATATTATGACAGTGTGTTCGCTCAGTCCTTCCTCATACACACCCCCTCTGGCTCTGGAAAAGAGGACAAAGACCTAGTCCATCCACATGTATGGAGGCAAAACTTCCTGAAGGCAATGACAGTGTTTAGCTCCTATGCACAGCTGGAGACTACGTAAATTACTAGCTTTTCTGAAGCTGGCAATCTATATACTGGATGTGTCAATATAGGTTTGAATGTCTAGAGAGGGACAAGCTCTCTCTAGTCAGCTGCCTGATTTTATGATGGGGTACTTAGGCTTCACAGATGGCTTTTCTGAAGCTGGTTTCAAGACTTCTGAGAGTGTCAATGAGAACAGGAGAGTTTATTCAAGAGGAAAATGTTCTATCTCCAGAACATAAATGAAAAATGGAACCGTATTCACCCCATTATTAAAGAGCTACTGCAGTGCTAGGCAAAGTTGCAACAGGATACAATCACCCTTGCCAAAATCACAGCTTGAGTGCCTTGAATTTAGCTGGAGGTGGATTTCAACTTTGTTTTTATGTCTACTTCAGACTTAAAAGGCAAAAAGCCTGGCACAATAAAGGGACTTTCTTGTCTGTTATTAAATGAAGGACCCCCCCAGCTCAATGAAGAATTGCGCAAAATCTGGACTTTGGTTCTACCCTTCCATGTGGGGCTGTGATTCTCCTCCTTGCTCTTGTGTAGGAGAACTGCTGAAGGCATGATGCAAAATATGACTGGCCTGTGAATCAGAGTCCTTTGTATATGCCTTTTTCTGGGGTGAAATTTCTTTTTGTTAAGTGTCCAGTGTGTCTGAGATATCCTGCCAAGGTGCCTAAGAATCACCCTTTTGAAAAAAGGTTTGGGGCAGAAAAAACAGACAAGGTCCTGAGGCAAAATTGCATCTATCCTCTTCCAATCCTCTCAGCATCTAGTGTGACATTAAGACGATACGCAGGACTGCATTTTTGCACAGGAGCTTTCACTAGAGATCTCTGTCAAATTGAGTCTTGTAGCTGGCACTGCTGTGCTGAGATGGCTCTTGAGTAAAATGATTGACATCAGTGGACTTCTTCCTGAGTAAAGGTTAGGGATACTGAAGGGCTACCTATCCCATCTTATGGTCATTGGGAATATAAGAGCTGAAAGCAAGTCTTAGGCTTCTTGAGATTTAACCCCGGTTGGCAACCAGGACCATGCAGCTGTTCACTCACTCCCTGTCCCCCAGTGGGATAGGGAGAAGAGCAAGAAAAAAACCAAACACAACAACAAAACCCCCAAAAACTCATGGGTTGAGATAAGGGTTTAACAGAACTGTAATGGGAGAAAGAATAAGAATAGTAGTAGTAGTAATGATAATAACGAAATAAAAGAATATACAAAATAAGTGATGCAATGCAATTGTTCACCACCCAACAATCGGTTGCCCAGCCTGTCCCAAGCAGCGATAGTGGATTCCTGCTTCCCGGCCAACCCCCACTTATATATTGAGCGTGATGTCTATGGTATGGAATATTCCTTTGGACAGCTTGGGTCAGTTGTCCTGTCTATGCTTCCTCTCAGCTTCTAGGGGAAGCTGAAATAGTCCTTGACTGTTCAGGAACAACTGAAAATGTTAGTGTGTTATCAACATTATTCTTGTCCTAAACCCAAAACATAGCACTACACCAGCTGCTATTAAGAAAATTAACTCTGTCCCAGCCAAAACCAGGACAAGGCTTCATCAGAGCTGGCTGGTAAAAAATGGGGTTAATTAGTGTGATAGGAAGATAATGCAATCAAAATGCTGCCCTACTGACATCTCTCCACTAATTTAGAGGAGTAAAACTATTTATCTCTACCATAAAGGAGAATAGGCACAGTATTACTGTATTTTCCTGTTGCATGGGATGTATGTAATATATACAAGCTGTTATCCACAGATCACTTTCAAGAGCTTGTTTCTTCTGTGAGCTTCTGTTTGGTATCCATTAATTCCTGAAGTACTTAAACTTTTCTTTTGTATGATTTTGATCTTAATCCACAAAGGAAAAGTTTATGCAGTTCTGCTGCTCAGTAGGTTAAAATTTTAAGAGATTTAGGAAAGTGGTTAGGACTAACATTATTCGAGTAATAAACTGTTTTTATTGTTGGGGGAGGGGGCAGGAGGAGGAAGGGCAAGAAAGGGAGAAGCCCTGCAAAAACGTTTGATGAAAATATTTTGATTGTCCGGTATGATTTTTTTTTTTTTCCTCGCTTTAAAGCACAGGAAGACGTTCGGAATCTGCAAGAGATGAAACAGTTACGGAACAAAAAGTCTCAGAAACGAAATATACTTATTTAGCAGGCCAACAATCTTTTCAAAAATGCAGTTAAAACCAGAGCCGAGTCGGACCAGAATTCACGTGCAATTCTGTGCAGGCTGGGGTTTTCACCGAGGGGCTGCACAAAGAAAGTCCGGAGAGCGTGGAGCAGCCACCGTGGGATCTTTGCGGATTCTCTCACACGCCGACGAACAGTCTGTTACCCTCCCTGTTCCAGCCAGGCTTTCTGTACCGCTGCCATCGGTTTTGGCCGTAAAAACCCCTCGAGTATCCCGAACTGCACCGGTCCAGCCAGCGCTCGGATAGTCTGGGTGATGCAGAACCTCGCAGGGCTGAAAGAACGGGGCACCAAAGTATCGCCTTACTGCCGATGTGTCAAATATCACAAGGAGAAAGGCTTTGTCTCTCTTCCGTCATCCTGATTTATTAGACGTTAAGAAAGACAAAGTACCCAGGCGTACAAACGTCGCTGTTTTGGGGAAGGTCTGCGAAATGGTTAATGTGCTTGTTCCGCACAAAAATGTAAAGTGCCGGTTCTCTGATTACCTGCTGTTGGAAAGTGTTTGGACAGGTGCTGCGTTTCACCAGCCGTCTGTCACAGCTGACAGCCCGGATTTATGGCTGTGCACCAGGGCTGGCCCCCTCTCCGCCGGCTCCGGTCCGGGGGCTGCGGGCAGGGCCCTCCCGTCTCTCCGCGGGGACGGCGTGCGGGGACGGCGTGCGGGGACCTCCGCCGGGAACGCCGGACAGCATGACAGCCGGGACCCAGACGGTTTTTTAAGTTATTTCCCCCCACCCCCCCGTAAATTCACTTGCGTGTGAACAAGCTGTCCCGGCTCCCTTGCTCGGAAAGGGTCTAATCAGTGTCGCGGACGGGGCAGTTTCCACCCCGTTCGTCCCTCGCCTCCTCTTCAGGGGATGATGCTCGAACAGGAGGAGGTGGAGCAGACCTGGCTCTTCAGCAAGAGAAAGCCCCCAGCTCCGGGCAGCGGGGCGGGGGGGTACCTGCCCGCCCTCCCACCGCCTCGCCCGGCAGCCACGGGGGGGTCCCCCAAATCTTCACCCCGACCCGCTGAGGAAATCCCAGCGGGCGCTCGGAAAGGACCTCGAGGACGCAGATACTCCTTGTACTGTACAGTTGACGTACGTTTCCCCACGGATCCAGAAATCGAGATTCACAGAAGATAAATGCTCATTAACAAGGCACGTCTCGAACTCAGTGGCTTTTTTTCTTTTTTTAATGCTGACTTATTTTTTTTTAATGAAAAAAGGACTTTTCTAAAAGTAAAAAGACGAATGTCATCTTATTAAGGATACGTCTACACACACATTCACCCCTACTCAAGCTTATGTCCGTCCGATTAAATACACTCTTGTGATTGTAACAACAAATTCTACTTTGCGTCAAGGTGCTTTAACATACCCTGAAATATGACCATTACGGATCGACGGAACCCAAAAGATATTGGCAGTTGCATACTGGCGGCTCATATGGACTCCTATAAAGAAAGAGATGTTAAAATACAAGCCAGAGGAGAAGGTAGATTGTAGAAGGACAGATTAATATTTGCACAGAGCCTTGAAGGCAGAATGATGTCGAAATCGTGTGTGTGTGTGTGCGTGCGTGTGTGTACATAAAAACCAATTCCTTCAAGGGTTGGATTACTTCATACATTAGTCACTAATCTCTCGCAATGTTCTGATGGATGTTATGGTCTGAGCTAAACACACCGTGAAATCTGCTTGAGCTTTATTGAAACAAGTCCGTGTTTTCGCCCGCAGACCGTTCTGTTTGAAGCTCTCCTTTCCCAGCACACCTTCGCTGTTCGGCTATTTATTTATTTATTTATTTATTGGTTTTTGCGAGCGGGAGAGAAGCAATTCAGCGGTTGTACCCGGCTCTGAGGGAAAAAGAGGTGGGGGAGAAACTCCAGGGTCCGAAGTAAGAGCGATTAGACAAACGAACAACCAGCGCCCCAAATTCTGCTTGTCACCGTTTATTTAGGTGATCTGTGCTTGCAGAAGACTTGGAGGGGAAAAAAAGCCCACCTATTTTCATCCTTTTTTTTTTTTTAATTAAAACAAACAAACGAATAAGTAAGCCCCGAATGATAATGTCGGCGTTTGTTTAAAGCTCTTCGAGTTTGGGGACGCCGCTGAATTGCAACTCAGTACCACGGGCGGTGAAAACCCCATCCTTTCCTTTTTCCGAACTCGGTCTTTCTGAGGCTTTCCCCATCGCTTCTGCACTTCTGAGGTGTCGGGAGAAGGCGACATGTGTACGCTTTTTATTGCCGGCAAATACTCAATAGCGTTCACCCCGCTGAGGTTTCACCCTCTGTAGGTGCCACCGAGGCTGCCCCCACCAGAAGCTGTTGGAGCCCGGTGGTGCCAACGACCTTCCTTTCCTGGAAAAAAAAAAAAAAAAAAAAAAAGGCAGGCAGATGGATGCTCAGGACTTCCTCAGGCTGCTCCCAAATTGGGGAGCCAGCCTGTAAATCGCCAGCCTTTCTACAGGGCTTTGAACACCTCCGGGGAAACCCCGATTTGAGTGGAGGGAATGAAGAGGGCTTCCAAACCTGATGGCAGCCCAAGAGGAGAACCTCTCCCGCACCTCCCGTGGGGTCGAAATAAGGCGGGCCGGTGCGTGGCACCTCTCCCCGCAGGGTCGCACGGAGAGGAGAAGCCCGAGCGCTCCTCCGCCAAGGCTGCCCCACGGCGGGCTCCCCTCCCCGCACGCCAGCACAGATATCACGCTCTTCTCTTTCTTACCGCCTTTATTTAGGGGACAGCTTTTATTCGAGGGAGAAGATGGGGGGGGGGGAGGAAGAAAAAAAAAAAAAACAAAACATTGTGGCCGAGCGTCAATAAAATGCACACGCACATATATTATGCACACAAAAATAAAATACGAAAAAAAAAATTACTCTTCTATTTCCAGTAGCAGTGGTCTTGGCCTTAAAATGTACAATCCCAATGCCTGACATTTCCTTGAGCCTTTTACCCTCTCTCCCCTCTCCCTCCCCCCCGAACAATAATTAATTAAAAAATCTGCACTCTCTTTGTGTTAAAAACACTACTTTTATAAATAATTTAATGTCCTCCCTTCCCACGAAATGCTAGTTGCCGGACAGGAGAAAAGGTTTCTTTT
>JAOXJK010000012.1:72592537-72670958 GCA_025774025.1 Xenus cinereus | reverse complement strand
CTGGCAGCACACAGGCGACCACTCGAAGCACGAATCTCCCGTCCCGCCCCCCCACTTTTTTTTTTTTTTTTTTTTTTCTTTTCTCCTTCTGGCTCTTTACCCCCGCTGCTCCATGGGGCCGGAGGAGAGCGGGTTGCCGCGGCGGGGCGAGGAGGCCCCCGCGGAGCCGGTGCGAGCGGACCGCCGGAGCCGGCTCCTCTCTCCGCCTCCTCCCGAGCCCGGTGCTCCTCCGGGCTGCCGCCGATGTTACCGTCCGGCGCTCCGCGGGCGCGGGGAGAAGCTCTCGGGGGGCGTCGGGGTTACTCCGCTCTCTCCGGCTTCGTCCCCCCTCAGTGCCGGGCCGCCGGGCTGGCTCCTCGCTGCGGCGCGGGCGGCAGCCGGGTTATTAGGGTTATTAGCCTTATTGTCATTATCTCTCTCTTCCCCTGTGGTTCTGTGTCTCTCCACCACTTTCAGACCAGCCCATTATAACGCCGGCGAGAGGCGGAGCCAGGAAAAAAGATCTGAAAGGGTGGTGGGTGGAGAAGCAAGGTAGCAAAGGTGGGTATGCGCTAATAAGCCGTATCAGAGCCGTAATTAGCCGAGATGACAGCGAGCTCTTGTTGGAAAGTTATTTTACGAAACTTGTTTGTATTTTCTCCTGCCAGGTCCCTCCCCTTCCCGGGTATTTCGAATGAAGCCGCAGTTCGGCGCGACTTGGCAGAGCCTCCCAGGTGTAAAGTGCGGAATGACTTATAGGTGGCAGAGCAGAACCTGTTACGTGCAGTGATTTATTTTAATAGCGCCGTGTATAGCAACAAGTTTTAATGTGACAGCTCAACAACCTGTTGGAAAACAGCACACGGCTCCGCTGCCGTGAATTCCTAATGATTTATGTAGCCTGACAAAGCCATTTCAGCCCTGGCCCCTCTTTCCTTCTGTCATAACTACACCCGGTGCAGGGGTAAAATGGGAACAGGTAGGCAATGCTGTGGGCGTTTGCTACGGGAGAAGTAGTCCAAACCTTATACCTTAGTTTTAAGTGTGTTAATGCGCGTATAGTAGCGTTGCTTGATCTCTTCTGGATGGTGTGTTTGTAACCTCTCTGTTATAACTGTCGCTGTCCAATAAAACATTTCACTGTGTTTTTAAAAGGGACTTTGCTTTAACTTCTTTTGCACGTTGTGGATTGTCCTGGTTTCAGCCGGGATGGAGTTAATTTTCGTCCTAGTAGGTGCTTTGTTTTGGATTTAGAATGAGAATAATGTCGATAACACATACTGTTTTAGTTTTTGCTAAGTAATGCTTATATCAAGTCAGGGGCTTTTTCAGCTTCCCGCAGAAGCTGAAAGGGAGCATAGAAAGGACAAGCTGGCTAAAGAAACACTTATTCCCAGTGTATAAATTGTGTCTATGTTATCAAATATTCCTTCATCTGTCCCAGCTGAAAACAGGACAACCGCGACATGGATCTATAGATTTTTGGCAAAACCTGGGACAAGAGGTGTTCTGTTATTTTACCCGGACACTTTTCTTTCTAGAAAAAATAGTTGTGATTTTTGGTTTGGGTTTTTTGTTTTGTTGGGTTTTGGTTTTTTTTTTTCAGATTTAAGTTGTCAGGGTCTTAGCTTCCTTCAGAGGTTTTGCCTCCATCAGCAGTATGCTGGACAAAACAACTCAATGAAGAGAGCTGTACAGCAGTAGCTTCTCTGAAAACTCCCAGTTCTGTCCTATCCTGCTCACTGTTCAAAGTCAATTGCAAAATGCTATTTTACTTCATACAGCAGTAGCGCTAGCGTCTGCAAAACAATAACAAAACAAAAACATCAGCAGAAATCTAGTGTGGTGCTTATGTTTTATTTCTCATACACACGCTTTGAATTTTGTGTCTTGGAGTAAGAGTTGGATTGCTCCACATTTTCCAAAAGCAGCCTTTCTAAATCGGACCTTATTTAAGAATAAATACTTAATGCAGAGTCACTCTGGTTAGGACTCTGCTGTTGTGGTCGGGCTCTTAAGGAGTGTTGGAGAGGAACAAGGAAAAAGGCAGGTTTAGAAGACTAACAGAAGAAACAAACAGCATGACTTTCTGTCTCTGTCTCTCTCGTATAGAATATACGTTCCCACACATACCTGCAAAACGTTTCAAAGCTGTGCCATTTCTTCAGCCTGTGTGGGTCTTACATAGTAAATACCGAACGATGAGAAGTTCTGCCCTTTTGGTTGTACTCTTGCTAACTTTAACAATAACAGGTTTGATGTCTTCCTGTTCTCACTAAAGCCGTACCAGTTCAGTAAAGCTGGCAATTCAGAAAGACAAAAATAAGAGGAGGGAGACCTCTCTTGGTTCCTTGTTGTTGTTTTCCCCGTGTAAAGTAAACCAAGATCTTTCAGTAAAGCATTGCATTAGCTGTAGGTGCCAATGTTTGTGTTTAAGGGTATGGGAAAAAGCTATCATTCCTTCCAAAACTTGCATTTTCTAAGATGATGCCAATGGCGAGGGTAGGTTTTTTCCTCTTCCTGCTTTTGTTGTAAATAGCAGTGAAGTAGCGATGATTTGCTAGCTTACCTTTGATGTTTATTTTATTACCGTTCCACTATTTGTGTGGAAAATGTACACATTGTCTCTTATCTTTATTCAAAGAACTTAAAAAGTCATTCAAATGCTGTAGGTAAACACGTCAGACATAACAGAAGCATTTTCACAGCCATACTTCAAGACTAGGAGTGGATGGCAAAGCTGGTTTTGCAAGATCTAAGAGGGGACAGAAGCTTGTACTCAAAATAATACGATTACAAAGATAGCTATTAATGGCTGGGAACAGGGAGCCTTTCTAAGACCAGCGCTGATTCTTCTTGTGGCTCGAGGCCACTTTGCTGCCTCTGAGCCACTGCGTGTTGTAAACTGACCCTTGAAATCTGTGGTGGCTCTCGCCTGAGAAAACATATAGAGATGCTTATGGGAAGGACTATGCATGGTTTAAATAGAGCCTTTCTGGCCCAAGTGAGAGCGACGTCAAGCCCATTGGTGTTGCTGCCCATGAAACAACAAGCGAAGTAGTAAGAAGTGGCGAAATAGTCCAACTACTCCCATCTCTCACCACTGAAAGTATATGTAACCTCAAGTCTTTTCCTGCTATAGTTTTTAAAAAGGCACAGTATCGCCTTCAGGTTTATAAAGATTAACACAATCATCGGAAAAACTGATTCTGTTAAGTAAACTTCACATCAAAAGCGCTTTGATGTGCTGTATTATAGCAAAGCCAAACACTCCACCCCCATCACCCCAAGAAAAACCTCCCAAAACCTCTAGTGAAGCAATGTAAAAAAAAATCTAATTCTTTGTTCTAAAATGAAATGTCTCTTCCTCTTTAGAGCAGCAGAGCAGGACTTTTTTTTTGATGTGTAACCCCCTCTTTTCCTACCCAAAACAGTACCTAGTCGAAGACAAAGGGAAGAAATGCGAACGGTTGCTTGAAAATCACAACTTTGCTTCCCAGTTTCTGTAGTATTCGACCTGTTTAATTCAGAAATAGTAAGACTGTGTCAATGAGTATTTGGAGGTAGGGCAGTGTGGTCCTTTGTAGTTTGCTCAAGCTACGGATTCTAAAAATATTCCTTACTAAATGTAGCAAACTGCTACACAGTCTGCTGGTAGCAGGTTTATTTTTGGTTGATCCAGTTGTGTTGTCTCTATGGTATTTTAAACCACTATGTGTTTTACACTTCAGCAAACATCGTGCATAGGTGTATCACACTATGGTCTTGCTTTTAATTTTTTTTTTTTTAAAACTTTTTTCTTTTTTCACCCAATCCTTTCTTACCATTTTTTCTGCCTCCTGCCCCTCCAGACTACAAACTAGATTAGAGAGAGCTTCCAGACGCACAACTGGTCAATAGAGGTCTCTCTGTGGTGAATGGGAAAGTCCTATAGTTCGTGGTAGGCAAGCTTATTTGGACATCTGAGATGTCCGGCACACCAGCTGGACAAAGTGCTTCATCATCTCTTCTCCTTCTCCTGTAGCAAGCTGCCGGATTGCGCTGCCTTGCCAGGAATGATGAAATTGGACAATGCAATACGGTACACGAGCAACAACAGACCAGTTCAAAGAGTTCTCTTTGGATGGGCTGCTCACAGCAGGAGACGTGCCTCGCATGCATAAATGAACTACAGAGTCTGTGAAGGTTGGCTAATTGCTCTATGTATGTTTTTATAGTTGGAAGGAAATCCAGCTAGAGACTGAGCTGCAAGAAAGGAGGTTAGTGGAAATTCATTTAGACCACGAGAGGAAGAGTTTGATCACTGAAGCAGAATGTGTGTCTGTGTGAATTTCCACATTGGGATCTCTATGTATTTGCACTTTTTCACAAGGACAGCCATTCCCTCTGGGCAGAGATTCTCTCTGTCTTTGGCAAGTACTAACGGCTGAATTTACAATGGGGACTTCCATTTCAGCTTTGTGTCACACAGTCTATTTTCCTGGGAGCTCTTGCTCAGAATGAAATCTTTCCATGCCAAGAGCTTAGTATCACTTCCTCCCTGTGCCCACTTCATATCCCATAAAAGAGTCTACATTTAAGCAAATTTCTTTTTTTTTCTGTGTACTGGATTGTGACAGAGTGGGCAGGGACAGATTTTCTCCTGGGAAATGACAGCATAGTTGCTGTTACTAATACTTAGTACCAGAGAAGTAATTCCTGGTTCCTATATCATCCTTTCCACCCAGAGATTTCACAGCTCTCCCATTTTACAGGCAAAGAGGAGTGACAAGAAGTCCTGCTGAAAATTGTTTGGTGTTTGAAGACCAAAGAACTGAACTTTTTGGAGTCCTTGTCCTGCACTGTGTCCACTGAGGTATCCACCAAGAGGCCTCATCAGAAGTGTTGCGCCATTTAGCAAGGAGCTGTCAAAATGAAGATTGCTCTGTCCCAAGACTCAGATAATTTATAGCTAATTCTCCCTTTTTACTAGAGCTATGTTAAGCCTCAGGGGCTTGAATGGATCTCCACACCGGCATAAGATGAACCTCTCTGGAGTATATTGCAGGTCTGCAGTCTGAGAAAGTACATGACATGAAAGAGTGCAGGGTGAGGAGTCAGGTTAAGTCAACACAGTATTTACAACATATTTTGTGATGACTTAATTTAGTAACTGTCCCCATAGGCTTTTCTCATAGCTGATTACTCGCTTCATATAACTGCACCAAGAGAGAGAAAATCCAAATGGTGATAATGGACTTATGGGTTTGTGGATCTCTTAAAGGAGATTATTCTTGCAGTAAGAACAAAACTGGTATTGGAAGGCAGAACAGGTATTGATAAGTCTGGGTGTAATTGTCAGGATGGAATTGCTTGCTAAAACACAGGCTCCACCGCAATTAGAAGCTATGTTGTGTTATGTTTGTTATGAAGTTATGATGCAGAAGCCATTTAGTGAAATTCTATGGCTGTCTGCCAGGAATAGTGAATGTTTCTTGCTACTGGTGCCAAACAAACTTAAAAAGAAACCATCATAGCTTGTTATTGCTGGTGCCAGACCAAATATCTGTTGGCGCCGAACTTGGTATTGATGCCAGAGGCTTGCTATCACTGGCCCATGATATGAGGAAACACCGACTGAATTCTTACAATAGCCTCTTATTGCCTATAAGTCCATGCATTGATGGAGCAGAGTGAACAACACGGTAAGAGAAGTACAGCAAAATTAACCGAGAGCTGAAGGGCTTTGAATGTGTGATGGAGAGTCATTGAACTTTGCTAGCCCTTCCTGGAATATACCTAAGCCAACTCAAAACCGCATATATTTTACATGGGTAAACAAGTGACTAGAGATATGAAGGATATGTTTCCATTCAACTAAGTTAAAGTACTATTTATAGCACTGTGGATTAACAAATGAATCATCTTGCCAATAATATTCCAGCTCAACAGCAGTAAGGATTCAACATTCTTACTTCTGGGTTGAGTTTTTGTTTTGGGTTGTTTTTTGTTGTTGTTTTTTTTTTTGTTTTGTTTTCAAGAAGCAGTTTCTGGGTGGAATTTATATAAGAATTAGCCAAATCTGTAAATAAATAGTGGTGTAAAAAACTCCTCTGTTATTTTTTTTTTTTCCCAAGACCAAGTCAACTGCATTTAGGCGCAGGCTGCTGACAGCCAGACCTTCCTGTGGTAGGCAGGATTCAGCAGTAATCCCCAGGTGATGTCTCTCCTGTGCATGTTCTGTCCTCCATTTGCTGTTTTCCTTTTTCCTTCCCTGCTTCAAGGTCTGAACTGTCATCTGTCAAGCCATTTTGATCTAATCCTCCCACCCCCTGGACAGCTCCAGAACAGCATTGGTGTCTTTGAAAATCTGGTCCATGTTGCTCCTTGCTTATACCTGGGACAGGCGGCACAGTTACACCAAGGGAACATCTATTACAGTACCTAAGGGTGGTGGGGGATGGGGGGGTTTATAACCTCCAAATCAGGTTCCAGAAATCAGGTGTATTTTCTCCACTTTTCAGATGGCAAAGAAATGCAGTAAAAAGCTCAAGGAGCTGATTCTTCAGCTGCTGCAGATCTGACAAAATCATTAGTTTTGTTGAGTTGCATGGGTTGAGTATCTGATTTCCAATTCCTAGGTGAGTTCTTAAGGGATTAGCTGAGTTTCAGTCCCTTGAAGGTGCAAACAAACATACTCTTTCCTCACACGTGTGAAGCTTCTTCCCTAGAGATGTCGAAGTGCTTTGCACAGAGGGTGTTGCTATTTCTGTTTCGTAAGTAAAGGTTCACAGAATTTAAGTATCTTGGCCAAACTTACATGATCTAAGAGGGGAATAGGACACAGGTTTCCTAATTCCTCAACTACTGCTCTACCTACTAACCCCGTTGTTCCCCTGAACCTTTACATATACTTGAGTAGATTAATAATTAACCTCCAAGTGGGGCACTTTGAAGCAAATGTAAAATGAAACCAAACACTTGTCTTGGTTTTTAGTCATACCAGATTTGCAAGTAGGGTGTGTTTAAATGATGCAGGTAGATAAAGTCTTGTTAATTTAGATTAGAGTAAAAGTCAGTGCCTTATCAAAGCAAGTGACTAATTAGGAAAACTATTACCTTTTGGAAAAGAAACAGTGGAACTATCACTCAAAATTATTTTAACTAATTGAATAGTACTAGTATTTATGCTGAATAAAGGCTTGTGCAACTGCTGGGGGAAGGAGAAAGACTGAGAGCTTTTCCCTGTAATTTTCAGTGTTCTGTTTTTTTGATAATTTTGCTTTTAGAAACTTAACAGTACTTGTCATCAGTGTGTAAACACGGGGAAGGGAGGAGAGTCCTGTGAGTCATCAGGGAACCAAACTTACAGAATTTAAGTGAAGAGCTACAGCGTTTGTATTAAATACACTGCCTTCAGTCTCTTACCTTACCAAGCCAACAGGACAGAAAAGTGCTTGTGAACAGTTTGAAATGATCCAGTGAATCTCAGGTCTGTAATAACTATGATCGGGCATTTGAGAACCTGCAGAGGTGGAAACACTAGGGCAAATTCATGGTGTGAAAAGAAAGATTACGATCAGACTGTATTTATGTTCAGACAGATACATGCAATTGTGAAGAATCATTAAATAACTGTTAACCACACCTGCACAGAGCCTCTGGCAATGCTGGCTTATACAGAATCTCAAGAACTGCCATGTGCCTGACATCATACCTTTGCAAGGAAAGAAGAGTCCTGGGTGTTAGCCCAAGACTGGTAAGTAAAACATAGTCCACAGACTTGAGCCAGTTTAATGTCTGTTAGTGATTTTCTGGTGTCACACCCAGTACCCTCTCCCCTGCAAATCTGTCAGTAGTCCCGATTTGTTTGGTTAAGACCAGGTCTTACTAAACATCTCGGAATCTGTGTTAATGCAATGGCTGCTTACCTGTAAGTCAGTCAGGACCGTAAGGAGGGAGCGAGTATGCGTGCACTCAGGGAGTCTAGCACAAACAGTATCTTGACTTCCCTGGGGCTTGTAATTGCTGCTGTGACACACAGCTGCTTGTTTGGGTTTCTTTTCACATGGATCATTTTCCCTTTTCAAAAAACATTGGGGGTTTTTGACATTTTTTTCATGATGAAAATGACATTTCAGAACCTTTTTATTTTTACTGTAAAAAGAAATGAAAGGGAAGCCTATGGGAAAGGGGACAAGCAGGGTAAAGGTAGCAGAGGAAAAGGGGGCTGGAGAAAAGCTGAGATGAAGAGACGGAGACGTGGAGAAATTTGGAGTAGATTGCTTCAACCGAGAGCGCATTGCAGAGCAGTTTTACTCAGACTGTAGAAAATTTCCAGGATGCCCAAAGATCTCTGATTTGGCTGCTTCTGCTGGTGGAATTTTTTGGACTGCTCACCTCTACAGCTTTCCTCAGGCGAGGGAGTTCTCTGGGTTTTCATTTCCCATGGTGCATTCGGAAGAAATCGTCTTTCATCTGCATTTTCTCTCTTGGAGATTACTTTTCCCATCCTTCATGGCGAGGGGTGTTCAGGAGCTCGTTGTCTTTTTTATTCAATAAAAAAATATAAAAAAATGCAAAATTGAAGGTGAACATTGGCATGTAATTCTGGAAAGGGGCTGCTATGCATCGCTTTGATATATCTTTCTAATTGCAATTTCCATACAAAAATCTTTCTTTTTCTTTTTTTCCCCTAATGAAAATTTCCAGCAACTGTGAAGAATAGGAGATTCTGAAACAAAAACAGAGCATGACTGATGCACAAGAAGGTGGAATAATATTTCAAAAATTTGCAGACTTCAGTATTCATTTCAGAGAAGCATAAGCCCTGGCACTTGACATTGATAGATCAGACTATGGAGATATTTACTCATCGCTTACAAGAGTCCTTATTCATAACTTGATTTATTTATGCCATAGGGGTTTGGAAGACAGTCCATTTTTACTTTCCTCAGTTGATGTGGGTTCAATGCCAAGAAACTTAGCAAAGCCCAACATATATTAAAACTTCTAAGAGTTATCAAAGTCTTGTGGGAAAAATGCCCTCCCACCGTGTTACTTCAAATACCCATCAGCTCTCTGTAAATAAATCTTGGTGATTTGGTCAGAGTTTGTTTTGAAGGCAGGATATGAAGTAGTATGCGCTGTACCCTCTTACCCCCACTTTGGCCTTTAAATGCACTGTCATTACAGGTTGGCCCCTTGACGAGGTTAGGTGGAGTCAAGTGCACAGGCAAACTGAATAGGTGGGGCTTTCACTCCAGTGGGCCTGAATTCAAACCTTCAAAACTTTGGCCAGACTCATGACTATTCACACTTGAGAATTTAATTAAATGGTGTTGGATATGAGAGTTAAATGTGGAAACTCTGTACTCTATTATACTAGCTCATGTTGCCGAAAGAAATAGAGCCATACTTCTTGATTGAAGAGACAGAGCTAAGTGCATAATTCGCAACAAATAATTAATCTAAATGTTTCTAAATGATTCTTACAGAATCTGATTATGGTTGAGAAAGATCCCTATTTATTAATGCTATGGGACTCCCTTTCACAAGGGGAAAGTTTATTTATATAAGATTAATGGGTTGAGGTATAGACTTGCAAGTTCTTCCTGAGTCATCAGACCCAGAAAACATGTATTTTATATTAAGGTTAATACAATCTTCCAAACGAAAGCATTTATGAGTGTACTTTAACTGATGGGTATATGATGACTGACATTCCAAAACCTCTTCTGCAAACACCTTCGCTGGCATACTTTTATACATAGGAGTAATCCTAATTAATTTGAGAAAATTGCTCTTGTGCATGAATGTATTCATTATTATTTGAAACATCATGGTCTTAGTATGGTGAGTCTTGCAGATACAATCTTGATCTTTTACTTAAAGATGCCCACAATGTCCTATCCAGCCTTTAAGGCTACCTTAGCACTAGTAAATAATGCAGGACAGCACACAGTTTTTGCCCGTGAGGGCTAAATTCTCTTCCTTCCAAAGAAGTGGCCTCATCTGCCCCATCTGCACGAGGGAACAGTCCTTTGTCCATGCTATCTCCTGAACCATGCCTGTGTGTTGTGTAAGAAAGTACTAAGTGACAGGGGAAGGCCCATGTCAGGGAGCTTGTTGCTAGTCAAACAGTGTGGATAATCACATCCCAGCTCTTGAGTACGGACTCAAGAATGTTTGGTTCCATTTAATTTGCAATTGCAAGATATAACTTTTATGAATATTTCATTCATTTCCCATCTTGAGGCTTTGATAAGGTGTTACTGTTCTCATCTGTTCTTTACAGGAAGCAGTAGCACTGCTGTTATATCCAGCAGTGTACTTTTGGGGATGTGTTGGCTGGGTTTCTGTTCCAGTGATGCTGAAGAGTTTTGCCCAAGAATAGGGCAGGGAAACTGTCTGTCTTACTCTGTTGTGAGTCTTCCCTTCCAGAGGTAAGATCTGATGAGTAATTTTTTTTTATAAACATGATTTCAGTATGCCACAAGAAATCTATTGGCTAGAGTATTAAATTGTTGGAAAGTTATAGCACTAAGGAGAGTGGCTTTATTTTAGAGGAGTATATTTAGAGGAATAGAGGAGAACGCAGAGAAATTCAAAGGCAAGAAGAAAATAAAATCTACAAACTGAAGATATAAGAGTGAGTTTGAACTGAAAATTTGTACCGTTAACAATTGCTAAATGCGTAGATTCTGCTTTGCAGATTGTGAGATCTCAGAGCTGCTGCCTGAAATTGTAAATGCCTGTAAGTGTTGTCACACCAGGGGATCATCATCATCTTATCCCAAAGCAGGTGTCTGTAGTTCATGAAGTGATTTGACCTTGCAGTGCCCATTTCTGTCAGCTGAAAGGAAGCCTAAGGTTTCCTGGGGGATCACCTGGGATGTATTACAGAGCTCTAGAAGTATTTAAGGTGAATTCCAACCTGCCTGTCTTCTTTTAGGAAGCACCTAAAATAGAGGTACCTCAGCTTTTAGATAGTCAAGGTACTTTGCTTAATGGAGTTTAAGATAATTGATTGTGAAAAGAAAATCTATTTTTTTTTTCACTAATTGAATTTCATTCTGAAGTTAATATAACAATTGAACATGGTGGGCTAGACTGAAACATTTCGTAAATTGAGAGGGATTGCCCCTCAAAACTTACGTGGTGCTTAGAAGCTGTACGCTCTGTTCCACCTCAATCATTGCAGTTATTCCAGGCTACCACTTGCTTATTATTCTTTCTGATATGACTCATGCAGAAGGACATTTCACATTATAATATTTTATAACGTCTTTCCATGAAATGCTAGGACATCAGTGCTTGCTCCAGGGAAAGGTGAGTATGTGTTTTTATGTGCCCCAATGGTTGCTATGCTTAATCAATAGTAAAATGGTTGTCTTTAAAAACAACGAGAGCTTTCAAAAAGTGTTCTTTCCGCCATTAGTGTTACATTCCTTAATAGAGCTAGCTTAAGCTTGCTACACTGACTTCTGCATTGTTTGGGTTCATTGGTTGCTTGCCTCTTTCTGTTAACTTTCCATGTACAATTTAATTAGGTAGTGAATGATGGGACGTGTTATGAGATGGTATGGATTTACTAACTTCAGCAAAGTGCTTTGTGATGAACTAGCTGAAGATCTGGGCAATAATTTATACATTCTTTGTATTTAACTGTCTCTGTGCATTTTGGATGAAGATAACTGCCCGCATATGTGATTGCAACTCTGTTGCCAAAAGAGGTGTGTCTGTTTATGCCGGTGAATTGCTTGACTGTTGGTATAAATATAATAGCATGGTAATTACTGGTTATAGATACAATAAAGATCAAACTATTTTCCATACAGAGTGCTTTTATTATCTTGGAAGCATATCTCTTGTCTTTTCACGTGAAGAATGCTAACCAAGAGCATGACATTGCAGAGTTGGAAACCAGTGTAGAGTAGAACCATCATAGTGCTCTATTTCTGCAAATAATTTGCATGTATTATTTGTCCATGAAGTGTGAACAGTGTTCTCAGGTGTCCTATTATGCAATGACTTCTTTTGCTCAAAAAGCAGCAACAGAAAGAACCTCTCTGTAATGCCTGTAATGCTTGTGCTTGCTAGTTACAGAAGAAAAATGGTATGGTTTCTCTTTTCTGATTAGATTGTTTATGGAATAAATTGATCTAATGCATATGTGAATAATAGGGAAAATGATAAATATGCCAACAATATCTAGTTTTAAAATAGTTTTTCTTATGTAACTGGCAATTGAAGTGAATCTAGTCTGATCTCTTAGAAAAGCAAATAAAGTGTACGTATCGATAGAAATCAGACTGTTCACAAATGTTTTCAGATGGAAGTTGGCTTTTAACTGCAAATGGCAATCCAATGTTTTCCTACTCTATTCAGTTCATACTTCTCACTGGAAGGTGTATGCAGTATGACGCAACATGTTGTGACTCCCCAGCAAAATGTTGCAATATGCATTGGTCAAAGTATGTAGTATTTCAGAGCTACGCATAATTTGTGATTGCAACAGTCCCAAATAGGATACCAGCAATGGGAGCACATAAAATGTGCTTGCTGTTTCCATCTCATTCATAATTTTGACTCAGCAGTTCCAGCTGATTATTAATAGTTTCTCCAACAAGCCTGGATTGACTAAGTGAATTCACTTGAATGTCCTCAAGTGGTTTTATTAACTTTGGCCTATGCAAAAGTGACTTTCTAAATTGGATTTGCTGGACTAATCTTGCTGCCTGTGCTATTGTGTATTGCACCAAGCAACAAAATAAGCAAGAAACAAAGAGGTAAAAAAATATTATTTAACTGGAAGTGAGGCAGAATTCATTAAAAAGAGAATATGCACCGTGCTCATTATAGGATTTGTTAATGCTTACAAGTTCTTCCAGCTAAATTTAGTGTATGCAAATGATTATTTAGCAGCAGTTATTATCAACAATACTAATAACTTCAATACTAGTAATAAGACTGATCTGGACTAATTAACTGTTTTGAATTGAATTTTGCAAGTTTTCTCAGTTTTATGTCTACTAAACAAAATCAGTCCTGTTGGCTAACAGAAAATTCTGTGTCCTAGAATAGAATTCTGGGTTTGGAGACAAGTTTTGAACCAGAATAAAGAGGTGACCAAGAAAGGTTCTGCTTGTGCCAACAACATGGATAGAGAAATAGTCAATGTAAATGGATTCAGCATGTTTTCTCTATTCATATGAAACCAATACATTCCAGTAAAGTACAAAAGGCTCACTTGAGAGTTTTGTACTGGAAATGCTGTGTTTTCACGGTTCCAAATGGTTTGGGGGGATGTGATTGGTTTTTTTGTTCTTTTTTGTCTTTCTGGTTGGAAAGAAAACAATTTTATGATCTACAGGCAGGATTTTTTTTATTCCTTCCTGGCTGTGGGGGGGGGGGGAAAAGAGATCTCTTGACCTGACTATAAACAGAAAGTAGAAGGCAAGTTCATGTAAACACAGAAAAGGGGATCTCCTAACTTTTACAACAAACTATTCAAAGTGGTTTTAGGATGGCAATATTGTGTGTTAGTCTGCAGATTCGATGGGACCTTGTTCTGTCAGTTTGGGCAGCGAGGTACCATGCACATGAGCCCTATGTAAGACACAAAAATAAGTGTGAATGATAGCAATGCAGATAATATTGCTTCTTATAAATAATAATTAATGCTAATTAATGTTGACTCTGTATGTTGTGGCTTGGATGAAACTCTGGCAGGAACTGGCAGACATGCTGATATGAAATCTCCACCCACAAAGATCTGCTGAAAGAGCAGTATCTGGTGTAAGGGGATCTGCCCTTTTAAGTGCAAAGAATACAAAGTTTTTCTAATTAATTTTTTTTTTTTGCAGCGAAATCAGGCTTACAGCTTCCGAGTCTGTCTGCATGCACAGTCTCTATGAACTGCAGATGAGGAACAAATGCAAGATCAGATCATGTTCCTTATGTAAGCTTATAATAGTGTTTCACGTTAACTGAAAATAGCACAGGTAATATAATTTTCTCCTCTAATACTGTCCCCTTCATATATGAACATGCAGATGCTGACACACTTCTTCAGAAAAGGCGATGCCCTTTCCTAAATAGGGTGGGGGGCAACTGAGCCGGGCTGCTGTGGCCGTGCCACAAGACACAGGAATGCAATGATACACAAACTGGTGCCGATAGGGAGGCTGACGCCTCCTCACTATTCCTTGGTATCTGCATGTGCATCCGCACATATGCATGCTATTTTCCCTCTGCCACTTCCCTCCCACTCTGAGCTGCCTTCTTTTCCGTGCTGCCCTCGAGCCAGGAGGTCAGCGCTACCGCTTCTTTTTCACCAGTCATGCTTTTCTTTCCATGTTTTCTCCTCTAGTTGTTACTTTCCCTCTTTCCAGTGGAGGGGCAGCAAGAGCCGTTTGGCTGATTTAATGTTTTTCTGGGAGGGAAGGGATAAGACTTAGAAAAATAGGGTGCTGATTTTTTGCCTCCAGGCAAAATGTGTAGGGGGGACATTCTTTTTCTTGAGGGAGGAGATTTTTATTACCAGGGAGGGAATTTCCCCTAACAGAAGAGTTTTACCTGAGTTCCCCTGAGACAAAGGAGTAAGGAGCCTGCGTGCTGTGGATGTTATGAAGGAGCTGGGGCTGAATGACCAGTTGCCTTCACAAAATAATCCAGCTTCCCAGAGGGAGAGAAAGGGGTTGCGTGTGGCCTTGCAAACAAGAAGGAAAAGGAGAGGAGGGGAGGTGCCCGGTTGTTCCTGGCTTGGTGGGAAGAGTTGGAGGGTCCCTGATCACTGTGTGACCAGAAACACCCTTACTGAGAGCTGTAGGCCATGCTGAGTGCTGAGGACCAGGCCATTTGCTAGAGCAGCTCTGTGACTCCATCAGCTGCCTCGCAGAGGGTATACGCTAGAAAAAAACTGGGCCTATGGAGCAGTACTAGCTGGCACTTCAAAGGTAAGATACTCTGTTTTCTTGTTTGTTTGCTTCCCACTGGGGGATCAGTTATATGTTGAAATGACTTGATACACACCTCCTTAGCAAATACGTTGATTCAACGTTTAGAGGATCATGTTTCTTTGTGGTGCAGAGCTATTTATTACAATATTTGTGGTAGGCTGATGACACTCTTGTAATGATCAAAAAGAATAAGTTGTATATTTTTTTTAAGAATGTGTTAAACCAGTTCTGTCAAAATAGAACTAATAAATACCAGTAATTGTTTAGGCAGTTGAAAAGGACTAATTCCCCACCATTTTTGTGTTGCTAATGATTTGGCTGAATTTGTATGGAGACCTATACTTACCTCTACATTTCTGAAGCTGAGAATAGAGTACTGTACTTGTTTTGGATGAGTCTGGAATCTGAAAAACTAGATATTTTTTTTTTCACTGAACACACATAAAGTAGGCTAACCTTGAATGTTCAGATTACATCTACTAAACTGCTTTGGCAGGAGTGAAGCACTGGCATAGCAAACATAGACTACACTGAGGAAGCTAGTAGGAGGATGGGCAGGGACTGGGGAGATGGCACTGGTTCTGCCAGTTTAGTGGAAGGTTATTAGTGGAAATCCTCACAGACCAGCCTGGGACTGATCTTACTTAACATTTTCATTAATGCCTTGGGTGTAGAAGGTTGGAACCAACTGATGAAATTCTCTGCTGACACAAGACAAGAAGGCATTGTCAATGTAGAGATAATGTCCAGTTCTTCCCATACAGGGAGTGTGAGGGCAGGAATGTCTAAAACAGACTAAAAGTTCAATAGCTGAAGGCCTTTAGTGGAAATTGTTGGTCCCTACAAGCCCATACAGCATGAGATGGGAAAGAACTAGGTGGAGAAAGATTTGGATATGCTAATTGACTACAGAATAACTGTGAGGTTCTGGTGCAATCTGTGAAAAGCCAAATGGAAATAGACTGGTCATTAATGGATTAGGTTTGTAATTAAGAGGTTACTAAAAATGAGATTCTGTAATAACCTCCCAGCTGGAATAGGAGAGCAGCAAACCTAACTGGAGCTTCATGAACTGATGAACAGGGCTCCTGATGCAGGAGCTAACAGTATCAGGGAATAATCTGATGACACGAGGCTAACCCAGACCTTATTTCCAATGGAAGAGGTGTGTGTGGTTTATTTAGCTATACAGTGCATATAGAAAGGGAAATTGTTGTAGGCATTGCTGATTAAAATTCTGATATCCAATAAATGAATTTAATATTGAATGATGATGATGTACCATTTTATTCCTCTTAATTTTCATTAATTTCTCCATGTACAACATATTCTCAACTTTATAGGACTCTGTAATTGGTCTTGTGTCAACAGGAGGCAAGGATCAGACTGTCTGCCATTAGTGACAGTTGGCTTAATTTAGTAATAGTACTTAGCAGTTATGTAGTGCTTTAAATTTTCAAATTCCTGTTCAAATATTAGCTAGTCATCACACCAATTGCTTTAAATGTTATCAGGCCTTCTATAGAGATGGGTAAATAGCTGTTGTTATCCGTATTTCAGAGATGAGGAAATTGAGGCACAGATGGGCAAGGTACGTCTCTGTGTATCTTTATATATAGGTATTTCAAAGGCACCTATCGTTTCAAGGTCTAACAAGTCTATCAACTTGTTAGACCTGATTCAGCATCCGCTTAGGCCAATAGAAATCATTCTAGCAACTTCAAAGGGTCCTCTCACTGCCTAAGTGGATTACCTTGCAAAGGCCAGCTTCCTAATATTACCTAGCTAGTATGCTGCACGTTGAGATCAGCTGATGACAGGTACATCTGCCCTGGCAGTCAGCACCCTTAGTGTTGCTGTAGGGGACAAAGAGAAGCCCTCAGAAACAATAAGCCTTGCTCAGTCACTTAGTGAGCGAGTCCCAAAGGTGAGACACTGCAAGAGAGCTCTGTTTGTTAGAAAAGTTATTTAAGAGCTTGAAAATATTAATAATCCAACAATGAGACTTTCAGAAGTTCCTAGGTAAGCATCACCTGTTGATTTTGGAAGGAGTACCCAGGTATTTTGACAGTCCCAACATGTATTTCTCAGTCTATTCAGGCATTCACATGACTTTTAAAAACTATCCCTACGCTTCACTGGTATGTGGGAGTTAAAACTCAGGTAGGAAAAGCTCAACAGAGACTTGCATGAAAACCTCAAGACCCAGCAACGTGCTTTTTATGTTGCTTTTTAAAACCTGAAGTTCTGTGTAGAAGAAAAAAGGAAAAGAAAGAAAAGAAGTCTTAGCCTCAAATGTAATCCTGAAGAATCCTAGAAATCCTTTATCCATGCAGTGGCAGGCAGTTTTGTAGTCAAAGTTTGCTGGGTTATGTGCAGTCTTATGGTTCAGCTATGTACCTTGAAAGATGGAAATAACCCTTCACAAATCCAAGAACATGTTGTCATGTGTATTAATTCAGAGTTTTCATTCCTTGAGCGCTTACTCTGCTTTGCATAAGAACTATCTGTCTCTGCAAATGTTCCTGCCCTTAAACTTGATGGGATTTGTGACAGCATAAAACAAGTGAAAGAACATATGGAAAACAGGCTTTTATCAAAATATATGAATGAACAATCAGGGTTGCATTTCTTTTTTTCTTTTAATGTTAATGTTTGCTTGATCCTGTTAGTCTATAACGCAGTATTCCCCAAGTTTTACAAAATGAGCTTAGATGTGGGAAAGCAGCACAGACAGCATTTTCCTCACTGAACTGCCACATGCTGCTAAATACCTCATTCTTTTGCCTGCTTTCCCAGCCATGAATATTGTGGTATTTGGGAAATTTTGCAGTAGCAAGAGCATACAGAACCATCTTCTCTCTGGGTCAAAGCCCTATGCTATGCTCACAAATAAAGCCTTTTGTGTTTGTTGTTACTCAACAGCAGTCATGAAATGACAGACATTGTAAGGCAGACCCCTCCTTAAGCTTATGATGAGGAGAAAATGAGAGACGCGTTCCTCCACATGGTTCGAGATGTCAGACGTTATTGGGGCATTGCAGCCAAACCAGTGTGTTTACAGCAGAGCAAAGAGGTGAAATGAGCCAGGGAGAGGAAGGCTGCTGAATCAAACTCCTTCTGTCTGCTGGCATGCTAGTGGCATGTGTCATCAGGCTTTTGATTCAGCAAAGCGGGATAGATACTAACACAGTAACAAATGGCAGCCGATGCGCTCTCTCTTTTCAGCTACCTTTGAGCATATGAGGGGTTGTTTTTTCCTGACCATGTGAATGTTGTTAAGAGTTGTAGCTCTGGTTAGCCACACCTTCCAAAAAATGAAATCTCAATTGGATCCAGGATCTGTAAGGCACCAGCCTCCGGTGTGGGGGCAGACAGGGGCCTGGATCTCTTCACAAGGAAAGCTGCTTGCTCTCCAGCGCAGCTGCTTTCCCAGTTTTCCTTTACTTCTGGCTATGATGTTCCTGGCTCTTGGTTGGTGTTCAGGAGGGGACTGTGCAGTGGAAATCCAGTATGTCAGATATTTTCCTCTGTGTCCGATAGAAGAGCAGCAGCTACGGTCTGGCTATGCTGGCACTTTTATTGGCTGCTCTACGACTTCCATCCCTGTTCTCCTTACCCTAAGTCCTGGAGGGGAGGTCTGCCTTCATCCTTTTAGGTCCACCCAATACCAAAATTCCTAAATTCCTCCAGATACCTTTACATTATCTCCTCATATCTAAGTAATTTTTCTGAATGGTTTGGGAATAAACTAGATTAAGGTTTCATTTCCTCACTTTTTCATTCTGCCTTTTTTTTTTCTTTTTAAACCATGTGGGATTTGTTTTTCTTCCTTCTGTGTTTTCTTCATTAGCTATAATTGTTGCTTTTTGCTTAAAGGGCATTTAGAAGGAGACTCTCCCTCCTGTCACTCAGATACAACTCAGTCCATGACCTTTTTTCCACAGTTCCCCTTCCCCCTTGTGTTCTTGCCCCTGTGCTAAAAGATTAGTCCAGACAGAACACCAGAAGGCAATTGTAGTGGAGGGGCTTTTTTTTCAATTTGGTGATGTGATGGGCTCTGGATGATCTAAGGGAAAACCCTGACTTTGATACAAGGCTAGGGGACAAGAGTTTGTTTCTTAATCTGACTTCTTAATTCTCCTGCTCCTTAGCCAAAGTACATCACTCAATTCTGTGCCCCAGTTATCCAACCTGCAACCTGAGGATAATGGTAAGGATTCACACATTTTATAAGGCATAGAATGAAAGTGCAGTAGATGGCTTATTTTCCAAATGAAAGGGAGGACCCAATCATCTAATTTTTCTAATGTCCATTTTTATGCCATTAAAAACTGTTGAAATAAGGTTTATTTCTACTATGAGACCAAAGTCATGTCTTGAATTGTAGGGAGATGTGTAAGAAGTCAGGCAGAGCTCCTGTCCTGGAAAACTGTGAAGTTAGCAAAATTGGTTTAAAAAAAATTGGCTATTCCAAATTGTGCAAAAACTGTAAATGGGTAATAATTTCTAGGCTTGCTTGAAATGAAGCTTGCTAAGGGCAGTCTCAGGCTGTCTTCTATAGTCAAGAAAATTTCTTATTAAGAATATGAATAGGAGTTTATTGAAATGATTGGATTGGAGTCATCAGTTCTTTCTTTTCTGTCCTCTCCTCACAGTGCCTGAAGCCATGCTTGGGTCTCACAAATCTACATATGCAGAGAGAGAAAGGAGATTATTGTGCTAAAGATCACTATCTCCCTACAATACAGAAAAAAATCATACACATGCTCCAAGATGTATACACATAGAGAAAGAAAAGATGACAGCCTACTGTAAATTAGTGTAGCTTAATTGAAGTCAATCAAACTGCTAATTTGATTTAGTCAAACTGTACTAATTTACACCAGCAGCTGAGATTTTGGCCCTTACTGCTTTAATTTTGTACTAATCTGTTTATAGCTTTCAAATATATGGAGCCAGTTGATTGCTAAACTGTTTATTGGGTGTGGTTCCAGGATTACAACAGTAATTATTTTACTGAAGCCCTTTATTTTCAAAAATGCATGTTTCAGATTTACATAATAGGACTAGACAATGACTAAGGGGCAAATTATACCAAGATTATTGCAAGCACTTACGCATGTGTTATGTTTTTATGACTCAGAATGGAGCTTGTTTGTGTTCCACCTTTGGACAGAGGTGTCTTGGGGGGGAAACGTTGTAGAGCACAAGAATTACAAAAGAGTCTCAGCCTGTGGAATACTGTGCCAAGACATGATGCTAGACGATAAAATATTACTTAAGTGTGAAGGTGGGGGACTTGGTTATGAAATGCCAAACGGTTTTGCGCAGCTCTGCTCCCTCAATATGGTGTTTATTCCATCCTGAGAGCTGAGACCTTCAGTGCCGATCCCGACTATGAAACACCTCTTCTCTTTGCTACCTGATACCAAGTGCTGGCATGGGAACATTCAGAATTCAGAATGGTATTTTGGGTGGTGTTTGCCTGGAATTACCTGCTCTCAGTGCCTTTCCTTGTGCCAAAGGATGGTGTTGATAAGGACAGTGTCACAGTGCTTTGAACAAGCTTTGAAATATTGTTTTTCCTCCTTTTCCTTTGGTGTGCTTCACAGAACAGTTTGCATACATATGATACACAGGAAAGCTGGCAGCAATCTTCTGTCTGCAGAACCACCACTGTGGGAAGAGCTTTGGTTCAGCAGTGATGCCTGCATTGGGACTGACAGAGCTCACCGCTCCTTCTTGCATGGTGATCAGACTCAGTCTTCCCCTTCCCTTTGGAGCCTTGTCAATCAGTGAGCCAGTTACTGCTAGGTTTGATGGATGCTGATGGTGGTGAGGATGCTTTCGTGTAGGCTGGATGCTTGAATGAACCTGTTCAGCCTGGTTGTTGGTACGTTCTATGGTCTGAAGGTGAAAGGCTTTAGACTCTTATCTCTTGAGCTGTGCAGTCTCTCTCCTGGCTTCTTGGTGTTTGCAATAATTACCTTAACAAAACAGATCATCATCTGCTTGCTGTCATCAAGTGTACAAAATGGTTGTTGGAGAGTTCAGGACTGCAAGGTCTGCTTTCTTGCAGCCAGAAAATAAATTAATGAAAACATTGCTCCAATAATCCCCAGCCGTGGCCTCTTCAACGCATCCTCAAAATGAAACGCATATAAAAAATTATGTGGGTTTTGTAAACAGAGCTAAGTAGAAAGATACAGCCCACTTTGGTATCACCAACTTTGACAGCACCTCTTTTTAAAAGAAAAACTGTCTGTGAAGCAACTTACTGTAACTCTTAAGTTTGTAAAGTGACCTCAATCTTCATAACTGCTTGTTAAAGGATTTTCTAAAAAGAGCAGCAACACCTGGAGACTCATTTATCACTGTCTCTGCCTACTGGCGATCCCACCTACACACTGAAGAATGACTGCTAACATAATATTTATGCAATAAACCAGCTGAAATATGTAAAAAGAAAAGCCTTCTGTAGGGATGGTAGAGATTAAAGAACTATTTGAAGTCATTGGTTATTTTTTGCTGCTTGATAAACAGGGAGGATTCTTTTGGTTTCATGGCAGTCCTCTTGAAGAGAAAACTTTTTTGGTATCCATTCTGACACAAGAAGGCCACCTAAGATCAAGCAGGTTTTCCTATTGTGAAAAAGGCTTTTTTCTCCTATCTTCATACTTGTAAACTATACTGTAGTCTTCTGCAATTCAAATCTATGAAACAGGGCCATTCTGAAAATCTCTTGAAGGTCTTTGCTGCCTTTCAAGCCCCTTTATGTTCAAAGTCATCCATCTTGCAAAGACCAGCCTGGTAATTCCTAGAGACCTTAAACTTCTCTAACTGAAAAATGCTGCAAAGACTCTACCTGAGACTCAGGTGTTTCAAGTGTCCAGTAAGACAGGTGCAAAGCTTATAGAGGAATCAAAGCCATGGGCAGAACTGGAGCCCTGTGTGTACATTAGTAAACATAGGCTCAGCCTAAAACCTAGAGTTGAGTGGAATGACCTTGTGTTAACTTCAGTCAGTCCAGGGGCTTTGGTCATGAGTGACAATAGGGTCCATAAAGCAGTGGTGACTTTCTGTTTGCAAACCCATGCGCTCTCTCCCTAGGCTTCTCTCTCACCCGTGTAGTGGCCCTCTGTGTTGAAATTCAGGTATGGCCATGAAAACCAAATTTTATCTGAGATCTCCAGGTCATCAACCCATGGGGTTCTTAAACAATAAGAATCCATTAGTGGTAGTACAAATACAGAGTACTTATGTTGGTCAGTGTAAATGAAGAGGACTATCACTTCAGATCATATTGGTCAGTCTAAATTATCTTGGTCTGTCTCAAATAAAAGGACTATCTCTTCAGATCTAGGAAGCTTAGCACCACTGGACTATCACTTTAAAACCACGTATGATAATCCAGTTGGGTCACACATTCACGTGCAGTGCAAGTAAATTGTACAAAGGAGGTGCAATTTGTATACAGATGGTCAGCAAAAAATAACTTTGTCAGAGCAAAGGGAATATAGCCACCAAAATGAACTGAGAGACACAGTCCCCTGGCCTCATGGAAGTGTTAGTGACTGACCACAGAGCAGCTATGCAGGTATGTTGTAGTCAAGAACACTTACTAAATGGAATGATCTGTCTTATGTGTGTATATTGTCCCTGTCCACCAGTTTTGCTTAAAAAAACAAAACACCAAAACCCCGCAAAACCAAACAAAAAATAAACAACAATAAAACACCTAAACCAAAGCACAATAACAAACCAAACCAAACAAAAAATGTCTCAGGGCACACAGAAGTAATATCTTAGATCTCTCCAATACCTCTGCATCAAGGCTTTGACCAGGGGTAGTTTGCCCTTTAGTTGTGTTATTTTAACAGCGTCTGTTAGCGAAAAACATCAAGTCATCAGTTCACATGGGTAAGTAGCTGGGAAATACTTCAGAAAAAGCCTTGCAGGTTGTAGTGGATCACAAGTGTCAACATGAGTTGGGAATACTGTTTAAAAAAAAAAAAAACCCTGAAAAAAAAAAACCCAAAAACCAACTTGGGACATACAAACAGGAATATAGCTGACAAGACACATGAAGTAATCCTCCTTCACTCAATGCTGATAAGGCATCAGCTGGAGCACTGGATCTGATTTTGGGCTGTGCCTTTCCAAAAGGATATGAGCTCATTGGAGAGTATCCAAAGTGAACAAAGGAATGATCGAAAGTCTGGAAAACCTAATGGTAAGGAGACGTTGAATGAATTGGGGTTTTTGGCTCTTTTCAAGGGATTTTAATTCTCCATTTTTTGGGAAAAAGAATTTAATAAGGGTCCTCAAATATATAAAAAGCTATGACAAAGAGGGGACTAATAAGAATGTAATTGTATATATTATAATCCTATACTGTTATTCTTCATATCAGGCTAACTGGCTCCAATTGCAATATGTTAGGCAATAAGATGGATATTCAGGAATAATTTGTAGCCATAAGGACAGTGATTGCCTGGAGAAGTAGCAGAGCTTCTGTTAGCGGAAATCTTTTAGAATAGGTGGATAAATATCTTTGAAGAATGATGTAGGAGCAGATGACTTTACCTTGAAGCACCAAAATTAATGATATTATTACATTCTTTTTATTGGTATTTTTCTCTTATTTCATCAGGAAGGGGAAAAAACAGCAAAGTGAACAAAGCTGCCAAAAGCTTATGACGATTTGTGTAGATTTTAAGGTGCAATTTTAACACAAGGCCATGTATATAGATAGCTTCATCATCATATAATATGATGGCAATCCACATAGACCTATCATAAGAAGTTCCACCTAAACGTGAGAAGGAACTTCTTTACTATGAGAGTGCTAAAGCACTGGAACAAGCTGCCCAGAGAGGTGGTGGAGTCTCCTTCTTCAAAACCCACCTGGACAAGTTCCTGTGCAACCTGCTATAGGTAGACCCGCTCTGGCAGGGGGGGTGGACTAGATGATCTCTAGAGGTCCCTTCCAACCCCATATGATTCTATGGTCTAACTGGTATACTCAACTGTCTATATGGGGTGGTAAAGTAGGAGTATCACAGCTAGGGTGGTACCTGCGCAGCACAGAAGATGTGGTATGGGTTAGTCTCAGAATGTTTTGTCTAGAGAGTCTGCATGTGGTATAACTCATGGGATTTTCTTTTTCCTTGTAAGAATTTAATTGAAGTAAGATGATTGATAATTGAAATAAGATTAATTGATAAGAATTTAATTGAAATTGGTGGAGAAAAGGTTGACTAGAGAACGGCACATGTTGTGTGTAAGATGCTACTTGCAAATGCAACTAGGAACTTCTGTTAAGTGTATAGAAGCTAACAATTTACTGTTTGGTGTCAGCAACTAAGAGAAAGGCAGAATCTGAACTAAGCAGTCTTCTTGGCAGTTGATGTTTAGTTAAGACTGCTCTTCAGAAACTTCATTTTTTTTTGTTTGTTTCACAAGAGGAGGGGCAAGAATAGGAGGAAGAAGCTGATAAAAGTTAGGTTTTGATTAAAACAGATGGAGAGCTGGCTTCTCTGGAAAGTCTGTGTTTCACAAAAAATAAAATACCAAAAAAGTGTGAGTTTTCATTTTCAGGTAATAAAAGCAAGTTGACTGAACACTGAAAATGTTATTTCAGGACTGTATTGTGAGTCCTTGAGGAATGTGAGGGCAGGTACCCCCGTATGCCCTATTATATGTAGGAGTTGAAGCTTCTGGCCAGATGTTTCTCTCCTATGGTGCACTACTATATCTCAGCAAGTGAGACCATCAGGTGTTACAAGAGAGGAAACCTACCCAGCCAGTCTGTTTGATAAAGGAAAATGCATACAAGTACCAGGAAGTATAACCATGAAGCTCTACGGTGATATATCAAAATATTCAATATTCAGACATGAGTTGGAAGGTTTTTTGAAATATATATTATTTCCTGTAAGGAAAAAAAATATTTGGATAGCTCTACTTGAGAGGAAAAAGTGCAGATGGCATGGCTAGTTTGTAGGGCAAAAGGATGCTCCTGCATCTCTGACTGACTCTAGTTTTCTTTGGGAGATGGTAAAGTGTGCATAATACTGCACCACAACTGTCAAATGTTTTGTTTATTTGGAAAAGTATACAGAGATGCGAACGAGCTGTCTCATTTTTTTTAAGTTTTTAAATTGTTCTGAACCATGTATGGCGGGAAATGACTGGATAACATCTTTAGGTCTCTACTTTGCTGTGCTGAGGAGATACATTTGCCCATCCTACCAGCAAATGTCAGGTGGGTCACACCTATTACGTGGGATCCTGTGGTCGGTTGACCCTGGCCAACAGCCCAATTCCCACCTTGCCTACTGCTCACTCCTCTCTCCTGTGTGATGGGGAGGAAAAAGAACACAGGTGAAAAGACTTGTACATTGAGATAATGAAACCTTAATAGGGAAAGCAAAAGCTGAGTGTGCAAGCAAAGGAAAAAGAGTTCATTCACTACTTCGCACCGTCAGGCCCAGCCTCTTCCTGGGAGCCTCAGCATGAGTAACAGTTGCTTAAGACGACAAATGCCATAAAAACGTATGTCCCCCTCCCTCCTCCTTTTCCCTGTACTTTTGTTGTTGAGCACAATGTCATACGGTAGGGAATATCCCTGTAGTCAGTTGGGGTCAGCTGTCCTGGCTGTATGTCCTCCCAGCCTCTTGCCCACCCATAGCCTACTGACTTTGTGGGGAAGAGAGAAAGCCTTGATGCTGTGTAAGCACCATTTAGCAACAGCCCCAAAGGTTGGTGTGTTATCCACACTTTTAAGCACAGATGCAAAAGCAAGGCACCACGTGGGCTGCTGTGAAGGAATTGAATCTATCGCAGCCGGACCCAGTGCAGATCCCAGGAAGAATACTGGTCGTGTGGCTAAATAGATCCTTGCAGTGTTTGTGTCTGTCTTTCAGGTGTTTGATATCATACTTCTACCTTCTTGGTTTGTCTCTCTTTTTTTTTTTTTTTTTGGAGATGTGGGTGGAGAGGCCTTAAATGCTTGCTACAAACCTACACACAAAGGGTTGCGTGTACAAAATGCATTTGCAGGAAGCTGTAAATGTGATGAAACGACAGAGACAAAAAAACCTGCTGCAGGACTTGCCCTTTAAGTAAACAATTGGGAAAGGCCAGACATTGAAATACTCTTAATTTCTTCAGAAATTATCATAACTTTAAAAGTGATTTGATATAGTTTAAAAAAATTATTCAATTAAACAGTTTCATCTCACTAGTTCCATCATGCAAAAGGAAAAGAAGCTTAGTTTTAACCCCAGTTTCTCTAACGACACTGCTGGCTTTTCAAATTGCTTGAGATCTGAACATGATGAAAGACAGTTATCCAAAAAGAAGCAAAACCATTCCAGGAAAGGTAATGTGTGTGTGTTTCCACTCCTATGGCAGAACGGAGGTGCACTCAACCAGCAATGTCATAACGTTATCCTCTATAGTTAAGTGGTTATGGTGTTAAATGTAAGGATTTACTGTTTTGTGACTGTTTTGACCACTCTGACCCAACTTGACTACCGGACTGAGATTAACTAATTTATCATATTGTGCCAAAAATAATCAGAAACAGCCATCTTTTTCCCAAGAGGCAGGTTTAGGGAACATCACAACACTTCAAAATGTTATTTTATTTCAATTCTTCTCCTAACCTTTCTGTGAAGGTACAGTATATATTTTAGCTTTTATTTAGAGCTTTTGAAAATCTAATACAAAATAGGACATCTTTTAGCAAAACTGAGATTTACACATAGAGGGAAGGGGAAAAGGTTTGTGTATGCTTAAGGAGCCAGTGTGGGACTTCAGAGCCTCAGGTTTAGTTCTTTGCTCTGACACAGGCTTAACCCGTGAGCTTTGACTGGGAGTTTAATTTTCCTGTGCCTCCACTTTCATCTGTAGGTGGGATAACAGCTTTACCTTGGCTCACAATCATAATTATCTGAACATTTCATGGGGGTCTGACTCGCAAATCCCACTTCTCCTCCTGAAACCTGCTACATTGCCCATAGGTATTTGAACAGTGCAAAGATTTGAAGAGCATACTCACCTGTGTGCAGAGCAATTTCAGTTTGATAATTGGCCTTCTTTTTATTGCATGATTTACAATTTGCAGCAATAACAATGGGTATTCTCAGGCTATTATTTCTGATGAGAGTATAAATGGGGATATAATTTTAATCTTGTAATGAAATGATGACAGATATACATAAACATATAGTAACACATTGAAAATTCCCACAGAATTGTAAGTCAAGTGTCATCTAGAAGAGGCCGGGAGACTGAGCTACCATGTTATTACAGGCAGACCTGGTAATGACACAGACAATTAAGACTAACTTTTTTCATTATATGACTTTTGTTGCAATTGCTGATAACATTGCCAAAGTTTAAACCGCTTGGACTCAGATTTTCCATGCCAGCTATTTGGCTAAAGTAGATTGTTGTTGTCATTTCTGAGGAACATTTAATAAAAAACGGTTCAACTATTTCTGAGAATGAAGTAAGGAGGAAAATATACTGCTTTTGCAGCGAGTCCTGTGCTTTTGAACAAAAGCTTGAGTCTTATCTTGGGAAGCTGCCCTGATCGGAGATGTGTGCCTCTTACTGACCTTGTAAAAAGACCTGGTAGAAGAATAGGGGTGAAGACAACCTGCAGTTGGTCACTAAGCTTAGAGAGACCGAAGAGAAAGAAATAGAAAGAAAAGTTCTTACAAACTCAACTCCAGAGCTTCCAATCTTGGCATAGCCTTCTGTTATCCTTCAGTAGCTGTATAATGTGTCTGCAGAATGATGCCATGATCAGCTCATACTGAGGACAACAAGCAGCTATCGATTGTCCATAACTTTCTGTAAAAGATATAAATGTTTGGGCTGCAGACTGTAGAAACAGGACAGATCTGTGTAGTACAAGTTTATAAAATAATTTTTTTGTGTATGGAGGCACAGCCTGTATACACAGAAAAATGTATCAAACAAAGAAAAAAGCTGCATTAAAAGGATGGAGAGTTGCAAAGTTAAGCGTTGAGAAGTAAGGGCAAGGGCTACAAGAGTACCATGACATACACATTCAGAATTAACTTCTAATTACATAATTGCATGCTATTCTCTTCTACTGGGTGTCCATCACATTAAGAGCAGGGATCAACTATAAGACAAGATGTTTGGAGGTCTATGTAATTGAAGGCTGCACTGGAGTAGTCCCTATGTCAGTAAGAGCTAAGCTTTAACAATAGAAAACTTTGCAAAAGTCTGGAAAAAGAAATAGATTATGAGCAGGGAATGCAAAATGCCTCAGCACTAGTCTGAAGGATGGGGATAACAGCTCTTTCTTTCTCAAAGGAAGGATGTTTTTGTGATTTTAAAAATCATCAACATTTGTTGGTGTGTTTTTTCTTTTCTTGGGTTTTTTTTCCCCTCCCCTATGAAAGCACTTAGGTTCTCTAATGACATATATAACAGAAGTCTGTGAATCCATTCACGAATGCTTGTGTTAGTGTGGTTTTAAGAGGTTGTGCTGGCAATCATGGGTGCTGAATGAGGCAAAGGTCCTGAGAAAAATCACTGTCATTATGCCATTACAGAATGCATACATGCAAGAAAGGCTTACGTGAATTTGTTAAAGCAACCATAAGCCTGATGCTCTCAATCCTATTTCATTTTTGCACCCTCAACTTTTCTTTAGTGCATTTTATCATTCATGGTAGGGGGGTTATGTGTAGTTTTCAACATAGAGCTGCACAATTGAAAATAAAAACCTAAAAAGTCCTCTTCAAGTTTAGGATTAATAGAATGCCATTAATATTGTCTCAAATGTGGGTTTTCAGCCTGCAAGTGATCCAGCTATGGCTAAACTGCAGTTTCAGTTGCACTTGTTGGGGGGACAGGAGATGGACTTTTGGAGTGTCTCTGTTTTCTGTAGTGATCTGTCTCTCCTGATTCCAGATATTTCATACAATGGCTTTGTAATACATTATGCAATGTATTAGATGTATATTTAGTTATAAGGTACGTACTGGTGGATTCCCATCAGTGTAACAGAGATCAGAATAAAGCCTCACAGAAGGCATATGAAAGCTATTCAAAGGCCCATCTTTTTACTTTTTGCATTATTACTGCAGTTTGCTCTGATGGCTTGTGTTATGTACTGCAGAACAACAGGGTAAAAGCCAGTCTTTCCCTTGCAGATTTTACAGTAGAAGTGAAAAACAAGCGATAACAGATGTGATGAAAAGGGAGAAGTATAAGCAGAAAGTAAAGCAATATTGGCTAATATGATAGACAGTATGAAGGCAGTAGCATCACTGTTGTCAATGTTTTGATAGCTTTTGCAAGCAAGTGAAGAGCAGAGGCCAGCTGTGGAGAAAGATAATGAGGTAGCCATTGCAAACATTAGAGATAACCTCCTAGACGTGCAGCACTGCAAGAAAGCCCAAAATTCCTGGTTTGAAAACTTACCAAGTACAATGATGGAGTCTGGTCACCTGGGCTCGTGGCTGGCAAAGTCCCCCTGCATCAGGGTGGAGAGAAATCTGTGGTGAAGCCTTTACAGCCCTCTAGTATCTTCCTCAATGGAAAAGAAGGGAACTTTTGGAGTTAAATGAGCTTCACTGCAGCAGACTAAATTCTGCTGTTATGAAACTTATAGTAGCGGCACTGCTTTTCAGGAGCAATGATATGACAGAACTTGAACACTGTTGGTTTTGAGGCAGTTTGCCACTGAATTGTGTTCCAAGAGAAATGGGGAATTGCTTGCAAAAAGGTGGCAAGCAGGAAAAAAAAAAAAAGGAAATATGTGAAAACTGGAACAGATATTAGTCACAGGGAGTAATAAACGTAGGAAGATGGAATGAGAAAAAGGAGTGTGCCAGACAGATCTTCAAACAGTACCATGCATTGTGGAAGATTAACTTCTGGAAGCAACAGAGATAGATCATCTCATTTTATTTACTTTGATGTCTTTCATTCCTGTAGAAAAATGTTGATTTTTCTCTTTTAATTGAACCACCTCTGAAAAGAACACAGGATTAAGTTACAAAAATAAGGTCTATTGTAGTCAAACAAGTTTTGCAGACACAAACATTACTCAGAAGCTTGCAAAATCTGGAACTGTGAAAGATTCGTATGTTCTAAGTCAATACTTTTGCAGTATCTCTTTTGCCTTCTGAATACAACTTCATATCCTCTGTATAGTTTTACTGTGATTATCCTGGAGAGAGAAACATCTCTGTGGTCACTGTCTCAAGTGATGACAAACTTAGTTTTTTGAGCAATCGCCTGCACCGTGTGCTCTGAAATAGTTGCAAATAGTATAAATAGTCTTAATGAGCATTAGCTTCAGCAGTCAGTCCTGAGCTGCATGGGTTGCTTGGAATCTTAGACATTTTTCAGCAGCCCCAAGTATTCCTTTACTGTTCCTCTGTTTTGGGTGGCCTGAGTGAATCAGGCCCACGACATTTGTTATTACGTACCTGGCACTCATCATTATCAAGATGATTTAGTTTCTCGTATACCTCTGAGGTCAGCAGCTTTTTCTGCACCCAGGAGGACTGACAGGTAGCTCATGATTTTTAGTATATTAAAGTTGAGTTGTCCCTTTTCCTGTTCTCACAGAAATCAGTGTTCAATCTCCACTGGACTTTCATGCACTTTTCTGTCCCATATACTGGCTAGAGCAAAGAAGACATGAGAGCTGCTGCAAGTGACTCTCGTGCTACCCTTCTTCTTATGGAGTTACTTGTCAGAACTACAAGAGGTGCCAAAACTCTTGAGTTTCAATCTGGTGTGTGTTGACTTACGGGTTCGAAGGGTGAAACTGAGGACACATATGAATTGTTTCATATGTCATCTCAAAAATTTCTCATAAAAGATGGCCAGAATTCCCTTACTCCTTTCTTCGTGCTGGCTATCACTCACCTGTATTCAGTTGTGCAAGTACTCATTTGTCCCTTTAGCACATTCTTTCATGAACTTGACACATGTTCAGACTTCTGGAGCACTGCAAAAATTACCTTTTAAAGTGCATGTAGGAGTGCAGCTGAAAAAAAATAGGCTTGTGCTCCTGTTTGAGGCTGAAATAGAAAAGGGTGAAGGAGGGAAGGAGGTTTAATTAAAATTAGGCCTGATTATTATTAAAATTTTAAATGCAATTTAATTGTTATGTGAGAGAATGGGAAGTGGGAAAGCATGATTTCTTTAACTTCTTGTGTTTTTAAGTTGGCACAGTGAATTCTGTATGTATAATCTTTAGTATGATCTTTAAAAAACTGTCATATTGTCATAACAGTTGTAACCAGGATATTATACTCAATAAGTATTCACTGGAGTAGTCATAGGTAAGAAGAAAGCTCAAGAGCTGGGAGAACAGCTAAACAGAAAGATGGAAGGAGGCACCTCATGGGAAGATGCAAGAGAATAGGCAAGTGAATTACAAATTTGTCCATCCACAGTGATGATCTCACACTTTCTCTAATAATACATGCAATGTGTCTTTGTTTTTCTGCTCAGATATGTCATCGCTAACAATAGGATGAATGTGGTATCAGTCAACAGGGTTGGAAGAGTTTTTTCCCTTGTCATACTTTGCACCAACACATCTTTGCATATGGCTTGTTTGGTAGGAACATGGGGAATGAAACATTCTGCATCTAATTCACCCCAATGACAAATCTGGTTGACATTAAGTAATTTACAGCATGGGTGTATTTGATTCAGTATAGCTACTGGAAGGAAATGGTTTATTTTAGACTGTTATTTTTAAGTGCTACAGAAATGGAACAACCTGATCCTGGCAGGGGGAAGGAAAACATGATTCTCTACCCACATAAGTCAAATACCTGCTTTGGTTGTAGTGGGTACTAGTTTGGACCTAATTTATTAGAGGAAGAAATTCCTTATTAACCAAGGTTTGATCGTTGGTTTGCTCAGAGGAGAGGTTTTTTCAAAAAGAAATGCTGTCTACTTTCCTTCTCTAATGTGCTCTGCTACATCTCCAAGCAGTTCTTTAATTTGAACCATCTGTTCTTCTGCCACTATTTCAACTGACAAGGGAAGGAAGTGACTTCAGATTTTCAGCTATATGTATTTTTTGATTAGTATATCTATGTAAGCAGCTATTAAAAGCAAGAAAGCATGTATAAATGTAGAAAGATACTTATCTAGTTTAACTAGGTCAACAAAAGAGCTGAGTTTCCTCTCAGCTACCTAGAAGTCCTATTTCATTTTAGAGGGAAAGAAAAGAAGTGTAAGTTGTTCATGTTTGGCTTCATGAAACATAAATAATCTATATCTGAAGAATGGGTCTAAAGACATTAATTTCTACCAACTAAGGTGCTAGGAACTTGCCCAACAGAAACTTCAGCTGATGTTAGAATATTTCATACAGGCTACTTAGTGCTTAAGAGATTATTTGATTATTATTACCACAATGTATATTCTCCCTTCATTATTTCCATGTACACATATGCTGCCCAGAAGCAGAAAATAAATGGAATAAAAAGGGTGCGTGAGCTTTATGAATAGTCAGGTTGTGCAGCGGTGCCTTTTGCTTCCTTTGGCTGTAAGCTTTCCTCGTACAGTGTATAGCCAAAGATTTTTGTATCACTTGTTGAGTCTCATCTGAAGTAATTTTTAATTTGTACCTAACTCTTGAGAATCCATTCATCCATCTACTTAGTTCACTAGAGTAATGCATCAATTGGCTATTCCCTTCTATACACAGCAGCAGTGACTGTTCGCAAAATCAATGTTAAATAGAGTAAGACCTCCTTAGCTCAGTCAGACTTCTACCTGGAAATGCAGCACCCCTCTTGGTGCTGCATGCCCATTCTCTCCATTAACTCTAATGTAGGTTACAGGTAGGTAGGCTAGGGGACTACTATTAAGAACTAAGTTTAGTAGTTTGGAGTGAGGTGTAAAAATTAAGGTTTAGTTAGTTAGGTTTATTCAGGAGAGTCAACAGGTTTTCTTACCTAGCCCATAGACCAGCCTACTGTTTGTCATCTATTTTTCCAGAGAAAAATGCAAGTTCAAGTTTCAACTGGGACTACTTTTGAATTCACTGGATTTGTTTATAGATCCGTGGAGGAAAAAAAGGGAGAAAACCATACCATTTCAAGCTACCTTGTAAAAATCTTTGGAGTTCACTAAACCATATTACCTCACTAAATCTTTGGAGGTGAAGTAAGGTGAACCTCAGAGACCAATGACTTGCATATACAATTAAGGTAAAGTGTTTGCATCCAAAAATAAAGGGTGTCTTCTGTGGTGACTAGCACAATATACCAATATACATGCAGAGTCAGTTTTGGAGATGAGCAACCAGAATAGCTGCTGAAGGCCGCAAAGCCTGGGGACATCCCGTCAGGCTGAGTTAAGAAATTATAAGTCATCTAATGTGGGAATGAAAAGAAGGGTAGTTTAGCCTCTGCCTAGAGCCCCAACAGGTAAATGGCTCTGCATAAATGTCTGGATCAATTAAATTGCTTAACAATAACTATTGTGGCATTGCAGCTTTTGTTAGACTAGAGTCAGTTGTTACAAGTAATGAGCATCACATACAGTTTTAAGTCCTGACATTGTAAATTCCCTCTGGTAGCACCCTCAGGCTTGATCCAAAGTGGGACTTTGATGCTGCAACACTCAGTGTTATATTGCTGAGCTTTTATGTGGCTGGCCCAAGGTAAGCAGACACCTCTCCTAAGTGCCTTGGCCCCACACAGGTATGTGGGAAGAGCAAGGTACATCAGGATCAGGTAGTCAGCTTTGTATTAGGAAATGCTGAGGATACTGTAGGATCTCTACCAGCACGTAGCCACCTGTTACACCCTTTATTCCAAAACCAGAGCTTGTCTCACTCTCTGCTTCTAAAACATGGCAGAAGAGTAGGTGGGGGTGGCCTTTTGAACACGAGCCTTGTGATTAAAGCACTCCCCCAGGTTGTGGGAAATCTCTCTCAGTTATTGCTTTTGCCTGAGGGAACTCAAGCTCACCTCCCAGAGAGTTTCCTAAATAACGTATCTATCTGCTCTCTACAGTGCAGATCCTGACCCTGTTGTGGAATTAAAGAATTAAAAAGAACTGTAGGTGAACTAGGCTAGAAACCAAGAATAAGACAGTGCTTCCAAAGAGCACCCTCTCTCAAGGGGCCATTTCATTCAAAACACCTTTGCCATGCATAGGATAGGAACCTGTCTTCAAGATTTCCTTCTCTGTATGAGAGAAGAGCCAGTGAAACAACTCCAGTGAGAGGAGAACAGTGTAGAGTTCAGAGGCATGGCAGATGAATAATGTGTGTTTTGAACTCCCTGGGGCTGACTGCGGCATGGTGGTGGCAGGCACCGTCCCAAGTTTCTTCCACACTAGCAGAGTGGTCCGACAACTGAACTAAGAATGACATGGTGGCTGTATCTAGAAAGAAAACACGCTACTGCATGTTATGTGGTGCCTGGTGCGTAGGGGTGCTCTGCAGACTCTTGATGGATCAAGGCAGTGAGGAGAGAGGAGTGGAAGAATGACCAATTTTTGGATTTTTGTTTGGTTTAGGTAGGAGATATTCAGTGCTGTAGGGGCTGGGGTGCTTCCTGTCGCATGGAGAAGCAAAGCTTTAGGTGTCTTGACAAGCTTGAAGTTCATATAATGATACACCTGTAGAATACAGGCATTGAGCAGCAGCTGAATCAGGGGTTATAGATCCACAGTCTTGGATTTTGGTGGAATTTAGTATTTTGGTCCTTTTTTGGACCTATATTCTTGTCCTGTATCTGATCATTATTGTTGCCTCTAAGACTGTGTAAACAAAATGTTTATGCTGTGAGGGAATTTGTACCATAATATTTGGGCCACATAAAGCAGTGTAAGCTAGCATTTGTCCATGGTGCATTTCTATACACGCACTCTGGAGTCCTCATAGTATCAAGTGTTGACAGAAGTAAATGTGAACGCACCAGGAGTTACTAGATGGATGTGTCTTTTGACAGTCTTAGCAGGATGATTATGTTTGTCCGTAACAGTTACCAGTGCAGTTGGTTCAGTAACTTTCAGCTCAGATTCCACTGAAAACTGTAGCGTGCTGGTGCTATGAATTTAGCATTCTGTTCCAGTCACCTGGCTGTGTTAAGGCATTACTGCTTTCAAACCAGTATCTGAAAGCCGCCTAAGTGAAGGCAATGACATCTTAAAAGAGAATTGGCTAGCCACTCTACATAATATTGAAGAGTGATATAAACAGAACCAAACAGCAAAGTCTAACTCCATACCTTTGGCACTATGTGGTGTTATATGGTAAATCATCATCAGATATTATACTTCCTAGTACAATGGGATATTGGGAAGCAGAGAGATTTAGATCACATTCCAAATATCAGTGCTAACTGGGAGAAACGCTTCTTCATTTGCAATGACTAGAACTTTATACTGATTTTATTCTTTGTACTGATTTTATAAAGTGAAGCACTTAAAGGGCCTTTAAAGCACAGCTGGCTGAACAACCCTTTAGGAGTAAGGTTGAGCAAAAAATAAAAATATTTTCTCCTCATTAAAATTCACATTTAGTCCAAACTGGGACAAAATAACTAATGTTCACAAGTTCTCAAGGAACAAAAAGATCCAGGAAATGACAATTGAAAAATTTACGGTGTTGGTATAATTTTTTCTTTTTTTCACATTCTGAAATGGCACAAGGAAGTTGTAGCACGTTCATCTGTCTGGGATCCAACTGACCAAATGTCAGATCTTATGATGTAGACTTCCCCACCTAAACATGTCACTCTGAGCTACATTTTAGTCACTGTACAGAAAGAGGCATTTCTAGAATGACATTCATTTCATGCTAAAGCAAATTTTTAAATAGGTCAGATGAATCACACTCTAGAAGTGTAGTTGTCCGAAGTTATGGGATGAATCCTACCTCTTAGATACTCACTCTTGTCCCATAGCCAGGGAGAAGTACCTCTCCTGTGGTGTAGGTGCTGTTATGGTTCCAATAGCTCAATCAGAGTGAGGGACTATTGTTCCCTGTTGGCAGTGTTATCTGACCAAAATTCCAGATCAGCTGCAATTACAGATGAGATAGTAAAGTATAAGGGCATCTTCTCTTAGCAAAACACTCCTGAATCCTGCCCTGCCCCTGCATCAACTCACCATACTAGTTGACAGACTAGTTGCAGGTCATTAATGAAGATGCTGTTCAAACTATTACTCTTTGCATTACCTGCTGGGTCACATAATTTTTCCTGCAGTCTTGATGCCTGAACATTTTTTCTGTCTTTATTTTTTTTCTTTTTTAACAGGATAATAATGAATAGCAAATGAGACAGTTCTGGCAGAAATTTCCTGAGAAACTGTCATTTGTGCTAAAATTCACTAAACCTTTTTACAAATACTTGGCAGTTGTCCAAATACTCTTAGGAAGGGAAAAAAAGAGTAATGTGATCTCACAAATCATTGGTGAGCTGAAGTCAGCATTCTGGACTTGATTTGTATTATCATTTTTTTTCCCCCTAAACTGCTTGACCCACACTACCTTGTACTTTCCTGTGGTAAGGACTCAAACTCCCATCTTCCTAGTGATTCTTACGTTTCCAAATTAGTGAACAGCTGCCAGGAATGTCTGTGTGTTTGCATGAGTCTTTGATAACTATAATTAACAAATGCATTTGAAATATAGCATAACTGCATCAACAAATAGCCTGCTAGTTCTGTTAGCTCCGTTTAACCCAAGAGTTGCTTTTAAAGATTGGATCTTCTTTAATATAAATATATTGAATGTGAGCTTATAAGTCGTTAGATGTGAATTCTTGCTGGACAGTAACAAGCTTGTGATTATGCCTTACATCCTTGAGATGGTAGCTTTTCATTCACTTGAATTAAGATCTTGGGTTAGAAATAAGTCTTTAAATGACCTGCTCGCTAATAATATAGAGGCAATAGCAGTGATCATTCATGTCCAGACCCCATAGTTAGGAATATTCAGCTACAAATCTCAAATTTAACAGTGGAGAGACTACCACCTCCTGGCACTGTAGTCAAATAGACAAAAATCATCCAACCTGGGTGGCTCAAGTTAGCTGGGGCCGTATATAGAGTCTCGACTGCTCTTGATCCAGTGGCATTCTTATTATTAATAATAAAACACAAATGCATTTTTACAGGATGCTTGTATGTGAAAGCCTTTGGGCATTTCACAAAATACAACCAAGCACAACAGTTATTTTCCATCAAAAACTGCAACATACCCCAGTGAAATTGGAAACTGGCAAGAGAGCAAAAAATACCTACTAAGCCACCTAACAAAGCACAAAAGATAGAGCAACCACCCATAATTCGTTAGATTTCTACACGTGCCAACCCCTCCTGGCCATATTGACATCAGAGGGAGGTATTTCATGACATCAGTAGGAGAAAGATCAAGCTGACAGTGAACCGTAGGTGAGGTCTCAGTGAGGGAATCTGGACAACAGTGTGCTCACCTTGTGGACACTGAACTGAAAGATGTATTGCTCAGAGCCACCTTTAACTGGATTAATGATATTGCTGCCTTTTGGAATTTAAGCTTCCTTTTGCTAGAGGATAATGGTGAGATGGGAGTCCTCTGTGCTGATGCTTAGACCTAGGCTGAAGGCTTAGATCTGTATTTGAAATATCTTGTGGTGTAAAGGAATTCTGTACCACCTCTCTATGGTTTTCCTTGATGTTTTGCTCTTTGTATGTATTCTGGCAAACTTGTTATCTCAGCCAAAAGGTGATCAACATAATCTTTGTGGGATGTTTTTTTTTTCTTTCAAATCTCTAGAGTTGATAAAAATGCTGGTTTTCCAGAAAGGTTGGCACACTGGAAATGTAACAACTTTTTCAGTTGGATTGGAAGGGAGCTAAACTGCTTAAAAAATGTGCTACATTTAAAAAGTCTGCAGTACTTCCTTAGGCTTGTAAATCGTCATTTATGTAAACCACAGTCTTTTGTGGTGAAACTGCTCTAACATTTTTTCAGCATTGTAATATGCTGTTTATCTCCCAGTTGTTTTGGGTAAGGATATGGTCTGAATTACCATATTATCAAAAAACACCCACACAAATATCTTTCACTTCCAGCAATCATGAACTGCATAGCTTTTTCCTATTTTAGCAGACAGTATCTTCACAACATTGCATACCGGATCAGATCAAAGCAAAAAAACCATTACTGCCACGAAATGAAAAGGAACAGATATCACAAAGCTTGCATTTGTTCAATTTGGGAAGGGAGAATAAAGATTCCAAATGAATTGGAGAATAAAAGCACAATCATTAAGAAGGTGGCCTTTGGTGTGGTCACCTCTGTTGAGATTCGGTCTAACAGAACGTTGTTGTTGTCTCTACTTGTTCTGTAATGGCCCCACCCTATTCATTTGTGTAGAAGAATGGATCAAAGTGAGCTTGAAGATAGACAAAGTTTATAAAAACAGAAAACTCATTTTCTCATACGTTCTTTGGTGCCTGAGGCAGAGGTATTGATTGTAAGGCAACCGAAACAAGCTAAGCTATTCTTGCCTTCTATATGTTTGAACACTTGTAATTGTGCAATAGGCAGTGAAACAACCCAGAATGACGCACAAAGTGCAGTACAAATGAGAGACAAAAGGAGCTGAATTGTTTAAATAAGGCAAGGCTGTGAAACTGAGATTCAGATGGGATTTCATCGTGCAGATGCTTCATAGAAAGGAAAAAAAAATCATTACCTTGCTGAGTGGTTTTGTCTTAACTGTCAGTTCATACGGCAACTGTATGCTGTATAAATAAAAGTGTGTTTGGGTTTTTTTTTTTTAAATGTGAACATTCAGTGCATTTGCACAGGCCCATTAACTTGTCTATTACAAAACTGGCTTGTGCTAAATCCAGGAGTAGAAAGTTGACGGGAAAATTAAAAGGAACCTTTGTAATAGCATGTGTCTCTTTTTCCCTGCTTAGGGTCAGTGCAAGCATCTTAGGCATGACTCTGAGGGCTCAAAGAGGTACTTGGTGATTTCAGGGATCCCAAAGAAATGGGTTCTCTGCATAAGGTTATTGTATTTCCTATAAGAAAGAGTAATTCAAGGTTGGTTGCAGAATCAGTTGCACTCAAAATTTATAGTGCTGATCCATGATGCTTGTATTGCCTAATCCCAGTTGATTTTTATATTTTTGCCTCTGTTTAGCTGTACACCATCTTAACTGTAGCAGTACATATCTACTGCTCATCTCGTGTCCACAGGACTGGTTTGTGGACAGCCTGTCAGACATGTTTGACAGTCCGCTAACCTCCTTTATGTGTCCAGGCATGCTCAGGTCTACGTGTTTTAGCTGTGTCAGCACCTCTGTGTACTGGTTTGCTGCTTGTATGGTCATGAAGCTGGTTTTGAAGAGGGCTTTGAGGTTGGCCTCTGTGGGGTGCATAGTATACACAGGGTGGACAGATCTGTCCAGAGATGAAAGAGCTTCTCCAGGGATATCTTATTCTATTTGAGGGAGTGGAGGAAGTTCTGCTGGTGTGAGATGCCCTGATACTGGTGTAACTGTATCCTTGGTGGGACTGATCCTCATCCATGTTCTACTGCTGCTGTTTTACTGGTATAGACCAACAATAAAGCAACTTGCATTGACATGGTAGCGTAGAAGAATCTCAGTGAGGGAATAAATGGTACTTGCACCCAGTTGAAGGCTTCTGTTTAATCCTAATGCAGCAGAGAGTAGTTGGAACATAAGGAGGAACTAGGCTCCCAACTTGTTCATTACTAAGCCTCTCCAGTCCCTCCCTTGGATTCACCTGGACATGTGCTTCTTCAGTAAGATAAATTGTGTTCACTTTCCAACGTGCTGACTTTGGGGTAAGGGGGAAAACAGTCAAATCAGATATGTTCTTTTTTATTTTAATTAAGTCATCTGTATTTGAAGGTGGTGACAACTCGGCTTCAGGCTCCTCTTGTTCATCCCATACTCTGGGAAAAGTTCCAGTCTGATTTTAGCTTTGTTCATAACAGAAAGCTTGTATTGGTTTCCTAGCCCTATAATAAATTGCGAATTCTGTCATCAGCTCTAATGGTATAATGAAATTTCAACAGTTACACAATATGCAATGTTCTTGTCTTCTAAGGTCCCCAGCTGAACGGCCAGCTACTGCTGGGGAAGATGAGAGCTCCATACAACATGGAAACTTTCTTTTGGATGTTATTGAGAATTCCCATTATGCCTCAAGGGGCTCTGCCCTGCTCTTTGTTTTCTCTAGCAACATGAGATTTGCCACGTCAATGCAGATCATTAAGATTTCAAGGCTGGTATCCTGCCTGTAGCTAAATTTAAGGCACTGTGCTTCACAGATGGCTGAAGTCCCACTGGTTCAATCCTCCACGCTTCTACCTCTGCTATAGCTAACTTTGCCAATGCTCTGTCCTGCGCTCTCCCCGCCTCCCTAGTCACTGAACATGCAGGTTCAAATGTTGCTGGCTGTAAGGGGAAGATGGCTGTGGACATGAGGAACAACCTTTCTCAAGGGTGTTTTGGAGATTGCTTTACAACCTTGGGTAAGAAGTTTAACTTCTTCCTGCAGGTCCCATCCATAAAATGATTCCTCCCTTCCTTAAATCCATCAGTAGCATATATCTTTACATCCTGATTGTACTGGGTACCGTAACAGGCTCTGGGGTAAATTATTTATTGCATTTTACTGTCTCTGGTTTCCTAGCCATGTCGCTGAATTAATCTTACCCTTGAGTTGTTTAATGTAACAGACTGACCAGATTTTGCTTCTTTATGCTTTTACTAGGGATTAACAGCATTAGGCATTGTTCTCTCTTCCAGTTTTGTCACCTTGTGGCACTGAAAGGCAATATAAAGCTGGCTAATGAAAAATTATTTCTGCATAGATGGATATAAATATATATTCCATTTGTGTGAACTATCTCAGGAGACATGGAGAAGATAGTCACAGCCTTTATGCTCCAATGGTGCTTAGATTCTGGAGTAGCAGTAGCTTTACCAGCTGTTCAAGTGACTTAATCCTTTGTTAGGAGTCAAGCCACAAAATTAGATAGCTGCAATGAAAATATAAAGGCCTTTCTTTCCTCTTACCTGTATTCTGCAGCTAAGAATCAAAACTATCCTTGTGTAGACTTTCTTAAAGTTGCCTCTGCATTTCATTGCTGGCATTTAATAAAATCCATTTGGATTTGTGGAAATAATCTAGCCAACACTGCTTTACTGCTTATTAGGAGAACTAGCAGATAATACGGATATTGGATACAGCATCCAAACTGTAGTTAGCTCGGTGCTTGAAAACATGCTAGGCTGTCATGGTTTCAGCTGGGATGAAGTTAACTTTCTTGCTAGCAGCTTGTGTGGAGCTATGTTTTGGATTCAGGATGAAAATAGTGTGGATAGAGCACTGGTGGTTTTAGCTGTTGCTGAGCAGTCAGGGCCTTTTCTGCTCCTCACACTGCCTCACCAGCGAGCAGGCTGGGAGCACACGAGAAGTTGGGAGGTGACACAGCCAGGACAGCTGACCCCAACTGACCAAAGGGATATTCCGTACCATGCGACATCGTGCTCAGTATACAAGCTGCGGGAAGAAGAAGGAACGGGGAGACTTTCTGAGTTACGGCTTTTGTGTTCCCAAGTAAAAGTAAGGCATGGTGGAGCCCTGCTTTCCTGGAGATGGCTGAACACTTGCCTGTTGATGGGAAGCAATACCTTAATTCCTTGTTTTGCTTTGCTTGTGTTCATGCGCGGCTTTTACTCTACCTATCAAACTGTCTTTATTCAACCCACGAGTTTTTCCTCACTTTTACTCTTTCAGTTCTCTCCCCCATGCCATCTAGGCTGCATGGTCCTAGTTGCTGGCTGGGGTTAAACCATGACATAGTCTTTTTTCAGCCTTCAGAATTTCTACTTGAGGTTATGGGCATCAGGGACAGGATTAAGTCAAGATTTGCCATTTTAACACCATTGCCGGGTGTAGGAAATACTTGTTGCCACAAAGATTCGTGAGTGTAACACAGATGTCCTTGATCTGACAAACTGAAGGAGAACCTTTTATTCTGATGGAGATGGCTGCATGCTTTGATGGTCTTAGTGTATAGTCATTCAGTGCCCTTCTCTGGTGATGTATATGCTGTATATAATACAGTAGTACCTAGAAATACTAAAGAGCATTCTGTATCACATTGTGCCGGATACCTCACAGGAAAGAAACCCCCAGAAGGTAATAAAAGAAAAACTTAAAGTATGTTACTCTGCTGCTGATAGATCGCTAGAATTCTGGTTTGTCACCTTCCATTTTTATACTTTCCATAGGAGACATTCTAGCAAGATATTCACAGGTTTCTTTTAAAGAAAGTCGATCTGTGGAGTTTCTGATGGGCGGTGCAGCTCCTGTTGGATCCTGTCGAATTTATGGGTGCAAAGCACCTTCCCCATTTATATCCTTGCTGACTAGGTCTTCTCCATTTCTTTCATTGCCATCTGGAATGTGCTGTGCATGATGCTCAGTCAGAAAAAAATGCATTTTTTCTATAGCACTTGGCAGGAAGCTGGGAATAAGAAACCTTTGTTGCCAGAATCCATGTTCTCTGTGGGGGTGGCTCAGATGGCACTGAATTAACTCGGAGACTTAAAAATGAAAAGTATTTATGATCATTTTTATCGAGGGTAAGTAACTAACCCTACCTCTAGGGAAACTAATCAAATTAGCTTTAAGAACAGGAAAATGGGCTTCTCTGAATGGTCTTTTGACTTTGTTTTTATGAAGACATCCATTTGTTCATTCCAGATTAATTCTTCTTCAGCTTATGCAATTCTTGGTCCCCTGGAATCAAGACCTTATGACAAAAGGCTTATCTTTATTCTTTCCACATGTTTTTTTAATTTCTTGGTCAAATTAGATAGGGCATAGAATAATGGGGTAAAAGACAAAAAGATTTCAGATGTCTGCAGTTTTAATGACTGTCAATAGCTGCTTGGAAAAGAAGGACTCCTGTTAATGTTTATTCTTACTAGAATACTCTATTCTCTCCAATTAAAGTGAAGGACTAGCATTAATGATCAATCCCTTCCCTAGCCTGAGACCACAGCCTTCTGACCAGTCAGCACATGTAGCTCCAAATCAGATGCAGCATGCACTATTGCTTGCATAGGATAACAGATGAGGACATGGAAGGGAACCGAGGGATATCGTGATTACAAAGGAAAGTGGTTGTAATTGGGGGATGTGGGCATACAACTGCAGGAAACTCAGCTTCATCGGTTGTGTTGCTCATAGAACAGTTCATTGACCTTATATGTATTAGTTCCTTAATTCTCCACCCCGCTCTGTAAGGACTCAAAGAACAATAGAGAGAATGTCAACCTAGTGAATCACTGTTGACTGTGTCCTCCACGTTTTCCTTATTTGGGCAGCCATTTTTGCTCAGGTATGCTGAAAATCCACAAAATGCCTATGTACTAAGCCCTCAGACACTCAGGCAGGTGTCTCAAAGGACATTTAGGAGACTTTCTCCAAGGTTCATGAACTAGATTTTTGAAATAAGGCTAAAGAATTTAGATGTGGGATTTGGGGCCAAATTCCCTTAGGCTTCTTTATTCTCCAAAGGCAAGATATTCAAACAGTCTTGACCAAACTGGGATCATTAGAGTCCTTCATCTTACCCCTGCAGCATATCTATTATACTCATCTAATGAGCGTACTATTCAACCGCGTCAGGGATCTTTGTTAATTTAGTGGGAAGAAGGAATTAATCATCAGTATCTCTGCTAAGAAGTTTGTGTTTACCATCAACATGCCAATAGATGTGCAGATGTTAGCCTGATGTGAAATTATAGTTAGACATCATCTTGCACTTGGCCGGTTCATTAACTCATGTCTTATAGGCCTTTGCAACTGCATTTGGCACAGTGTTAGAGAATTCAAGATGTGCTGGTATTTGTTTACTGAATGTGGTTGGGGTAACATACCAAAGAAAGAGAAGCATAATTTGTGCTTCATTTTACTTACAGACTTGTAGCTTTGAGGTACCCTTTAGGTACAACTGTTTCTCGAGTACCATGTACCTTCATCTCTCGCTGATGTATTTGGGACAAAATCCTGTGCCAGGTGATGCAGTGTTGCCAGACAGCTCTCCTAGTTGAAGAACTGGGTAAGCTGTGATTCCTTTCTTTACTTTTAGCAGCCATAAGTGCCTTAAAGCCTGCACTGGAGTATCATTTTTGTCTCTCTTTACAGCAAGAGTTGCATAAGTCAGAGGACTGCTCGTTTTCTTCAGTTGTCATTTTTATTCCCATATCCAATCCACAGAGCAGGAATATAGAGTCAAGTGCCAAATCAGACAAAGCAGTTCCTGTTAGTGTGTGTGTGCGTGTTAGACTATGTGCTTTAAAAAAAGCATAAATACCAAACCAAAAGCGAAAAAAATCCCTGTTTCTATGATCTATGTTTGTCTTTGGGGGAGCGTATGAATGAATTACACTGTTGACTTTCTACTCAGCTCTTTTTCACTGGATCATATTTGAGAGACTTTTTGGAAGAGATACTTCTATTTTGTTTTCATTGTTTGTCTCGTTCCCTTGTTGTTCATCTAGTGCCAGCATCTCATCCAGATCCAACAAGAGCCTAATAAATGAATCCTGACTGTCCTGTGGCAAGAGCTCCAAGGTGGGCAAAAGCCAAGGAAGTCTTGGAACTATTAGCTGGGTTTTACAGTGCTTTCAACACTGTTTTCAATTGAGAAAGTCAGCTGAGAAGATTTATATGGTGGTTTATGAGAAATGTTGATATATTGATTTTTGTTCAAAGGAAAAAGACACAAACCACCTGACCTAACTGTTCATCAGTGAATATTTGCCCAGGAGCGTATTATACGAAATATAGAGATGTTATTTGGATTTTTTTCCTCCCCAGAAAAGGTGTTTAATCATCAGTGGCACAGTTACTCATAGGTACCGAAGCAGTGTTTTGGAACAACATCTAGAGGTAGGTAATCCATCAGATTAATGAAAAGTTTGAGGGTGTAAAACCTCTCAGCTGCTTTGAAATGCCATTTTCCAAGTCATTGACAATTGTGCTTTATGTCCTATTTGGGCTTTAGACCAGCTCCTTCATGTTGCTTTATGTGAAATAAATAAAAGGCTCAGATATTGCCATCCTTGGATAGTCAGTCACATCTGTCACAAGTCTTACACTTACTTTCTTCAGGATTGATTTACTGACGTCAGTGGGGTTACGGTGATGTGAGGTGAATAGGTACAAGGGCTGATTCAGGCCTCAGGTGTCCAGAGCACAAATCTGGTAACAAAGAACATCACTTCGGTTTTAGGAACGACCCCTCTCTCCCCATCTCGTTCTTGCTACTGCTCCGCTGATAATTCCTTCATGAAAGATCATTAGGTTTGTAAGCCAGTTTGTTTCTGGTGTAACCCCGCTTGGTGCTATGCAGTTACGCCAGGGAGAGACTTGGGACATTTTTGCTGTACTTGGTCACATGGTCCATGTAAAGACAGCCTTCCCACGCAGAGTATTTGCACAACGCTTTCCTGGAATTTGAGGGTGAAACACATCTTGCCTGTTGTGCTTCAGGCATTTCATCCGATGAAACAGAGCTCTACTTGCTCGATTGCATGAGCTGGATTAGATCAGCAGTGACAGTCTTCCAGTTGTATCACCGCACGTTTGTCTTCATCTGTACCTGCTGACCATTGTCCAAGACAACATACTGGTCTGGATGGACCTTTGATTGTCCCAGATGAGCTATTTTTATATTTTTTGAGCACCTGCTATGCTTTTGAAAAGAACATTTGGGAATGTGACAGCCAGGAAAATTGATTTGGAGATGTTTGAAAAGGAACAGAAGAAGAAGATTCCTGAAGTGCAGCTACTGCTGCTAAATTGTGATGACAATTATCGCTGTTTGAGAAACATCACTGTGATCAGCTTTTATGTGGTCCATTAGGCTGAATGGACCTAAGCAGTTTCTCCCCTAAGTATGTCACCCAAGGATCCTTTTACTGCTTGTAATTATCCCTGGGTTGGACCGGATTGATGAAGCACTGCTATGTTCCCTGTTTTGTCCTTACTATGCGGGATGCTAGAGCTGTTTCTGTATAAGTGGAGGGACTCTTCCCCTTTCCTCCTTGGGGTATAAACAGAGAAACTTAGTTTGGAAGCTCCCTATGGGTTTTGCCTGTTTGCAGTTGAAGTCACATGGGAGCAAACCAATTGCTTGTTATCAGTTGCTGAAATGAGGGTTGGTCCCCAACATAAACAAGGATGAAGGCTCTTCAGCCTCCCAAGGAGTGGCAGACTACTATTTTTTAATAGACTATTTATCCATAGTTTGAAAGCTTTCATTGATTTATAACATTTTTCTTCATTGCATCTATCCCAAGCTCTGGGCTGTCATACCCTGGGGGTTTCTTTTCCACTCTGTTATCTCTCTGAGTATTTTAAACACATGTCTTCATTCCAAATAATCTTGTAGAGGGAATTTCATCTTCCTGTTTCCTCCTCAAGTCAAATTCTGCCTTTGTCCTTTAGTAATCAGATGCTGAAACAAAATCTATACACAGGCTGCTGGGGCAACATTCAGTTTGAGGCACAGTTGGGGGAAATTAATGCACAGAAAGAAATAAATGGGTCATGACTCTAGAACAGATACAATCCTTTTAATATGCTTCAGTTATTTTAGTTATGTAAAAGTGTGTGAGAGAAACACAACGCAAACTGCTGACAAATGGAGATGACAAATGATGAGGTGTTTATTTATCCAAGACCTGATCTATCTATTTACTTGCTTAATCCCTGTAGAAGATGTATTTTGGTGATAAAATCAGCCAAAACTTCCCCAACTGTCTCCCTTGGTCAGTATCCAGTGGATGGCTGGTAGCAACTAAAATTTACCCTCAGTGGTGGGTAAAGTCAGTGGAATGTCACAGTCACCAAGGGGTTGTGGGTTTTTTTGTTTTGTTTTGTTTTTTGGGTTGTTTTTTTTTTTTTATCCCACCCACCTAGGTTGTGCGTAATGAAAATAGTATAGGTTACTATATTTCAGTGTTTTGATCAGATCCATCCATCTTATTTGCCTGAATAGCTCTCTTGGTAATGTGTGTAGCTGGTTTTGTCATAGAGAACTCCTATCCCTTATATAAATTATACCTTCTCTCTAATAGAGTATCATTTTTGCTTATATGATGCATGCAGTCACACAATTTATACTGTACTTCATGCTTCGCTTCCTAGCATTCTCATGTCTTTTCTTCCCAAGTGAGGCTATGAGCTTGTTTCCTTTTTTGGTTAGGCTTAAAACTATGAAACTCATAAGGTTATCTGTTTATACAGGCCTATCTTTGTCTTTTGCTTTCAGTTTCAGGAAACAACACAGCTGTAAGTACCCACCACAAGCTGCAAAAAACACAGGAATAGCCCTGCTATCCCGAGATGAGCACCTGCTTTTCATTCCTCTATTTCTTTGAGGTGTTCCAAGGTTGCCAGGTGAGTCATTTAATATATCATTCAATATGACAGGATTTAAATAGATGTGCTTGTTATGATATTTGGCCAATCTTTAAACAGAGGGGGGATCCCATTAAAAAATTCTCTGATGTAGCAGGTGTACATAGGAGTCTGAGCTGAAATCTAGAGCTCTGAATGACTTTGGTAATGAATGTTAAGAACTTCATTTGAAAAAATACATTTAATTGCACTCATAATCACTGGGGGAAGAAACAGCCCTACTTAATATTTACGAATTAAAGACACGTGCTGGAAAGATTCATACCGCAGCCATGAAATAAAACACACAAACAAGAATAAGTAGGGGAAAAGAATAGCATGTAGTCATCAACACAGGCTGTATTAGGATGCCTAGTGTACAAGAGGGACACATTAACATTGCACTACTATTTTTTAAGGTCCTAAACCTTGACTTTGACAGCTGAAAAAAAACCCCATATTTTTTAACATAAATAATTACAGAAAACCCTTGGTTTGCATTTTGAGGTAGAACTGAGAAAGAAAAATGCTGTAATGCGACATTTGTATGATACCTCCATGGAGCTAAGCCAGGTAACCCCATATCCTGGCCTTTGTCACTGGAGCCCACATTCATTCCTGTTTCCCAGCAGTGCTAGACTGGTATCCCGTGTCTCCTTCTTTTCTCTGCCACTGCCTGGGTCCTCATTCTGGCCTCTGACCAGCTGGCTGTGAACTCTCCTCTTCCTTTGCATTTGGTGTAGCATATTCTTCTGCCAGCTAACCTGATTCTGGTGTTGCCTTTTTACTGGCTTTACTGGCTTCCAGCTCAAGTCTATTTTCCCAAATGGTTGCAGTTTCCCTCTCTTTCACTCATTTGTTATTTATTTCCCCTGCTTCTAGTTTGGTTTTTTGGGCTCTATTTTTTTTTCCCCAGTGTTTTTGTCCAAAAGCTGCTTCTTCCATCCTGCCTAAGAGTGAGAAAGTAGGCAACTGCTGACATAGGTGATGGAAGATGACGTCTGTTGCAATCCTAACCCTGGTCCAGAGTAATCAGGACCCTCAGCTGTGGAGAAAAAAAAAAAAATCTTTATTTTTCCTCTGCACTGAAGGATTTTCAGTTGTTCTTTGGGGAAGGGGTATGAACAGTCTGAACACATTAGGGCTCTATTGAGTTGAAAGATGCTCAATGAAATTACATCAGTGATATAATTATTCAATGTATTCAGCTAGCAGCTTTTTCTAAAAATGCCAGAAAGAGTGAAGGCAAAATTAATTATGTAGAGCACAGTAAGTCTTCTCTTACTCAACACCTCCATAGCCTATATATGGCACCCTTTTTAGGATTCAGCGTGGGCTTATTGTAGAGCTTAATGGCTGAGTTACCCAATCATAATGAGCTACTGTGTGCATCAGCTGAGCATGATACAGCACTCCTAATGTGTCTACAATGCAAGGTATTTTAATTTCGATGTGAGTGTTGCAGGAAGATGCAGCACTTTTCCACACCAACACACGGACAGACTTAGGTGGGTGGTAGTGCAGTTGATGGAATAAAACTCCTCACAAGTGGTGACATATTTCTTACTGGCTCCTAAATATAAAAAAAACCCCTAACTTATATTTGGCTGACTTTATAAAGCCAGTTCTTGTTTATATTAGAAAATATGTTAAATACATTTTTGTGCCCTTAGTAAAATACATAGTTCTTTGCTTCTTTTTAGGGTGTCTCAGTGAAGAAAGTTGTTCTGTTTTGCTTACAAGCTAAGAACTGCAAAATTACAGCGTGAGTCAATTTTTCAGAGTAAGTATTTAGGCACCCTCTTAATTTTTGCCATGGAGAGCAGCTCCTCAGCTTTCAGTGGTTAGACATCAAATTCCAGAACTATTCAGCTGTCTTACCTCATTTTGGCCCCTCTACATTTGTAAGGATCCTACCTTTAACAAGTGCTTTCTAATTCCCTCTTCTCAGGAAGAGCACAAATCTGTAGCACAGACATCTACTTTCTTTCATTATCTTTGGGCCACATCTCTACTGGTATTCCTTTTGTTGTTCTTTTCCTACCCTACTGTTTTCCTTCTGAGTCTCAGGATTGGAGACAGCCAGAGTAATAGCAGGAAAATTATTATGGAAGCACAGAATACCTGGGATTGGGACCTTATTGCATGAGGTGTATAAATCCAGAATAAAACCTGTTGCTGTTTGGCAGGGTTGGTCTAGCTCATGAAAGGTTTTCTTCTGTGCTCACCACTGCAATATCTGTGTGTTGGCAACCTGAAGAAACAGTGACAAAACATGGAGGAAGCTCAGGAGCGACAAACTGACGTAGTTTCCCAAATCATGTGGTTGTGATAAACCAGTTGGCTTGTTTAAACCGAGACTTGAGGAAGTGAGAATGGAAAGGACGCTGGGAATAGGAATAGCCACAGATCATTGTCTCTCTGGCTGCAACTGTTGACACCATCCTTGGGTCTAGGAATGGCATTTCCATCTCTTCTGTCTTTGTGCGTCAATTTGCCTTCTTTCACAACCCTCTTTTCCCAAGCACTAAATTTAATGATTGTTCTGGGGAAGCAGACGTTTATATTCTTTGGCTTCTGAGCCTCTCAGGTTAGGTTGGGGCTCTGTCCTTTGCTTCTGGTGCTCCTTTGTGCTGTGGTAGCACTTCTTGAGCAACATGTAAATACCTATACATTTGTAAAGGTCCCATTTCTCTGTTTCATGGTTTATAACATAGTCTTTGCCAGATGTAAAGGGGATGGAGGTTATCACCCATTATGATGTGGGTTGCAGGGGAGGGGGCCTGTGACCCAGGTCATGCAGAATGAAACATGTGCTGCTTTGTACAAGAAACCGTCCTTGCGAGTTGAGTGCGAGGTTGAGATTACCACAGGTATATTCCTCAGTAACTTTAATCCTGCATTTACAAGTTCAGTACTGTTTACGTGCGAGGCAAATATGTTCCCTCAGGAGGTGGGGGAAAAAAAAATATCCATGCCTACTGATAAAGAAGTACAAAACAGTTGTTGGCACAATGATTTCTGAATCTATTGGGAGTCCTATCATGCACTGTTATAATAAGATAGCTGGAAGATAGTAACTTTGCTCTTGATGGAAAAACATACTGTAGAGCTTAATGAAATTTCATCATGCACTTTTAATTGATTTCAGTAAGGGAGACCTTTTAAAAGCAAATACAGCTATTAATGTAATTAGCGTTTCAGCTAATATACTGAAATTATATTTGTATATCAATATATCAGACAAATATTTGTACGAGATAGGCATTTCAATGACTACTCAGCAGAAATGAACAAATTAATTTCTTTGATTACAAGGGCCTTATTTCCTACAGCTGTACTTTGCAGCTCATTTTCCAGTGTGAATACTTAAATTAGGCTGCTAAATCCACAGTTAATCTGAAATAATTGGCTTTTTTTCCCCCAAACTGATCTGGGCAGTAGGACAACTGAGCAATACTGCTTGTTGAGTCTGCAGTCTGGATTTCGTGAAGGCTGTGCTAATTGATTTAAGTCACTGAGTCCATGCAGAGTGAGGCGAGAGCCTTTTGAAATGGGGTGTTGGTTGGCTTTGTGCTATTACCCTTTCCGGGTGAGACGAAACTGAGTGATAGGTGCACAACATGACATGTTCTCGTACCTTGTTCTTCTGACTGTCTAGCAAGTGAATCAAGTTTCTTTTTCTTTGAAGCAATCAAGATGGTGTTGGGTATCATGCCTGGATGGGGCCAGGACAAAGCTGAGCCTGAGACCTGGGTGCTCAGAGGCATTCCAGAGTTTGCTGCTTTGTTTCACCAACCTCAAATGCTACTGAACAGCTTTCAGTGAACATGAATACAAGGAAAAATAATCATGCGCACTCAATTGTAGGTCCTCACTTGGCTTTTGTGTCAACTTTTGTGTATACCCAGCTCTATTGAGACTAGAATGAGTTTGATTATACGCCCATTCAAATCTGTCGCAAAGCTCTCAGTGGAGTGCAGGATCAGGCACATAGGTCTGGATTCAAGGGAGGACCTATGTTCTGCAGCTGTCTGCCATGAACCACTTCGAGAGCTGTCCAGACCTTTGGTGTCTGGTGCTTTAGAGCCCTGTATAATAATTAAGGAGACAGTTAGATGCTTCACAATGGGATCCACAACAGCCAGCAGGCTCAAGAAGTGCAAGGTACCAGGCTAAAAGAAACACTGAAAACAAGAACATGTCTGAAATCTTATCATTCTCTTGGGCTCGGGCATCAGACACAATACTCCAATCAAACGTGACTCCATGCACCCACCTGATATCCTGAAGAGGTAGGTCCAGAGACCTGAAGTCTCTCCTGTTGATAGGTTTCTACATCTTTGGTCCCAAAATGCTGAAGATGACTCATTCCTCTCTTAAAATTTGATGGAAAGATCTGTATTCTCACATTGTATATAACACCTTAGCGGCTGGAACTCATCCAAGGTATGGCAGATCCAAGTCCATTTCCCCACTGTGCTTGAAATGTTCTTACCAGTTTGGGAATGTTCTCCACTGTTCCTGCAAAAGCTATTCCACTAGTCAGGCAATAATTCAAGGGAGCGATAGAGGGCATGTAGTGAAGTTTGTCTTTGTAACCTCATGGTTAGGGAACTCAGCCAGGGAGGAAGAATCTGGGATTTTGATCTCTGTTTCTAGGACTGTTCACGTATTTTATTGCTTGATATAAAGCTCAGGGGAGCAAGGGCCAGATATCAGGGCTCCCCTTCTCAGTTAAGTAAGTTCCTTTAAAGTCCCACTTTCAAGACCCCGATCCTTTATTAAATCACTAACAGTTTTGGAATTCAAAGATCTTTCACAAGGCTGTGGATCTTCCCTGTACCTCTGCCAGGTGTACCTCCTGGAAAGGAATGGATTCCATCTTCGGACAGAATGATTACCTACATTTTTCTACCCAAATTCAACCTTCATTTTGAATCTTCTTTTGAGTTCTGTGTTGAAGTCATTCTACCTCAGAGGGAATTAACTGTTATGTTGAACTTTAGTGTAGTTATGGTAGTTCTCATGGGTCCTCTGTTATGACTCATAGTATCATGTTCTTTCTTTTGTGTCTAGTAAGTAGTTGGCAAATTCTCCCCAGCTACAGCATAAAAGCCCTAAAATGCTGTACTTAAGCTGGGCAGAATTTAAGAACCACAGCTGCTTGTGACTGAGGTTACTGCTGTCACGGAATACACTGGATGGGACTGTGTAAAGAGGGAATGCCTGATGAAAATGTTGGATAGAAATTGGAATGAAAGTAGATGAATAGGAGAATTTGGAGTGAACATATCTGTACAGGAGCCTAAAAGAAATAGTCCATGCTGGGACTTCTATTCCGTTTACATTGTGCCAGCTAATCTGTTATTTCTGCTGAGAAAGGTTGAAGACAAAATTTTCAGGAGCAGTGAAAATACAGGGACTTTGCTGTGTAATGAGAGTCTTGCAGTGGAATTTACATTTGCTTGAATTATCAGTCTGAAAACTCGTTGCTCTGGTGTATGTTATAGAAAAGAGAAATTGCAACTAAGAAAATGTGCATTAGCCAATTGATTTTGCAATGAGTTCTAATACCTGAGATTGCTAAAAATGAAAAGCAATAAATGTCAAATTATATTTATCTGTAGGTTTCTCGCCCTCATTTCAGCTTGTGCAGCAAAAAGAAATATCAGTATAAGCTTCTATTGGGAGTCAGTTTCTAGTCGATGTCCTGTAGCAGAGATGAAGTTCCGAAGTTGCAGATGCTTTGGAGGCTCTTCATTTTGTTTCTTAAGAAAATATTTCACTGCAGTTGGAGAAAAGGGATGGAATTATTTTTCTAGTCTTATATTTTGCTGGTTTCACAAAAGCCTACATTATGACTTGGGGATATGGACCTTTAAATGGAGTAAACTACCGTCATTATTAAAAACACCTTCCTGGAAAGAATTCAGAGATGTTCAAGACTACTCTTTCTTTTTTTTTTTTTTCCTCTGGCACAGTATTCTAATTAACTCTCAACCATTTCTTGAGTAATGTTTTTAAGGTCACTAGCTTGGCTGGGTATTTGGTAATAAAAATTACACCCCGTGTCTGCAATAGGACCACTAATTTAAAATAGCCATTTGATTCAAACTGACCTGTTTGCCAGCATAACTAATGAAGTGTCACTTTAATATTTAAAGTACTGTTCTTTCAAGGTAATTGCTATTTACTGGTAATTCTTCTTCATTTGATGGTTTATTAGGTACCTATAGGAATTTAAATTGGGCAACTGAAAAACTGTAATTGTCTAACTAGCATAATACTTTGCTATAAATATGCCTGGGCACCTGTTTAAGGAAGTTTTTTGTTTCTGTTTTTTCCACCGTGAAAGAATGGGCAAGGCTGATTTGGGAAGGAGATTTTACCTATTAGTAAGATATTAGAAAAGAGCCAGCAGAAGGGGGCTGGCATCCTAAGGAATGCAGGGACTTGTTTTGGCTAATTCTGCACCCACACACGTGGGTGTCAACATTCCTCTCAAACGTGGCAGGGCTTGGCCTCTCCTCGTGGTGGGGGAAATAGATTTGGGGGAGAAGGGAGAGGGAGAACAGCCAGGAAAGAACTGATCTGAAAATAATCTCAGAAAAGGATTAAACCCAGCATTCTCTAGTGGGGGGGGGGAAAAAGAAAGTAGCTGGTAAAATAAATACATCACTTGCTTGTTCCTTTTCTATTCTAGCTTGTTAGTGAATATCTTCTTTTGTCCTAAATGCATCATCATGCTTTATTTTGCCCACAAAATATAGCTATTTAAATTAACCTTCTTGCTAAAGAGATGTGGAGTTTTGTCATGTTCTCCACAATCTGATAAATGTGTTAGAAAAGGGCCAGGAAACACCTCTCTGAGAAATTCCTGCTTACTTTTGTTGATACTTGCCTCTTAATAAAAGAGCTTTCTGAGTGGGCATTGCAGGTTACAGTCTTATTAACCTTTTCTTTCTTCCCACTTGTGAATGCTTCTCTTTGTTGAAGCTTGAGTCCCCAGCTCTGCCTCCTTAAACAATTTTTAGGATTGTTTCTGTGACACCTGTGTTTTGTTGTTAGCCTTTACCAGTAATAGCTGTTGAACAATGTTGAGACTGCATGATGCTAAAAGCAAGAGCTCTATTTGCCTTCATGTTTTCCTGGTATGATGCGAGTGCTTCAATTATTAGTGAGTTTATCATTATCATATCTGTAGACTGGGAGCTAAGAACAAAAGCAGCCTGTGTTTCGCTTCACTAGCTTACCCAGGACTTTTTCTTAAGGTGGGAATTGCCATTTCACAAGATTAGGAGCTGAATCTTCATCTCAAAAGTAAAAAAAAAAAGTAGCAGTTGAAAGCAGATCCTGCCATGGAAATTTCAGCCTGATAGCTGAAGATTAGCCAACTTACAGTCAACCAAAAATGAAGTACTTAGAATGGGAAATGCTGGTCAAACCTATCTTTTGGTACCTCTACCAGTACTTTTTCTCTGCGAGAGTTTTAAGTTAAGAAAGATAGCAATAGTGTTCCCTCCTCCAAAGATACAGCACGTTAGGTTTGATTTGTGGCTTGTCTGTGCTTGGGCAATGGGGATCACTGAAATGTCTATCTGCACCTGAATTCCAGTCCAGTGGTGTATCCAGTGGGTGGTGTGAATATGCGATGTCATTTGCTCCTAGGTGCATCACCCAGTGGAGATTTGCCAGATGACTTCATCATCCCACTCAATCTTGCTACTGCATTTTATATTTTTGCAGCAAGGAGACAGCACAATATCCTGGCAATCTGTGTATGCATTAATGAAGTGTCTGCCCACACTTCTTAACATAGGGTTACTAACGACGATTGCTAACATAATGCACTATTTAAATGGCCTGTACAGTCTAATGTAGCTAAACATGCATAAACCACAAATTATTTTGTCATGGCTGCTATACTTTGTGCAAACATTTAATGAAAAACACTGTTGCAATACACAGAATACCGACTTATGTTGTTGATTTTTTTGTGACTGAAGAACTTAATTCTTCTTAACTATATTAATACTGTTTTAGTCCACAAATTTGATGACTTAATATTGACATGTTTTGATTGATGACAGTTCCATGGAAAGCCCAGACGCAGTACTTTTTTTGGTCAAACTTGAGAGAGGATTGAACCTGAATTTAGATTTTCTGCTTAGGCCCGCTATTAATTTAGATCCAGTACTTGAAAACTGATTTAAAAGTGGATGTTCTCACTGAAAAGTGCTGTTCTCAAAAGTACAGATGAAACTCCCCTAGAAAGAGTGGTAGTTGCTGCCTCTGGGCATGTGCATACGTGAAGAAGTATGTGTGTTTGTGTACATGTTCATGCATGCATGTGAACACACATTGCTTGTGTGTGCTGGGTCTTACGTCGATTCACAGCAAAAGCTGTTTACTTTAAATTTTCTAATTTTTCCAATGTAGAAAATTTTTATATGCTAATAGAAAACTCAATGTGAAGAAGTAAAAGAGATTTTCTTTGCATTGTTAAACTGTTTTCCCCCCTCTTTCCCATTCTTCTACATCAGAAAACGCCTCTTTCAGAATAAGAGGGAAAGGCAGATGTAAAGTGAGCTGCTATGAAAGAAGATCATGACATCCAAAACTGTTGGGGTGCTTACTTTTTTTCCTGTCATGGCACAAGCTCACAAATACTGCTCTGAGCTCTTGAGGCTCTCTTTCTTTGTTGACTTAGCTCGTCTTATGTGCAGAGTCAATGGGAAAGCTTGTGAAGGCTTACATAAATACATACATTCAAATTGAAACCGAGCTGGCCTCCAGCAGTCAGGGTTCCCATTATCTCATCTTGTTTCAGTCAAAACGCTTGCATGAAGCAATCCAGTTGTATCAGAGTAAATAGCATTGCGTACAAATTTATAAATACTCTGCCTTGCCCGCAACAGTTCTATGCTTGAATGAGGAGCTTCCCTCCCTTGAATGGATGCTGTGTCCTGGAGCACTGAGTAGATGCCACTGCTCTTATGCTGGTAGTTTTACCAGCTGGAGGGAAGGTGCTGAGAGATGTCACCCCTGTCCATTCTCAGTTGATACTGTGTCTGCGTTTAGAGAAAGAAAAGTTGAAGGATATTCTCCAGGGTGACAAAACATTCCATGGTGGGCTACTGGAAGGTGGTTCCCAGGAACATATTTTTTGGCAGGGTTTATCTCTCTCTTGGGAGGGGGGGGAGGAGGATCAGGAAGGATGTTTTGCTTTGCCCTTCCTTTTTGTCTCATAGATGCTTGAGTTTTTGTCCCATTTCCTAATGGTTTCCCTTTGTGTAGTCTCATGTGTCAGAGGTCTGTGTAATCTTGTCTTGTAACAGTGAAGACTGGCACAGCTACATTCCTGCAGCATTTAGTTTCTAGTCAGTGAAAAGCTGAGATTTAGAAGGCTTACTCAATGGGAGGTTGTATGAGGGATTTGCAGATCATGGAGGCTGGTGTCAATAGCTTTCCTGATAGCAGCTCCTAAGGAAAGTTTCTGCTCTGGCACTCATCTGATGGGGTCTCAATACATGATAAGAGGAGAGGGGATGTGTTTGGTGTTGGACATTCTCCTGTGAAGCACCTGTCACCACCTGCTTTCTAACTGCCCTCTGGTCCTGGGCTTCTCTACTCTCTTGAGAGGGAATGGAAGGTGCTAGACATTGGTAAGACACCACCCAGTTGTATTTCCCTTCCACCTAAGCACCTGGTCCCTTTTTCACTGGATTTCTGTGCTTTTATTTCTCACTGTTCCTCACACTTAGAGAAGATGATTGTATGTCCCAGAGCTTCAGCAGGTCTTTGGCTTCCACCATCTACTTCTAATGCTGCTCACAAAACGGTGCTTTTAATGCCAGCTCTAGTTCCCCAAGTTATCAAATTAACACATCTTGAAAGATTTTGATGAGTTTTTTTGGCTTGCACACATAGCACTGTCTCCCAAACCTGTGACACAGGCAAGTTCCCATTGCAGTGTTTGCTTGCAACAGGAGCATGTGAAAGGAGTGTGTTTCGAGAATGACTAAACGTCAAAGAGGTTGTACGTGAGCTGTCCTGAGAAGTGTAATGCTTATCCTGGAAGATGTCAGAAGTGTTTACATTAAGTTAATGGGTAGAGGTCTCAGCTCACATTTAGGTTCCTCTCTGCCATAACTAATAGAAACAGAGTTGAGAAACCTTTCTTAGGCAGAGCCACATTTGTTGATCTCTCTGCTTAATTACAGTAAAGAGAAATCAAGGGTATCTGTGATTATCATTCCTGCCTGCTTACACTCTATCATCTCTTAGAGAAGTGCATTTTTGCAACAGTAGAGTGAAAAAGCCTTTTTTTTTTTTTTTTTTTTCCTATGGGCTTGCCTAGGAAGATACCCATCTTTAATATGAAGCTTTGAAGCATTATTATGGTAATGTCAGGTAACTGCTCTTCAACATAGATTGACAGCTAGCTATTAAATAAGGGTAGGGAAGAATGTGGCATCTGTGTAGTGAATGATGCATGTGGTTATTTTAAAATGTTTTTTTATAAGCAGAGACACGGCAATTGCAGGTTTTCTTTGCCTTTTTGATTTAACAGCATTTCAGAGTCTTTTGCCAAACCACAAGTAAGAGCAACATTTAGATCAAACTGCAGTCTCAAAAATTTTTCCCCACCCTGATTCAAGCACAAAGGATTTAAATTCTAATCAATTGCAAAATGGGCTACTGGAAGATAGTACATTTTGAATGTGCCCACTTGAGCCTCTGAAACAAGGAAAAATGTATTGGTTTCTAAAGTCACTCAATTTCTGACCAGTTTTCACTAAGGTTTAATTTGGCAGGTACCTGACAGCTGTAATGGATTCATCTTCAATAACAAGCTGAGCTCTGAATTGCTACTAGTTGGCACTGGAAAGGATACCAAATGAGCTCACAGAGCTCAGTGCACGTGATCCTTTTCACAGTCAAAATGACATGTTCTGCCAACCCAAACAAAATTGCCAGTAGGAAAAATAACATTTTTCTCCATGCCATGGGTTTTAGGACTAGCATCTTTTTTCCATGCCTGGTTAACATTTTTTTTTAATTTTTTTTTTTTTTTTTTACATGTAGCAAAGGGTATGGCAAGAAGCACGACTGGACCATGGAAATACTGGTCACCTGCAGACAGAACACTGGAAAAAAAGACCATGAAAGCTATGTTCTGTCTGGAGTTCGTAGTGTGGCAGGCATTTCCCACCCCTCCCTCCTTCGGTTCCAGAAGACTCCCATGAAGAGCTATCTGCTGCTCGTGTATTGCTTGCATAGCCTGGCTCTTCACTTTGTGTAAGTCCTCTGAGCAGAGGAATGCAAATTCCATTTTCATTGTTATTTTGGCTAAGAAAACGGTGAACTCTTGAACCTTTTTCGCTTACAATTTTAACTGAACTTGACCTAAATATAAAGGTTGAAAGCTGAATTAACTTTTTGCTCCCTGTTGTTGTGGTCGAGAAAGGGAAGGCAGAAATATCAGACTGACTGCTTGCTCTTGCAGCTTGTCCAGCCTGACAGGCTGGTGGGAATGCCTGTCGGTCTCCCACCCAGCTTGCTGGCTCCTTGGGGCAAAATATGAAGCGGGTCTAACGTGGTGTAACTTGCATTCCAGCCAGCGAGCAATTGCTTACTAAAGTACTCCTGAAAGTTGTTTGTTGAGTTTTCCTTGTCTGCAGCAACTTTAACATAGCTTATAAAGTCTACTTTCAACTCTGTAAGTCATACTATTTCAAGTTCCAGCACAGAGAGCTAAGTAGGTATGAAAGCAACTTTGACAGTCTCTCTTGATTTTTAGAGTGAAATTAGTTAGAGCATGGGAGTATAATTAAGTACCACTGCATATGTTCACTACTGAGTCTGAGGAGAATATTCTCTGAGGAGAGCAGCCACTGAGAAATCTCATGTCCATTGCAGTTAAGATTTCTTTCCACATGATTCTCTGATTTATTTTTTTTTGGCATTGACAATTGCAGTACATTCAAACACTTACATATCCAAAGCACAAGAAGAATGTTGAAAGGTCTTGAAAACGCAAGGATTTGGGAAATTTGCTTTACCTTTTTCCTCAAGAAGAGAAGATAAATATGACCATGATTAAAAAGTCATTATCAAGAGGACAGTGACCAATCTCTAGCCTTGTTCACTTAGAAAAGGAGAGACTGACTTTGTTCACCACCAAGTTAATTGACATTGGCTGTTAGGAGAAATAGTCATCTTCTGAGAGATGCTTGAGCTTTGCAACAGGTTACTTGTGCCGTTGGCTCTCTCCTTCGTGAGAGAATTTAAGGAGCAAGTTAGTTAAACCTTTGCTTGGAATGGTCTAGGAATATTTGTTCCTTGTTTCCCCCAAAATTTTTCAGTTTTCTTTTTGTCTGGCATTTGTGTGGGCTTCAGCTTTAACCCTGTAATTTCTGAAGAGGTATCCGCAACATATGCCAATAGAAAATTGCCTAAGTGAATACCAACAAAACAACAAGGCATTTAGAAGGACCTCCCATGAATCCTCAGCCTCCGGTGGTGAAAAGCATATCAATGCGTACCCACAATGCTTAGAGCGCCTGTAGAGTTTATTGGAAAATAAAGTAGTGATGGTATCTAATCTGTTCACCCTTGCAGAGAATTTGTTCTTCTGCCTCAGATTGCAGGCATACCACGAAGTGCTGAGATTGGCATGAGCAGCGCACATTTTATTTGAGGGGAACATAAATCCTAAGTATCTTGTTTGTGTATAATTATTCTTGCCCTGAGGTTGCAGCATCTTGTGCACACAGCTGCATTGTGAACATTTTTCCAAGTTTATTTAGCACCAAGTGCAAGTACTTTACATGTCAGAGCTGGGAACGCTCCTGTTTCAGCTGACTCCACTCCTTTGGGGTGTTGTAGAGCGCTTAGGTGACTAAGCGAGAGGCAGTTGCACAAGCCTGGAGAGACAGGGAGCTTATTTAATCGCATTAGAGAAAGAGAGAGTAGGCGCCCAGGAGCAGACAGAACTAATCTGTGAGGAGAGTGAGAGAGCGAGCAAGTATGTCTTACGGAAAGGATTTGGAGGCCGATGGATTGGCAAAGCCACTGTACCTTTAACAGAGGATTTCTACTTACCTTCTTGATCCGCATATGTCCATATTTAAGAAGCTAGCTAAGGGTCTCAACTCCTGTAAACACGTAGCAGCCAACGATTTATGATCTGAAACTATGTTCCAACAGGAGAGCTTATTCCTTGTTCACTTTTGCTCCTTGCTCACCACAATTTTTAAGAGATTAGCAAATATATTGGTGGCAGTGGCTTGAGATTTGATTAACCAGTACCTTGGTGGTTTCCTGTCCTCTTTAAATTGCTTTTTTCTTATTAAATGGCACAGAGGGCAAAGTGAGCCTCCCGTGTGAGATGCCACCTGGAAACAGATCCCAGCAGTAGCATGGGGATATTTGAGGCTCTCTACCCTGAGTTTTATTGAGGACGCGATGGACTGGTTGAGGGGCTGGGCTGTTACTTTATAGAATTAACCCATAGTGTTTGTCCTCGGTGGAAACAGGCACGGGGTAGAGATGTTATTTGTGTGATTCTGCCTAAATGCCAGTAACAGCATGTCTGAAATGCCTATGTATACATTGTAAAAGCATCTAGGCACTTGCATATTATGGCTCCCATTTATATTTTTTTATATTTCCTGGAGTAATATTTTTGTAGTAACTGATAAATTAATCTTATTCTTGAGTCAGCCCTTTTATAATGTGGTACTAATGGAAGTACATAATATGGCAAGTCCAGATTTACCCATAGACCAGGTCACTATGAAGTATTTTATGTCCACTGCAGGTAAAGATGGCCAGCATAGAATTCAGGAAGGAGAGAACAAGGAAGAAATGCTGATAATATGTACACATCCTTAGCAGTGCTTCTGGTTATGATTTGTAATCATCTTTGTTTTCAGAGTCAGACACGGGACATAACCTATAAATTAATGGGACATAACCTATAAATTAATCTTTCAGTGTCTTTTCAGAGTAGAGCTTTAAGGGAACCATTTTTTTGTGTGTGTGTGTATATATAAGTGTATATATATATGTATGTATGTATCACTTCTTGACCTCCAACCTGCAGGCAGTCCAGGAGTAGTATAATTGATTGACACTTCTTGTGGGGAAAAAATTTGATCATCGTGTGATTTTATGAGGTGACTGATCTCTTGAATGATGTCATATGCCATGAGGCCAGCCACATGAGCAAGATATCATATTTTAATATGGCTTTGGAAATTGAGGGAGCGGTTGAACCCATGTTGGAAACAATGTTGTTAGAGCAGGTATGAAACTTAGTCACATATGGGGCATTCAAAGAGCTGGAATTCAGGTTCTGAGTTGTGGCTCGTTTCAAACGAGCACCAGTTCCTTGTAAAACAGAAACAAGGATGGCTATGACAGAACAGTAGTGTAATACACAGCTCTTTAGAAGTCCCAACACAGTTTTCTGCAGGTGACAGTATTGGAAAATCCACTCCTGTTGCTTTTCTCTGGGGTGTCAAAAAAGGCCCAAGCAGGTAGCTGTGTAAAACAACTGTCAGATATTCAAACTAGATGAATCTCCATTTCAGGTTTTATTGCAGCCTTGCAATTTGGGCTAGGTTCTCTGAACCTTGCTAACCTTGGCAGATCTACAGGGAAAACCTGCAAAATCCTTGAGTTCAAAGCAGGCAAAATATATGACACCTTTTGAAAGTTTGGCTTTGAATGTTGAGTTTATTTGAACTTATGTTAACCAAAGCCAATAAAAAATGGTTTGCAGGAGCTCCCGCAAGGTGAAATTCCAGCAAGCAGAGAGAATGAGAATAGACAACCTGTTTGCCAAATGCAGTTATTTTTATTTGTGTTAAAGGGAGAAAGTTGATAGAGTTTGAGTACTTTTATGTTTGATTTAAGGTAGGAATAAGGAAGATTATAGCTTAAGGATATTATGTAAGAAATATTATCCCTCTGTGAAGATATCCTGAGCAACCTGGGCTGCATCTATCAGGTCGTAACACAAAAGACTCCTCTTTCTGGGCGGTTTATGTTTCATTTTGTGAATACCTGTGAATACTGAGGAAGAGAATTAAAGCATGAGGTGGCGATCAAAATACGAATATTTAATTAGTCATATTAAAAATATATAAATATATGAAACAGAAATAATATCTGGCCAAAATATATTACAGTTTGCAGTGGCAGAATCAATCTATGGTTATGATGCTTAAATGAGGGGCTAAGGTTGTTATTAGGTAAGAAAGTAACTTGAATAGCAAAAAGCCAGGGATAGAAAGAGATTCTACAGGTATGGAATTAAAGAATTGGTGCCTCCTTGGGGGCTTGAGGGAGAGAAGGATGCATCCTCCTTTTTTTTTTTTTTAACTAACAACTCTGACAAGGCATGATAGATGAGGATGACTACTGATGTGCAACAGAGATGGTAAAACTAATTTGTGGAGATAACAAAGAAGGTTGCTGGTTGCACATTATCTTTGAGTAGGTACCTCACAGAAATTATTCAGGTATGACATATTACTTAACAGAGGTCCCAGAAGAGTAAATCCCAGGACTTCAGTTTCACCTGGAAATGGTGGGAGGAGTTTAAATGAATATTTAAGGATATGCCAAAGGAGATGGGGAAGGGGACTATGTATGTGTTTGTAGATCTAAAGGAAAGGGTGGGTAAGGAGAGGAATAACAGGAGTGCAGGTACTGGAGCATACCTAACTTGTGAAAGACAAAAGTAAAGGTAAACAGTGTGATGTTACTGTAAGCCTTTAATGACATAAATAAGGAGAGATAATATGAGTTAAATAACCAACCTAATAGAGCCAAAGATATTCTGGGGAAGTATGATTGCTGGGGCGGTGTGGTGTATCTGCCAATGACCTCGAGAACTGGATTTGGTAGATACAGATCTTGCTTGTTAGAGGTCTGTCATTATGGGAGGCTTTGACTTCCCGGATTATACAGGGGAACAAATAGCTAAATTGAGACATTGCTGAATGCAACAACAGAGTTCCTTGCCAGTCACTGAAACAGAAAGAGGTAATACTTTTCTAGATCTGACACTGTTAAGTTGTACAATGAAGTAGAAAATAACCTTGGTTTGAGTGATTTCAGTTTCAATTAAAATGAAGGATAAACAAGTGCAGATCTATAGCTAAGCTTCTCAGATCCAGATGGATGCCATTTGATACATTTAGGGAACTAGCTAAAGCCCAAAGAGCTGGGGAAGACTGGATTGTAAAGTGAAGCTGGCCTTTCTTTGAGTCAAAGATGTAAAAAATGTCTGGAACACGCATATCTCGCAAAGTGAAAAACATGGAAGAAAAGTTATCAGATATGACTGAATAAAGAATAGAAAAAAGAACAGGTCAGCAAAGAAAGCCATATGTGACAGGTCAGGAAATGTATGGGTAAAATGAGAATTGGCAGGAGTCAAGGTGAGTTTGACTCTGCAAAGGAAATTAAAACAAATAGCAAAAGGTTCTTCAGCCACATAAATAAAAGGGAAAAAAGAAAGTAGTTGGGCATAGCCCAATAATTTATCAGATACTTTGCTTCTGTTTCACTTAAGGTGGTGATTCGGAATATGCAGACATACAGATTTTTATTGGCAACAAAGACTTGGAAATCAAAATGGCTTCAGCCAAAGTGGAAGAAAAAACCTCAAGGAGTTCAATATTGCAGGAAGGCTGAATCATTGTCATCTTGGTATCTGGAAGGAACTGATACATGTAATTGCAGGCTCAAGAACAATGTTTTGACCGGACTTAGCAGAGGAAGAAAGACACCATTCAACTGCAGAATGTAGGTCTGTCTTTGGTGAAGGACCAAGGATAGCCCTGTTGGAGTGCATGCTACTGGTAGCAACTATTCTACTGTTCTGAAAGAAAGAATAGGGCATACGATAACAGAAAAAAGCAAGAAAACACAAAAGGCTAGATCTAGCATGGTCTAGGTAAACCAAATTACTACCTCTGATAAACGTATTGGTAACTCCTAGTCATGGAAATGCAGTCTGCTTGCTTGGCTTCTGGTATGGAATAGCATGCGAAACTGAGAGAGATGCTGGGTACTGGCAGAAACATTGTGACTAATAGATAAGCTAGAGGGCAAATTTAAGAGAAAAGAGAACTTTCAGACTGGAGGGCAGTTGTTATTGAAAGCTCTTAATGATTGATCTTGGGACCACTCTTCTGTGCTAATTTTACTAGAGACGGTCACACAGAAAGTGGAAGTGTGCTAGTGAAATCGACTGAAGCAGAGTTGGGAGGTAATGTCAGAAGGGCTAAATACTCAGAGAACACATCAAGGCATAAAATGAAAGTCACAGAGAGAGACAGATGTGAGATTGGTTGTAGTAAAAGTAAATGCAAGGCTCTTGCTAAAAGAATTTCTGCTGGAAGTGGTGGGTTCAGCAGTCAGGAGCAGGTGAAGAGGAGGAAAACACTGATGTGATAGATACGCTATAACTGAACATCACCAGCATGGTATGTATGTCAGTGAAACAGCCAGCCAGGTCCCAGAGTGTAGCAAGCAGGCTATTTTCAGCATGCACATGTATAAATGCTATTGTGTTCAGTTATACAGCCTGACTCGTAGGGTGGGATACCAATTGAGGGATTTCTTTAATGACAGGCATTTCTGATTTGTGTTCAAATATGAATACAGCCATTTGCATGCATTACTCACCCTGTTCCTTCTCCTTTGATGCTGAGCCTGAGATTTAGAAGAGCACAGAGCTGTCCAATGTTTCTTAATCCATAATTTGGTTTCGACTGTCATTGGCAGGTTGTATTTTTAAGAAGCCTGCTTTGAAATGTCAAATCTTATCCTAATTGAAATCCTCTTACCTGCTACAGGATTTGTCAAACTGATTCACTCAGGATGTCTTGGCATGAGAAGATGCACCGCTGTTGCTTGTGGAGAGGAGTCCCTTGGGCTCCAGCTAGAGGCAGATAAAGATTGACCAACTTTAACATTGTATCCTCTATCTTTTGTCTCCATCCCAGCTACCCATTTCTCTTCTCTGCTGTCTTTTCTTCTTCATAGGATATGCTTTGTTTTCCTTTCCAGTAGTAGTTGTCAAGATAATATGTGAGATTGATGATATCTAGAGTTTATCTTTTCAGTATTTCATCACATTTTGAGATACTGGAATAGAAACTGTCTCTGCCTCTATCTCTCTGTCTGGCGGGCAGCATAGTCCCTCCCCTTGGGCCAAGACAGTGCTTTATACCTGGAGGTTTACAACACCAGTTGTAAAAACAGATTCTGCCATGTGCTGGGAGTTAGCTTCCATTTGCATCTCTTTTTCCCTTGGATGGGGATGATGTGTGGCATGGTAAATCTGGTCAAGGATCTGCAAAGGTCTGCCTTACTGCTGGTTTTGATTTTTCCTTTAGATAAGCAGTTGATTACGTCCACCGCAAACGTTCTGTGTTTGAGCAAGAGTGGTTTCTTCAATAGAAAGATCAAAGTGATCAAGCCTGACTCGTGACGCTGTATACCTTAATGCCATATAAGCCTGTCATGGGAGGGGAGAACTCGGAGTTAATTTTTGATGCTCTTGTGCTTTGAGAGAGGAGGGACATTTTCTGCTTTGGCTGAGATGGCACCTGGAAATGTCTCTCAATTTCTATATGTTCAGTAGCAGCTTGTTTGTTCCCAGTCTGCTCTGCTGCTGTTGCATGCAGGGCAGGTATAGTTGAGAGGAATGCAAAAGATTTCAGTTGTTTGAGAAGAGGTGGGTGGGGGCCTTCAGAGCCCGTGAATTCATTAAAATTCCACGTTGTGTTGCAGGGTAAATGCGTGGGCCTTAATATGCAGGGCTCCAACAGGTAAATACTCGAATCTTGGATACAAGACATAGCAAGTTTTTACCTGCCCTTCATCCAAAAAGCTCACCACGTATTCTACACCCACCCAAAAGGCAGTGTTCACCGCTACCTGAATATAATGCAAACTGATAGACGCAAGCACAGGTTAGGGGCAGCAATTCACCTTTAGACGGCTACCTGCCACAAGTGTGTGCATGTGTTTACACTTAAGAAAACTCATTCTCCGTTTTGAAGAAATCAGAGACTCTTTATGCACTGTTCTCTTTGAACACGTGTTGCTTTGCTGACAGCATCCATTTGCGCTGTGGATTGTATAAACAACTTTCAGTACCTCCAGCCGCCTTCCCAAACCCCGAAAGTCACAAAGCATCCACCGGGCAATTAGTCTCATGGATCAGAAGCGCAGAGAATAGGGGCCAAAGACAGCCTGCAGGCGCCCTGCCTTTGTGCACTCTCGTTGAACCCTGTGAGGTAATTTGGCCCTTTTCAGGTGCACTCTGCTTCATATGTACGCTGCGATCCTCTCCTACTGAAGCTGGTAACTTTGCTTAGAGCAATTTCACCGTAGACCTGACTCTGCAGTCACCAAGCCCACAGCAAGTTCTCCTTGCCACAGGCGGGGAACCGTGCTGCTCTCAATCTGGTCTCGTAGTCCAGATGCAGCACAATAACTTGGGACCGAATTTGCTCTTCTCACCTGCAAATATGTGACTGTGCAAAGGTGGCTCATGAACCCACGGTGGCACTAAAAAGGGAGTAGGTGCCCTCAGGGAACTGTACCTGTGGTGGCTCTTGCCTGCACTTCTACAGCTGTGGTTGCCCGCAACTTGTGGGGTATCTGGAGGCTCGTCCTTCAGTCAGCGCTCCTCTTCTCTAGTTACTTGCTCCTTTCACTGGACAACTCAACTGGGGGATGTGAAACCGCACAGCTTTAGATCTCTTTCATTTATTTCACTTTTTAAAAATAAAATAAAAGGTTAAAAGAGAGCTGCGGTCACAGAAAAAAAATAATTTCTCTACTGTAACAAGGGAACAAAAACATCTGCATGAAGGGAAAACACTGAAAGTAGAGAACTGTGTTATTCTTAGGAGAGAATGTTGGGATTAAGGTTTAAAAAAATCTTTTTCTTTTTCAGGCATCCAGTTTCTATGGGTTTCAGTTACTTCAGGGATCAGGCATTTAAAAGACATTTTCTTGATCTAACATTTTTGCAGGACCTGAGTATTTTGAAAGACTTCCTGCACATACATGCCAGTTATTTGATCTGATCATTGTTTTAATAAAACCATTATTTAACTAACCACGAGTTAATTTCTTTGGCCCTCTGGGACCCAGCCACAAATAGTAGCAAGTTATTGTTTAACCTGGCTAAAGCTGAGCTCCTTGTCTTCCCTGCTAACTCCCACCATTGACAAAAACACTTACAATTGGATTCTTTTTCTTAATGGAGTTGGACTATTATTCAGGAAAAAAAAATCTCGTGAGATCTTGAAAAATTGTCTTCATGTAACCGTTTTCTAGTCCCTTTTAATTTGCCTTTTTTTTTGTGTCCAAGGATGTGAATAGATGCTCTGAAAAGACAGAGGGATTGTCTGAGATCTGTTGTGTACAGCAGTTGGCACAGAGAAGCAATAACCGTAACTGGAGTGTGTCTAGCCTCTATTTCAGAGAGCGAGGATATTAGAAAACTCACTGAAATGGATTCCTTTTGGTAACCTGCGAAATGAGATAACTTTCAAGGAATTTTCCAAGAGGGGAAAATAATAAATCAAAATGAAAGGGTGCTTTATTTAAACTATCCTGGAAAATTTCAGAATTTTTGTTCAGGAAAGGGTAATTTAATTTTGAATTCTCTGTGCTGTCACGTTTCCATGAACATGTCCATCTGTGATGTCCCAGGACCTGGCAGCAGAGCTCAGGAGCAGCAGGTGAGAGGGCGGCCGCAGCCTCCCCATCCCACCTGTGCCGGCCGTGCAGCTGCGGGCAGGGGCAGTCCAGCGGTCAGCAGCTGGCAGCTTTTCCACTTTGAAATCATTAAGAGGAACTGCTGCTCAACAGAGACATTCATAGTGATGTGGATTGTTTCAATGTGTTTCTAATGAGACTTCGAAACCCAAAAGATGGCTATGCAAATAGACTGGTGAGAGAAGAGCAATGTTTGTTGGGCATGACTGTGTGAGACTATTAAGTTCCTTGGTGAAGTGTTAGTAAAATATGCATGACGTATGGAAGAGGCTCTGTTTCTAGCAAACACATTCCCCTGCACGCAAGCATTGACTCTGATGTCTACTGCTCCCTGAGTTAGAACGATAGTATGCTATAGCTTGATTTCTTAGGGACATCAGAGCTGTTGCTCCAGTGCAATGGAGGCGTACGCTGGCTTAGACATTTAGTCTAAACGAGAAATAAACTAACCATTTCCAAAAAGATGAGACCGTTGTGCAGTCTGAGTGCGTAGTGTAACACAGGAAGCTGTGACTTTGTTTTGAGGAGGACAAGGTGCATAGAACAGTCAAGATCTCTTGGGTAACAGCCTTTCAAATAGCGTGCACTTGAATGCAAGCAAATGCAAATGGCTGCACCTGGGAACAAAAAGTCCTGGGCAGTGCCTACAAAAGGGGTCTGGTGGTGCGAGAAAGGGTGGTGTCTATCCTGGAGGACAGTGATTCTGCAGAGGATTTCAGATCAGGAAGCAAGTAGCTCCAGAGGTCTTCCCAGGCTACTATTATGGCCAAAACGATTAACACAGCCTTTGAATGTAAGAATCAGGCAGGAGCAATAAACAGGAGCCTAAGGCTTATTCTTAGCTTGGTGAAGAGTGCTTTACTGGTGAAGACCACATGGAATGTGATGTCTTCTCCTACAACTCACAATCCAAAAGAAAGTGGAAGAACAGGCTGGGTGGCGAAGACAAGAAAAGACCTGTTGGAATGGGGAAGTGGGAAATTCCTGGGAAAGATTTTTTTTTGTATTCCTCTGTGGTTGAGGTCATCTGATGACCAAAAATTTTCAGGACAGTGTTGAACTCTTCATCTCCAGAGATGGCCAAATCAAGACCATGAGACCAGCTGTCTTCCCAGAGGTGCGCTATAGTTGAACGCAGCACTTAAGTTTAGCCCAGTGGCAATAGAGAACAATTTCTCAATCTTTTCTTCATAATGCCATTTGCAATAAATATTTTTGGCTGAAAAACATATCAGATCTATAGATGGAGCTAGTAAAATTATTTATGTTAGCTGTGTCATGCTGTGTCTTTTGCAAAAGAAGCCTGGAAGTACTTTCAAGTAGCTGCATGATAAGGCATTTACTGTCCCAGTCAGACACTGGAGAAAAGACCTTTCTGTTACCGTTAGTCAAAGGTAGGCAGACCTTCCTGATTCTGTGCAATATGTGAAGCTGATCAAGGAAACACAAAAAATAGCAATGCTATACAACTTGTCCCAATACCACCAGGCTTTAAATAAACCATATACACTCCCTGGAATGGTTTATGTGTAGGCAAATAAAACAAAAACAATTTGAAGGTGATAAAACTCTGTTGACATGAATACCATTCAGGTAAACCACCTTGGAATTATTTCAAACGTAAGCCAGCACCTATTTAACTTTACCCCAGATGAATGAAATAGTTCAAATGTGAGGCTTAGCAAATACAAAAGGTCTTATTTGCCTGCAGATTCTGCTGCCTGACAGCTGTCCCTGACAAAAACCCTATGTTTTTTTGAAGCTTTGCCTCCATGGCAGTGGTTGTTGAGCCTCAGTTGTGAGGCTTTCAAACCACTGCTGCCTCCACACCCTGTTGACTGGGTACAGTACAGGTTACAGGCTGGTGCAGCATCTGCCACTGGACCTGCTCTCATCAGTGTCCCTGGGAGCCGTAATTGGATCAAGAGGCAGAATTAAGGGTTTTTGCCAGGCAGATAGTCTATATGAGAAAAAAAAAAAAGGAGCTGACCAGATTGTAAGTCTGAGGGTCTTTCAAGGGCTGCTTGGGGGACCCAAAGCCTTTCTAGGTTTAGTAGTGCTTCATTGTTACAGAAGTAGTAGAGAGGAACGAAGATGTCCTCTGTGGGCTCTTCAGCTGTAAGGATAATCCATCATGGTGCCAATGTCCGTAAGTTTTCTCTCTTAAAAGGGTAGAGCTGCCATTATAGTTTCCCACTCTGGAGGAGCAACGGTATTTTGCTTTGGAGCAGTTTTCAGTGCATTATTCTAATCTTCAAGTGAGGCTGCTTCTCTGGTGAGCGCATAGCTCTAATCACACCAAGGAACTCCCTAAACGCTGATAAGCATTGCCATACTTTATTTAGCACTGTTTCACTTGCAATTAGCATCATGATTAGGGGTAGACGCCAGCTCGAAATCAGAGCCCAGTTTCTGTTGTTTCCCTGGATGAAAATCTAAAGTAGCTTCAACGCTGCTGGGGAATCAGTCTACATCTCATGTGCAGGTAACGGATTTGTCTCAGGATGTGTTCCTCTGAAAAATATGTTTGTGCATATTGAATATGAATACGTAGGCAGTAGCCTGTACTCATTGTTCTCTGCACCCATTGCTCTGATCCTACTATTATGAAATCCAGATAAACAACCAAGAATTTACACGGTCCCTTTAGGTACCATGAACACGTAAAAATAACAAAAGCATGCTCTCCTTGATATACAGAAATTCTCAGACTAATTATTCCTCAGGGACAAGAATGATTGATGGGTGAAGTTTAAGAGTAAAAGGGCAAGAACATTTTTAGAAAATGAAGAAATTTATTCATTCATGTTGTTTGCAGAGAGCTGGGTTGTTTTGCTCTTTTTGGTCCTGCTTACTTCTGCGCATCAATTTATGATTTGTCATCTGTGGAAGGGATACAAAACTGGCCCCTGTGAGGCAAGGTATCTTTCAAAAGAAAGCTAGATAATGAAGTGAATGCAAAGTTTGCAAATGTACCTGCCATAAATAATAAGCTGTACTGATGCACTGGAACAGGTTTGGCTATGGGGGACATTTGGAGGCCTTTAGGAGTAGACTTAGTCAAATACACCCAGTACATGACCCTACTTTGGGGTACTCGTATGGCTCATATGATTCCTGGGTGGTACCCTGCAGGGCTGTTCTTCTCTAACTAGTAGCAGAGTAGTCCACTGATCGTTTTAGTACTGGAAAAACTCAACATAAGGTAGTGACGTGACCATTTTCTTTTAATCTTTACATCTCCTGGCCTCATGGTAAAGCATTTTGTCCTTGCATACTTTATTTCCTCATCTATACAATAGGGATATTTACAGCACTTCCCCAGACAGCATGGACTAATGTCCTAGAATAGTGCAAATATCTCGATTGTGCGGGTGTTAGGGTCCTGCTCACAGGCTGTGACTGCTGCTAACCAAAACAGAGTCAGGGAGGGAGCTCTGGGCTCCTGATCACCCGTGTTGCTCCCCTCTTCACTTCATCCCAGGCTTCATTTGGGCTCACACCACCCAGCTAAGACAAGTCCCTTCGTAGAGTCCTGACTCCATTGCTTCTGCTTATCTCTCTCTCTGACTTACCATGGGCTTGATTCCCAAGTAAGTTGATACAGTTCAGCTTTGGTGAAGCCCTGCTGAAGTCAGGGGTTTGGAGAAATGCAGTAAAGAACAAGATTTTTAACTGTTTTGCTTATCATGTTGGTCAGTGCTTCTCAGGAACAAATATTTTTCAGCATTTTTTATCTGTGAATGGCTGCCCACAGGTAATCCCGATAGAGTGCCTAACACCAGCTTGCAGTGAAATTAGTGCCCCCAGCGCTGTACAAACTGGTCATCTAAATCCCATAGCTTTTTTCACCTGCCTTGCTTGGCTAGTGACGGATGGGAGGATTTATGCTGAAAAACTGTTTTTCTCTCATTTCCCCCTTTGACTTGTTACGTTCTGAAACTTACAAGACACAGTAGGATAGTAGGCAAAATATTTTTAGCATGACACATTTAAACATGTTGAAACATAGTACAACATATATTCTTTCATGGATAAATATATAAAAATTTACATATATGTAGTATGTATTGAAGGTATTTAAATTATATAGGCAATATAACATAATAATTATAAATTGTGAATAAACAGAAACACTTACTTATTTGCCTTCTTGCCTGTATATATTGCATCTATGCAAATATACAGGTGAAGAAAAAAATACTTACTAATATCAGCACGTGCATGAAGAGAAGATATGAAGGGAGTCAGGCTAAAATGCGTTCCATATTTGTTAATTTTTATTTTGTGCTGTTGGGAAAATAGTAGCTACAATGCACATATTAGATAGGCTGCATATAACATGATCCAAATCTGCTGGTCTAATATTGGGTCTGGGTTCATGGGTAGGTTTCTTGCTCAATTCTACCTCTATAAAGAGGCATAACTAGGTAATGTAGCATAATTCCAATCTGGATTTCCAATACCAAACTATACAAGTGCGCATATGCTTTGTGTGTAGGTGAGCATCCTAAAGTTTTGGTCTTGCTTATTAGAGGGGAAGAAGGTGGGATCTGCAGATATGAAAAGGGTGTGGGTCAGAAGGCAGGAAGACAGGCAGCTAGCTGTCTCTCATCTGACTTAAATCAGGCTGCTGTGAATACAAGAGGCTATATATGCAGATCAAGGTTACCAAGGGACATAGACACCTCTGGCTTAAGTTATTTTCCTTATTAAACTGGCAATAGAAGAAGTAAGCGGTGTAAAATTCTCTACATCACTCAAAAGCCCTGTAAGATCATCTGTGCCCTGGAAAATTAAATTGGCTTTATGGTCAGACAATGCCCAGCAGTGTAATCCAGAGACACGAGAAGATTTGGATTGTAAAGCACTCGAATTAAAGGAGCGCTTGTATTCTGGGAGTTTGATTCTTCCTACCACAAATGGTGTTTGGATCTGGGATTTTTGTTTGGACCTGCCTGTGCCTCTTACAAAACCAAAACAAGCAAGCTGTCATTTTTACAAAAGCCCAGATGTATTTTTTTTTTTTTTTGCAAAGACAGACAAATATCAGTACTAAGGTATTAAAAAACAAAGCTACTAAAATATGTCGCAATTTTTTCTGTTCCTTTTCCCCTTCTTTCTATGTTTGCCTGCTTTTTTGTGCCGTTCAACTTGTTTGCTTGTAAAATCTTCCTTGGGGCCACATTTGTGCAGACAGACTAAAACATTTTTGACTCTGAAGGAATCCCCTGAGGAAAAATTTACTCAGATAATATCTTGGTTACTACCTAACCTGTTTGGGTTATTTTTGAACACTATAAAGCAGTAACGCCAACAAAGAAAACTCTCTATGGTACATACCAGTAGCAGCTCACTTCAAGTAACTGAGGACCTCTGCTTTTTCACAAAACACCTGCATTTTGTGGCTCTCTGTGGGTGTCAGAAACGAGAAGCTGAAACGTTTGAGGCGATCCCCCTAACCCTCCATCCAACATTTTAGTTCGTTTGCGTGAAAGCAAAAACACATTTAGATTTACCTGATCGTGGACATAAACAGGTAAAGGATGCCAAGTATACATAACAGCACAGAAGTAGTACAGAGGCTGCAAGATGAATGAACTGGACAAGCAGTGCTGAGTAATCACTTTATAACCAGCTGTGATTAGGCACAGGGCCCAAACCAAAAGCCAGGCTCTGAACACGCCTGAGTTTTCTGATTCAGATCAAAACCTCATGGCTCTTTGTTTCTATAAAGCGTTGAACGAGTCCCCGATTCTTGAATTTGGAAATAAGTTCAGATTTGGATTCCAAACCTGTAGCTCAACTTCACCTCTAATAACGCTGATGTTCCCCAGATTTGGGTTTCTGGCCGTTCCCCCGGATGGGTGTTGTAAGAGGGATGCTGTTCCACTGCTCTTTCTGCCCGGTGTCACACGGGCGCTGAGAACAGCAGCTCTGCTGACTCGCTCTGTGTCAGGGGGAAAGGGAGAGAGAGATACCTGAGGATTTCTTTGCCCGATTGATAAAACATCTTTTTTCCTCTCTGCTGCTGCAAACTTAGGAGAGAGCATAAATCAAACTTTATCTGCTTTGAGATTGCAAGACAGGCCCTAAAATTGTGGGAAAGTTTTTAAAGGGGAAGCTGGTTAAAAGCAAAGCTATTGGACATGGGAGAAGACCATGAAGAACAAGTCTGGACACATTAGTCAGAACGAATTGAATTATAGCTATGCAAGTCTTAAAAATAAATAAATCTCTATTAAGCTCTACAGCCCTATCCCTAAGAGGAATTTCTATTGTGCAGGAGATTTTGGGCTGTGTTAGGAATACTATAAAGCAAAATCTTGTCAGACTCCTCTGTGGTGCTGAGCTATTTACCCATCAGCTCACAGAGGGAGAAGCTGAGGCTGGGAGAGCTCAAATGACTTGATGAGGTTCATCTGCTGGGACAGGTGCAGGAGGAAGAGCCACCTTCTCCCCCAGACCACTCTTATGCCTTCTGCAGCGTGTTGCTTTTCTTTGCAGGCAACAAGTGTGCCTTTTAAAATGTAAAGTGCATTCTGTGCTGTAAGGATGAAGCAAGCAAAGTTTTCAGGGGGAGCTACTGTCTTGGCTCTGTCTTTGAACAGGGTTCAGGAGAAAACGCCTTGCTCCTGCAGCAACAGAGGTAAGTAACAATTGAGTGCATTAACAGTTGCATGTAACGACAGGAGCAGGCCTGACCTAGTGAGGAATTCAGCTGTGAAAAAGTTGAGATTTCACATTTTGGTGAGTTTTGTTTAAAATAGGGGATTGATCCTGCTATTGGTTTAGATAGTTTTTTGACTTCCATTGATTGAAAAGAGGGAGAGGCAGCACAATGCATATAGGAATTTAGAGTCAGCTTCAGTTTCCTTTCTTTTTTTTTCAAATAAGATTACGGAACAATTCACATAGTAAGAAGCTGTTGCTCCAATAAGTTCCTGGTAAGGATAGGATAAATTGTACAGTTTGTTATCTAAAACGAAGCCTCCAAAGAAGAGGTTTGCTAAGAGAAATTCAGAGAAAATTCTAGCCCAGAGCCTTTTTTAAAAAGTTGTTTTATCTGTCAAAGCCTGTAGGCAGAAATGCTTCCTGGACCAATGATGGTGTCACGTTTAAAGTATTGGCTGTATTTGTTGTCTGTCAAACATATAAATTTTTTCTTCTAATTCTAATTTTTTCTTCTAATTCTGAAGTGTCTTTTATTTTTTCATCTTGGGAGTCTAGATTGGAAAGACTGAAACCTACTTTTAGAACTGGAAGGATCTTAGTATGATTTCAGAGATTCAGAAAATTCAAATTATTCCTTCTTGATAACATGCATGTGAATTTAGGGAATTAAATTTGGGTGCCCATCATAAAAAGTGAGGGTTAGCACTAGCCAGCAGTGTAATGACATTCATTTTTCAGACTCAACCACTCTAAAGTTTCACAGATAAACTTATTGAGGGCCTATAGTATGATCCAAAGCAGAAAAGTTGTTGGTTCTTCTTTTTTTTTTTTAAAGGTATTTCAGTTGATAATCAGCTTGGTGTAAACATCAAACTACTGCAATTTGCTGAACAATTAAGCTCTGATTCTGTAAAACATATAAGTACCAATGTGTTTTAAGTGTCATTGACCTTACTAAGTGCTTACGTGCTGTGCTTATGTCGCTTATTCAATCAAGACCTTATGGTTGCTTTTTGTACTAAAGCCCAACTCAACAGATACAATGGCAATCTGTGCATGTTCATGCCTTGTTTACTAGTCAAAATGAGCTGTTTTGTTTAAAACCGAATTACATTCTATCGTTTTGGTTTATGGTTTCGGAAGCAGACTGAGATGTGTGTAGAGTGCATTACAGACATTGACATACTCCATATTTTTCGGTTCTCTTCTGATGTATAGCTACCTAGATAAATTCAGTACAAACTCCTCCTCCCTCTTGAGGAACTTGGGCAGTTCCTCGGATTACCGCTCTTCTCTTTAGCTGGGTGTGCCTTTAGTTTTTAATTAATGCTGTTAAATAAACAAAACAACCAACAAACAAATCCTGAAGGGAAATAAACCACAAGAACGATGTTGAAATGCTCATAAGACCTAAAGCCCGAGTCCCAGGAGATGCAATGTTACAGCCATGTCTCTGCCCTTGACTTGTCCTTTTGCTGTAAGAGGAGGCATTTGTTCCTGAGTGGAGAGAGAAAGGTGATTTAAGGCTCAGTGCAGGAAGCAGCACGAGCTGCTTGGTGCTGGTTCAGGTACAGGCCACGACTGCCCTCCCAAAATCTAGGGGTGGGCATTTGTCTATTTTTCTCAGTGTCTCCTTGTGGCAAAAGGAAACATTATTACTAATTCCTGGAAGAAATAATAAGTATTGATGATGTTCATTTCCGTGGTATGGGAGGAACAGAAAAGTCCACCGCACCTTCTCCCTTGCCCCTCTGCTGTGCCAGGTTTGGAGGCAGTGCAGTTAATAGATGCCATGTTGAAAACAGCCCGGGAAAGGTGTCTCCTCCAGCTCCTGTTTCTCTCCAGGTGGATCCTGGGCAGAGCCAAAACTGGGCCTCTGTCTCCCACTGGTCCTCCACATTGAGAAGGAAGTTCCCAAGGCTGAATTTGTGGTGTGTTAGTCCTGGAGTGGGAATAAATACCATTGATAAACTGGGTTTTGGTTATTATTAGGTCCACTGAAATGGTGCATCAGAAGCAACGGCCCTGAGCACTGCTGAGGCTTGATGGCAAAATCCTGGAATAAAGGGGTAGGGTAAAATATCCAACTTAATAGCATTTAATTAGTTTAACTTAGAGACTTTAAAATGTTGTTAGGATGGATTTTCCTTTGTTTAGCTTCTTTTGGTGTGGCTTAGCAGATTTTAACCATCTAAAACTGACTCTTGGTTGGGGGGACCTTAGGTGGTACAGCACATATCCTTTAGTGGAATAATGAAGTGTTTACATTATGCAGTCCTATTGTGAGATCAATCAGGCTACAAGGCTGGATGTATAAACAGAATCTGCAGGTGGTCCCTGCGTCTCCTTGCCCAGAAGACATGCTTTAATCCTCAGGAAGTAGGCAGAGTAGAGGTTCCAGGAGGCAGCCAGCCCAAGCAAAATAAAAGAACAAAACCAGCCTGAACAATGCAACGCATGTCAAGCTCATAGCGCAATCACTACAAATAGCAGCTGACAGGAGACTTTATGACAATTCACCCACCAGCTAAAATTGCCAAACTCGGGATCCTGGGATTAATGAGCACCTTACTCGGGCAGTACAAGCATGAAATGTGAGGCAGAAAGGGTGGATAATGCATCTCACGTGGCCTCCACATGGTTTGTTCCTTTTCAAGCTGATTTGTTACTGGGCAAGTTCTCTTGTGGAAAATCTCTCTTGTTCTGTGTCTTTGCATCTGCTCAGTTTAGCTCAGCTGTTATAACCCCTAAGTATTTCTGCTCCCTGATGCTGCAAGCAGAATGCTGATTATTGAGTTACTTGGTTTGCAAGGTGGGAGGTAAATGGGAGAATTGAGCATTCACACATGCTAGTACCTTTGGTGTGGGGATTGTGCTAATAATTCTCAGGCACATAAGCACTCAAGGAGCGTGAGCAAAAAAGCATAGCTCAAGCTGGCTTGAATAGAGATGTGAATGAATGGCCCCTGAAAAAATTTTTGCAGTGCTCTCCCAGAGCTTTGTGGAATGGAATAAAGTTTTGCCAGAGTAAGGGCAGAAGGGTCTAACTCATTAAAAAGACACAGAAGAAAATTTTGTGAATATGGAATAATGAAAGTAGTAAATGTCAGTTCAGAGGAAAAATAATACTACTTAAAAAAAAAAAACCCAAACCTAAACCCATGTAGTTGAGTTGCCTTAGATGTACTTTGCTATAGTGTTGTTTTAATTAGAGTCCTGAAGCAGGGAAATGCCAACTGAGATGTTCTGCAGGAAGAGAAAAAAAAAAAAAAGCTTTTTCAAGCTGAAACATGGCACGTAATGGAATTGCATTGTCCACATGGGTGCATTCTCTTCCTCTTTTTGAAGAGAGCACCTTAACCAGTTGAGTCAGGAACTAGTGAAGGGTAAAGCTCAAGAGGTCTGGAGCTCTCCTGTCTCTTTAGATTCTTATCTGAAGTGTATTTAAGCCTTTGGAAAAAGCTTACAGTCTCATGAGATCTTATTTGCTACC
>JAOXJK010000012.1:72571569-72584493 GCA_025774025.1 Xenus cinereus | reverse complement strand
TGAATGCTTCTTTGCACACGTGAGCATAATCTGCTCACCTACTTTCAGTCTATGTAAATGCAAGAGAAATATATTACTTTCTTCTACAAAATTGATTACAGATTGTCACATATTGCCTCAGAATGACTACGTCTCTGAAAAAAATTATGCAAGTGTAAATTAATGCAGCTCCAGTACCAGAACTGCACTGATTTATACCTGCAGTGCTATGGCCTTAAAGCATTCTTTTTTTTTTTTTCAGGTGGTTAAGCCTCTAGCCTACTCTTCAGGCAGATTTGCATAAAATTACCCTTAAAACATTAGATTATAAGGACTTCAGAAATCAGTTTTACACTAGAACAGTGTGAAATTTCCATTACAATGGAGAAAATGTAAATATTTAATAGCTACTTTCATTACACAGATAGGTGTGGTTCTTACAGTGCTGTTTCCCCGTGGGGGGAGGAAAAAGCTGCATGAGCTTTTTTAACTACAGAACTATGAACATGTGCAGTGAAATCAGTGGAGAGATTTGAAATCCATTTTTCCTTTTATCTTTAAACAAAGCAATTAAATTAAACACATGTACATTAATATAAAGTTAAAGTTACAATTATGATCACGGAGTCTTTGAAATCAGTGGCAGAATTCCCATTCTGTAATGCTGAAAGCCAACACTCAGGATAAAAAATAGCAACAGGCGACTTGGCAAAAATCTCTGTTTTCCTCCTGGGACTCTAAGGAGAAGCAAGCTGAAAGTGCTATCACTCTATAGCAATGCTGGATAAAAGGCACACTTACGCTTTAAATAGTTTGATGACTGACTTTCTGTTGGAAGTGTTGTTGTATAGAAAATAGTTGCTAGTTCCCTCCCTTCCCCCCCCCTTTTTTTTTTTTTTTAAATGATGTTCTGCATTTCTTTTTTCTTAACTGTTGTATTTGCTGAGAAGATGATTGCCTATTGGGCATTTGTAGCTCAGGAGATTCATGCTCCTGTTCTCTTGGATGGACCAGGCACTTTTTTAGGCTGCTTTTGCCATTACACTGAATGGCACCTCCACATCCAAGACCTAGTCTAATCAGAAAGCTTGATCAGGGCTACAGAAAAGAGATGGGAGCAGTCTTCTGTGTGCTCCTAGAGACAGCTCTTTGCACTGACTAGAGAGGGAAGCTGCAGCTAGTTTAAACCAGACATCTTTTAAATGGCTGAAGTTAGGTGAGATGAGTCCCACCTCATGCGGGTCTCTCCCTGTGTTCCTGAGGGGAATCCATTTAGTTAAAAAGCGGCTGGCTAGGGAACAGGTAATGAAGTGGCTTGAGCGATGGGGGATCTGATCAAGCAAGTGGTTTTGTGCAAAGATTCCATGCAGATTTATATATTTATTTATGCCTTCACTAATTGTAGGCAGACTGAAGATGTAGAGGGAAATGTGGATAAAAGTCACACGACACTGGGTTTCTTGGCTTGCTGCCCTGGGGAAGAGCCTCAGTACCCAGCCCTTTCTTGTGGCATTTGGCTGAGTCAAACTAGACCAGTTTTCTTATGTATTATTTGTTGCAAATTAACATCTACTCTGTGGTACCACCTTAAGGTCTGACCAGGTCAGGAACTCAGTGTGCTAATCATAAACATGAAGCAAATGACTTTCCCCGTTTCAAAGACTCATTAGAAACTTTCAAAAAATTCTTTCTTTGTGTTCCAGCTCTCCAGTGAGTGTTTACTGGCAGGAATGTTTAAGAAAGCTGTGAGTGTTTAGCGCAGATGACGAATGCAGAACCATGAGTATTCCCACCAGAAGCCAACTTCTAGGAGTTAATTCAGCAGGGAAGCATAATATTCCAAGTGACCTGTATAGGTAGCCGGAATTACAAATACCACCTAGTCACAGCAAATTGTTCACGTGCTTTGTCTGAACAGGGCAGGGAATACCCGTGAATAAACCGCAGCCTGCTTGTGGGCAGACCAGTATAAGAGGTAAAGCCTAATCTAAATTTCTCCCTCTTTTATCACGTGATTAATTCATTCATCACAGATCAAAAATGAGAGAATGGACAGGCTTCAGGTGCTTAGGCACTTGTTACTGGATTTGTAGTATTAGAAGAAACAAAGAAGCCAGGCAATAAATACTAAAAGCCTTCAAGACCACAACTTGCCTTCTATTTCTCTACGTGAGGAATTAATGGGATTTTTTGGGACTTGGGGCAGAACTTAACCCAGGGATTCTGGTAATTGTAACAAAGCAACCCCTGAGGAAGGGTTTATGTTTTCTGAAGTCCAGGGTTAGGAAGGTAAAGGCAAAGTTTCAGGGTTGCAGAACATGCTGTATGTGATGTGCTGTCTAGGATATTGAGATTCCTACCAATGACAGAAATAGATACTGCTCTTGGAGCACAGTCCCCAAGCTTCCACCTGCTTACTTGGAAATTCGTGCTTTTACAAGTGCAGCATCATATGTAGCTTCTAGGAGAGCATGATTATTATAGATTAGATGCATTTATATATAAAATTTATGCATGTATGCTTGTTTGTTTTTTTCCTCTATTTATTTCTCTATGGTGTCTAGATTGCAGATCCAGTCTTTGGGCTGAGTCTTGATCAGAATGTATAGTTTGGGACTCCTAGCCTACCATGGCTAATGCTGTTGCTCCAGTTATCCAGCAGACTTTTTTTGGTTTTGAAAAGAGTTGTGTTGTACCAAAACTAGAAAAGCCACTTGTATAAGCTGTATTTGGTGGAGTGCATCTCTGACGTAGCCCATGGGTGATTAGGCATCCATATACCACAGACTGAAGTTAATTCCTTCGCATATATCATAGCTGACCAAATAAAATAGTGTCAGGCTGTGCAAGCCCAGGAACTTGTGTTGTAGAGCTTGGAAGGCTATGAAACACATAGAAGAATTCATGCCATGAAGAAACCCATTGTATTTCTTCACCAACCTGCTATTTCAGGCAGGTTACAAGCACTTGAATGAATGAATCTAGAAATAATCTATCAGTTTGCATGAAGATTTTAAGTTTTTACAATGCCCTTAAAGCTTGTGTTGCCAAAAAGCAGAAGATGGCTTTTCTACTGGGGCAGCCAGTGATAAAACTTGTCTTTCTATGAATGGTGAAATATTGCGCATGGAAACAGTTCATGTTCTTATGCTGAAGAGAAGTAGTTCCTCCAGACAGTCTTGTGACATGTACTTTCAAACACTGATGTAACACGGCTCTGGAACACATGATAGATGGTTAAGCAAGGACATTTTAGGCAGTCACTTTGGTGATTTAGACATCTATCCCTCATTGTCAATTATGTGATTTTCTCTTCTTAGTCTCTTACATGGTACTTGGGTACAAACACAGGAGCTTTGAACATTGAGGAGTAAATCTGTGTGCACCTTCACATATACGTGTGTCTTACCCTTTGTATCTTGTGGAATGCCAACCTAGAACACAAGGAATTTATCCAATTAATGATGGGCCAGCTTACCTGGAAACTTTCATAAAGTATGCCTTGAAATAAGTATTTGATACATATGCAAAGTCAGATACTGTCTAATCAAACTGGGAACTTGGAGGCGTTGCTGGTTTTGGTTTTTTTTGTTTTTTTTTTTCCCCCAGGACTGAGCAATTGAGTTTGAACTGTTTGTTCAAGGGTTTGAAATCTCCTGGGAATTCAGACTCTCTGTCTGCCATGCTGTCAGTGTTTACAGTGTTCCCTCTGGTTTGAGTTAATCAGGGACACCTCCCATTAGACCAGGCTGCTCAAAGCCCCATCCAGCCTGGTCTTGAACGCTTCCAGGGTGTCGGAATGAGAATTGCGTGTCATCATCCACAAATGTGTAATTTCTAGGGATTAAATTGATAGGAAGGAGCAGTTATTAGCTGTCATTTGAGTTAGTTTCTGATCTGCTGTGTGTTTCTGCCTGCCAAATAATTTCACACATTGTACTTGCAGTGGAAATACTGCTGCCCTGCAATACTGAGTGGTTGTACTTTCTGGCATAATGCTGCAATGCGAGATCTGCTCCGTTTCTGACAACACTGCAGAAAGTTAAATGCCATCACAGAGTGCCTAATGCCATGTCTGTGAAGGGCTATACTACCGTTTGGTGTGTTCAACATGACAGGAAATAAAAGGAGTTTTGCATTCAAAGATACTATTTGCACGCTTGTGGAAGAAGCACGGGGATCTGCATCTGCTCGCTGAAAAACCTTGGAGATCATCTGGACACGTGTGACTCATCCTGCTTGATATTAGACACTGTGTTTGTTTAAATTGCACAACATACTGATCCCACCATGTACCGACTGTTTCCTCATGTTATCCGTCTGGATCTGTTGTCGTGCCTCTTCATGCATGCATATTGAACAGTGAAGCCAAGCGACACTGTAATTGCTAATTCCATCCTCTGGTTTGGCAGGTCACTCCTGGCTGTGAAAAGAAAAAATAAATGGTGCAAACTTCAGCCCGTACTTTGTCAGCATGTTTAACGTTTTGGGTAAGCAGTTTGCACTAATAACTTGATTTGGAGAAATTGCGTTTCATTTCCTTGCAGATCAGCCATCTGAATATTCTGCTTATCTGCTATATTGAAAATTTTTTCTCATGGGCAATAATCATTGTTTTTGAATCTAAGCTGAATTCTCAGTACCAGGAGCATTAGGGGCTAGGAGGTACAGACGAGTGCTGAGCAGAGATCTGTTGTCAAACTGCGTGGCAGACAAGTGTCTAAAATTCAGGCCAAGCCAAACCAAATGAATCCTCTGTTTCTAAAATGCCATTGAAGTTTCAGTACCTGGAAACCATTGCCAAGCTATGTGGAAAGGGTTTAAGTAAGCAAGCCAAAAACTATTCCTAGGTGCAAGAGGAACAGCAAGCGTGTAAGCCCATTGGAACTTGTGTGCTTTTGTTCAGCACTGACAAACTCCAGGTCACGTTGGCTCCAATTGCTAAGGACCTATTTCAATACTCAAGTAGGCCAGTGGGTGTTTTTCATTCTCTCTCTACTTTGGACTAGAACCAAGCCTTGTGGAAAGCATTTTTCCCCCCTCTGAGTTTATGCTAGAAGTGTTACAATAATCCACATGCAATAAGGAAACGCTATTGCCTGAGAAACTACCCATGAAATGAACAGAGTCTTTGTGGTACTGAAACCTGATGGCGTTAGTGTGGAGAATCCAGAAAGCATCACCGGACTTCTTTTCCTTAGGCATTTGGTGTCCACTACAAGCTAATAATAATAATTTTAACCATAGAGGTCATTGTGTTTTCTTCTGTGCTTGTAAGAATACGTTTAGCATATCTTAAGCAGACATCACGTGTTAGAGTTACTAAGCATAAAAGGCAAGGGAGCCTTGTGTGCTGTATTCCTTGATTTATCCAAATTGTACTCAGATTTTTCTGGGTCACTTGTAAGAGAGCTTTCTTTTTATTGTGTGCTGTCAGATGAGCATACAAAGCAGGAGGTTAATCCTCACTGCATTAAGTAACAGGCATGTTTCAGTCTACTGCAAAGGTTTGGGATCTAAGGCCAGCTTGAAGAGAAAGCAAAGTCTTCCATAAGTCATGTAGATTTTGCCAAAATGATTTTCATCAAAGGCCTCTAGTTCTGCATTGAACTGTTCTAGATAGCAAACACAGCAATCTTTTTTTTTTTCATCCAAAATGTCTCCTTTAGATAACTCAGTCCAAGATCGAAATTGTTTTCATACCCAGAGAAAATTGCTTGATGTCTGGTCATTAACATAGTTCAAAGCTGGAGCTGTTCTATAGATATCTAGCATTTGGAGCAATGCATGGAGCCAGTTGGAGATTAGAACATAATGTGCTTCCAAAAAAGGAATCTTTCTGTTAAGCAGAGGAGAAGTTAATTGCTGGGAATTTCTCAAACCCCAAGTGTTCTTTTTTCCTTATTAAAATTACAGAAATATCTTCAGCCTCTTTGAATCTCAATATTAAAATGTTCATATCAGTGAAATTTCTGACTCAAATGCCAGTTATTCGTGTTCTGATGAGCAATTCTTGGTTGACTAAAAGGCATCTGTAGGCTGCTATAATTTGTTTTAAAGTTACTTTAAAACCAGCTTGCCTTGGTAGGGCAAGCTGATTCATACTTTCCTTGCTCGGGTCATTCTTCATTTTCTTCGCTGTTATATTATATAACTGCAATACTGCTAATGCATTTATGTAACATGAGTTGCATTTTGCAGTGGAACAGATATTTGTGCAATGTGTAATTGTAATAATATCCATCTTCTCTTCAGATTGGTTATTTAAGCAGTAAAATAGAGTCCCCCTTCATGGCTTCACCTTGGTGAACCTGAGGTGGATTATGAGGCTGATGGTGAAGATGATGGCAACAACATTCAAGTTTATTATTAATTGGATGGAAGTAATCTGAAAATCGGATCCATGTGATAGGACTCTGGGTGGTCACAATGGCCTCCTTGAAAGATGCCCTGAAGCAGAAGGTGTGAGGGGAGCTACATCAGGCCCTGCAGCTGCACAGGCTGAAGCCCCATTTTGGGGACCTGCCTTGCAGGCTGTAGTTGGCTCTGTGCCTCAGTGCAGTGGGTATTACACGCTCAGTCCTTCCCTTCCTTAGGGACACAGGCTCAGCTAGCATGCAAAGCACTCAGCAGCTAGGACAGAGTAGGCTTTCCGAAAAGCCTCTCGATATCTCCTATGGATGCGGAAACAGGTGGACACAGGTATGGTGGGGCTAAAGCAAGGGTGTAGGTGCATCAGACGAGGCAACCTGTAGCTGGATATTGAGCTATTTTCTTCATCCTGTAGTAGTGTATCTCACCTGAAAACACTGTTAAAGAGCAGATTCCTCCATGTGTAAACCATAAGACCAAGCATTATGAGGCGTGATGTGTGACAAAGGCGCTCCAGATGTCACAAACATGTGGTGTTGAATACAAATGTTTTATCTAGATATAGCTATTGCCTTTAAGCGTGTGACGTCTTCAAAAGGAGTAGTAGGGATTTATCTAAATCATAGAATCCTTTAGATTGGAAAAGACCCTTGGGATTATTGACTCCAACTGTTAACCTAAAACTGCCAAACCCACCACTAAACCATCTCCCTAAGCCCATGTCTACATGACTTCTAAATACCTCCAGGGCTGGTGACTCGACCACTTCCCTGGGCAGCCTGCTCCAATGTTTGATAAACCTTTCAGTGAAGAATTTTTTCCTAATATCCATCCTAAACCTTCCCTGGCATAACTTGAGGCCATTTCCTCTTGTCCTATCACTTGTTACTTGGAAAAAGACACACTTTGCTACAACCTCCTTGCAGATAGTTGTAGAGAGCGATAAAGTCTCCCCTCGGAGTGTGTGAGGACAAAGTAACCTGGGTGGGACGTATGAGAGGAAGTTGGTTACAGTGAAGAAAGTGCCACAGACCTGTAGGAGCATCAACTTTTTGATTTCTCTAAGTTCACTCTTGGATTATAGAATTGTCATTTTCGTTTTCTCCTGTGACTGATTCTTCTCTTGTCTGTAGACTGTGTAGGTCATTGGCTGGGGGGGCAAAGGGAAACCTTTTAAGAAGCACCAACATCTGAACAGCGTGCGGTGAAATTTTTGCCATATAAAGCGCCGAGAAAGTTTCCGGGGTCTGGGTCTTTTATCAAAACTTCCTTTCTTCTGGAAACATCTTAAGCTTTTGAAAGCGCCCTCTTCTGCCAACAGCCTGCACCTCAGGCCTGTCAGGCTTTCCTCTGGCACTTGAGTTATGTCTGATTCAATTGCTATGATGGGTAGTATCTAGGAAAGATGCAGCTGAATTGGAAAGAGCTACATATTGTCCAAAATAAGGCATAATTTAATTGTCTGATGGGAGGCGTAATTTACTCATCTCATGGGATTCCCAGTGGTTGGTGCTTAATATCTCAAATATCTTCCACTCCGTAAACACATTTATATCGAAGTTAAAAGGGAAATTTATCCATGTGAGGAAAGCATGTTTTGGAATATTTCTCAGCTTGAAGTCTCTGGTCTCTGTTAGTAACTTGCTGTGTGTCCCCCTTTGTCACCGCAGCTTCTAACGAACAGATTAGACAAACATCTGCCAGGAGTTGTTTAAGCATGGCTGATCCTGCTTAGATGACCTTCTGGGGTCTGTTTCTTCCCTGGGCTCCCCAATACTGCAGCTTTCCAGGCTTACTCTTATGAGCTTCTAAAAATATTTGAAGATTAATGGCTAGGAATGAAATTGCTACTTCCACAGAGCATTAAAGCAGCTGTGATACAATAGGATTGAAAATTGCCAGCAACTTAGTGTATATTGAATTTAGAGAAAGTAAATTGCTTCTTGTAAACTTTACTGCTGTGTAATTGTCTAACAATTTTTTAAGAACATCCCCTGAGAACTCAGAGGGTTGGTTGTTTTTCCTTTTTTTTTTTTTTTTCTTTTTCTAGGAGCTAAACTGAAACTTCTAGATAAATTACACAATGCTAGTTATATAAGGCAACAAACAGACTTGTTATTTATGAATTTTATGTAAATAGTAGAAGTCTTGCGGACACGGTCATTGCCTGCAATAGGAGCCACAGAAGTAAAATGCAGAAATGCCTGATCATACTCGGCTGTCCGGGTGAACAGGGCCAGGGGGCGATTAATTGAAAGGCAGCAGGCCCACAGGGCAGAGCAGAGGCAGAGCTCTGTTTGTAGGTGGATGCCCAAAGTTTTTTTGCCCCTGAGAGATTTGCTCTGGGTTGCTATTATTCCTATGTTACGTGACTCCTCTGTTCTTATCTGTGGTCCTTTCCCCCCCAACCCCCCTGTTGTTTAATCAGAGGCTTTCAGGTAAGGGCACATTACCACATCCATGAAAAATGTTTTGCTGTCATGTGATTCGGTAGTCAGTCATTACCTTACTATCAGATAAAGTCTATCTGATTCGAGCGTTTTATTCACTGTTGAATAAACATTTCTGATAATTTTATTATTTTAATGGGAATTACTGAAAGAGTAAAGCTCAGTTATTGCCCTCTGGAGGTATGCCAGTTTAAAAGGCGCCATCTTACTTCCAGTTCTCCAGCAGGATGCAGGTCGAATTTTTCCCCCTTTGTGGAATCTTAGGGCCATTCCTGGCGGTTGCAGATCCACTTCTTTCTGCTTAGTTGGTTATTCCAGGCTTAGCAAGCATGGCAAATAGGAGTTACTGTGAATTTTGGTTGACGTGGGCAGGGTGAGATCAGATTTCTAATGCTTTTGAACCAGGAACCCTAGTCAAACTAGGGAAAAGAAAAGGAAGAGGGAAGTACGTAGCTGCGCTCTGCACATAAACTGAGCTCTGTTCTTCCCCAGATGCACCAATTGCCATAAAATTCCAGGCTGGTTTCCCGGTCTCTTCCTCCCAGTGAGTAGTACCACGCTACTGAGTGAATGCTCCTGCTTTCAAAGGAAGACAGCACTAAAATGTTTCTCAACAGAAGCCAAGAAAAGCAGCACCAGGGGCCCTAAATCCTGCAAGACATATAACCTGTGCAGGTGAGCTTGCAGTCAGATGGAGATCCAGTTGCAGAATCAGGCTGCTGTGTCTGAGAAGCAGGGACATTAGCTGCGCAGATGGGAGCTCAACAAGCAAGAGGTGATGGGAAGAGAGATTTAAACAGAGTTTCCAAGCTGCTGCTGTGAAAAGCCTTATCTTCTCTCCTCCTCCTCATGTACAGCACCACAAGGTGTCAAGGATACAAGGATAGCTCTGCTCTCATTGAAGAGTGAGGGGGAGAGAATTAGCATGTGTAGACTGAGGCCACCAAAGCAAATAGTTAGAAGCGTGGTTAGGCATGGGGGAATTTTTTTTTTTTTTTAAACAATGAAAATGTATAATTCCAAGAGGCCATGTCACATTTTATTTTTGATTGGGAGAAAAATCAATATAGAAAAAAGGGCTATTTTTTTTTTTCTGTTGCAGGAAGGATTTGGGAATTTAACACTTCTCCCTCCTTTCTGAGACATGTTTAAAAAGATTTCTCTCTCTTTTTTTTTTTTGTTTTGACATGGCTAAAGAATTTGAGGAAAGAAAAAGACATTTTTCCATATTTCTTACATTTTTCTAAAACTTTCTAACATCATTTTCTAGCAAGGGAGGGGGGAAAAAGAGGAAACCTTTTCTGTGATAATTCTCTTTTCTCAAGTCTTCTAACTGCTGTTTCTTTAGCTTTTTATATACAGAAAAGCTCTTAAGAGGGGGAAAAAATCCACCTTTTTGTCAAGTTTTAAAAGAAAAGCTCCAATGATTTTTGGCTGAAATGACGATTATCATCCTATAATCAATGTTTCCTTTTTATTTAGTCATTGCAATTCCATCTGTGAGCCACTTTATTCTTTCAGCAGCATTGAATTAACAGAGGTAGCCAGCTTTTTTCATTCATGGCAGAACTGCTCTTTTAATCTGATTTTCCTGGGACAATGAGCTAGTACAATATGTAAAGGAAATAAGTTCACAAATATTTCACATGAACAGCTCCATTAATAATTTAAAAAGCTACAATGTTAATTGCACACAGAGTGTATCCTTTATTATTTACTTACTGCCTTCAAGGTTGCCTGACTGTTTCTATTCAACCCCCTTCTGTTAGTTGGCTACAACCCTCTGTAACTTTCACCCCTGTCCAAAATCTTCCAGTCTTGGTTTCTGTACAAATCCTTTATAATACCCGGAGTCTAATGTCTCCCTCTTCCATTCTAACAGACAAGCTGCAGTTCTTTTTTTCTGGCATTTTAGTGCTGGTATGATGCAACGAAGTGATAATTTCTTTAGCACAGTTACAAGTTATGTGGGAACACGTATAACAAATCCATTACACAGGTTTGGAGACAGGAGTGAAGTGTTGACAAAGGGCAGGGCTTCATGATAGTGTTTGTGTTAGCTCATTCTGCTTCTGGTAAAATTCAGTTTGCCATTTCCATAAACTGGGTCTGAATCCAGGTTAGTGATTGCATTATGGCTGGCATTAATGCCGAAGCGTATTGTCTTTAGAGAGATAGGCTGGGCTGGGCTGATTGTTACACGGGATGGTTAAATTCAGGTTGGATAAACAATGAGCCCTAAGGCAAGACAAAGTGCTTGTGTTCTTTTCTTCCTTTTTCTTTTTTACGTTTTCCATAAACAGTTACAGCATTTTTTAGCATGTTGAATGTTTCCATTATGCATAAATGCCTGATCTCTGACTGAAACTACTGAGAAAAGAAGCACCATTCAAAGGGCATTTCTTCAAAAGGAGAAAAAAAAGCAGTGTCTTTGCAGATGTTCATGCAAAGGCTCTTCATAGTGTTTATCATCCCCCAAATTTGGAATACTATAAAATATATTGAATACATTGAACATTCACACTACAGAGGATTGAACTATCTTGCATGCTCAGTGCACCTCTAGGGTTTGTAAACCTTGGTTTTCTTGTCTGCTGAAGGGGATAATGTTATTTCCTAGCTTCTACAAAGTGGTTTGAGATTGCTGTGAGCACACTAAACATGTCGACGCACTGATGGTAATAAAGTTACAAATGTAAAACCTAAACTCACTCAATGAGATTAAGACTGTATATAAAGACTTGGTGAAATCAAAAGAACCCAGAAAATGGCTTGTTTCTATTTTCTGAGGGATTGCCTGGGAAATCTTTTCTTTAATTGCTGCTCTTGGATGAAAAGACTTCCAATATGTTTGTCTAACTCGGGCAGGTAGGGAGGATGGTGATCTTGTTTTTACAAATGGTTCTTTGAAAGGTGATAGATGATCTACTGAGGGACAAATCAGATAGGAATCTGAAGTCACATGGCAGGTTTTACCTTGGAGTGATGAAGTCTCCTTTTGTTAACATTTGGATGGCTGTGTAGTTCATCAGATTGGGTCAAATGGGTGTATCTGATCTCTGGCAGTGAAAAAGCACCTGCTCTTTGGTGACCAAGGGGTAACAAAGCCTCTAATCAGGTGAGAGAGTGCTGGTGGACAGGTGTTTTCCTGTGTCCTGTAAACTCCAGCGTTCTTAAAGGAAGTTTATACAAAAGTTGCACACACAGATTTTTATTTTTTTTTCTTTTCCCCAACCAGCTCCTTTGAAAAGCTGTTCTTTGAAAATATACCTGTGAAGCTGGTAGAACAAAGTAGAACACACTGGCCTTATGTTAGAACAAGTCATTTCTTTTTCCCCGCAAAATTCCCTTCTTCGCTTTTGCAGTTTAGCCTGCCCAAAGCCAGCAATGTATGTGTAGTTGTGTCTCCCAAAGATACAATCATCTGCAAAACATCTCCTTAAATAAACAGCCCTCTCCTACAAAAGACAGGTATGCCGGGGTCAAAAGGGTCAGCTCTTGGTTGGAATCCCCCACCCCACAGCTGGAAATTTCACATGTGAGATTTGCCTACATATACATGCAGATATGCATAGCCTAGCTTATTTTATACATGTATATATATAGAGAGAGAGATACAAATCTGTGCATGCAAATGTATCTATGTACTTATATACGTGTGCTCAGATATATGGGTTTTTGAGCTAAGATATAGGTAACCCCTGGTAGACGCAAACCAAACCAAATAACTCCGCAGACAGCCTTACAAGAATGCAAAGTCTGTTACGTATTAAATGGATGGAGTAGAAGAGGTCACAATTTATTGTTTGCTCTTGGGTTGCTTGCTCAGTTTTGCCAGGGTGGAGAACTGCAGTGCAGATTTGGAAGGTGAAGTAACTGGTAGAAAAGGTCTGTGAAAGCGCCAGAATTAGGGGCGAGCACCTTGGGATCTGCCTGTGAGAAAGGGCATTGTTGGTTTTGTGGTTTTGTGGGTTTTTTTTTTTGTTGTTTTTATTTCTGTTTTGGGGGGTTTGGGGGGTTTTTTGGGGTGGTTTTTTTTGTTTGGTTTTTTTTTTTTTTTTTAATAAAAGTAAGCAATATGCTTCTGGAATGTTCACCACTTCAAACCAGTTGAGGATATAAA
>JAOXJK010000012.1:72524292-72562638 GCA_025774025.1 Xenus cinereus | reverse complement strand
CACTAATATCCTCCTGCCTTTGCTTTTCTCCCAAGAGCAGGTCAGAGGAAGGGACAGTCTCCTCTAGTGTGGTGGGCCTGCTGCAGGAAGGAAGCTTTGACACAAGAATGTTTGTGGAAGGGGAGGCAGAGGCTCCCAATGCCTTTCTTGATGCTGTATCGGCATGTCGATTCCATTCTCCTTTAAATATATACTTATTTATTGGCCTTGCTTTGCAGGAAGACATCGGTGCAGTTGCAGGAAATCGACTGCTGTCACTTTAATGAAATTTGCTTTCATCATCAAAGGAACTGGCAAACTGGTTGCAGGAGTTTTAATTTTAAAAATTGCAATGCATCTGCTCCCTCCCAGGGGCAGTCTTTCACAGCGCTTTGTTTATGCTCTTCAACTCTATCTTTTTTCTTTTTTTTTTTTTTTCCAAGGGTTTGGATTTGTGGCCTCTAAACAAGCTAAACAGAAACTGTGCCTCAGGGAGAAACATCCTCTTAAGTAATTGAAAATAAACTTGGATGGCATGCCTTGTGCATTATACACATTCAGCTGTGCACATGGTGGGAACAGAGCATTAGACATGGTACCTACCACTGTAAAGAGAATGTAAACGTATGTGTCACATATGCTTGTGGTAAACATAAAAGAGATGTATCGAGGAAAATATCATTTGGTTTGGGTATCTCTGGCCAAGCCTGGCCAAGAGGTGGAGTGTCCCTCATCCTTATTTCATGTACTTCATTTTCCTGAAGTAAAAACAAGTCTGTACTGCACGAGTTCTTCCTTCCATCAGCATTCACAGGGATTTGGTTTTGCCTTGGTGGAAGGGCCTGGTTCAGCAGTGCCCGGGGGTGGTGGCTGAATACAAAATCTAAAGCAGGTTTGTCTCAGGCCCGGCACGCTGCCTGACCAGCAGGCACACCAGCTCAGTGAGCAGGGGGAGTTTGCGCCTACCAGGGGTTTAGCGGGGCAGGTGGAGCCTTGTACAGACATGGTGGTTTTAGGAAATGAAAGTCTGGCTAGGAATAAAAATTGATGCTATAGATGTAAGACATGTTTATCCATGGTGTGATACGTACAACACTGGAGTAGAAGAATCAGATCCAGGTTTGATGTAGCCATGGCTCTGCTTATTTGGCGTGGGCAAATAACATGGTCTTCCTGAACTCCCTCAGCTATGTACTGGTTTTGCCTGAGATAGGCTTAATTTTGTTCATAGTTGTTTGCATATAGTTCTGTTTTGGATTTGTCATAAAAACAGCGTCAATAACACAGGAATGTTTTAGTTATTGCTGAGCAGTCCTTAGACAGCATCAAGACCTTTTCTGCTTCGCGTACTGCCCCAACAGCGAGTAGGCTCAGGGTGCACAAGAAGCTGAGAGGGGAGACAGCTGGGACAGCTGACCCCAGCTGACCAAAGGGATATTCCATACCACGTGACATCATGTGCAACAATAAAAGCTGCAGTAAAGGGGGCAAGTGTGTGTGGGGGACATTCCCAGTTGTGGCATTTGTCTTCCCAAGTAACTGTTATGTGTGGTGGAGCCCTGCTTTCCCGGAGACGGTTGATAGGAAGTAGTGAATTAATTCCTTATTTTGCTCTGTGTGCACATGCAGCTTTTGCTTTACCTATTAAACTGTCTTCATCTCAACCCACGAGTTCTTGCCCTTTTACCCTTCCGATTCCCTCCCCCATTCCACTGTGGCTGTGTGGGGCTGAGCTGCCTACCAGACTTAAACCACGACAAGCTGGTAGACCACAATGTTCACTGGCCTTTGCTAACCTTTTGGAGATCTATTTACACAGGTAGCCTAGAGCTCCTGTGCCTTCAGTTGCCATTGTCTCTGATGCTTATGGTTAGCTTTGCTGTGGCCAGGCAAAGCAAGTGATTAAGAATTTAAGCAATATTAAGAAAGGTCATCCATGCATCAGCTGTTCAACACCCTTCACCATACTGTACGCATGCAATGACCAGTCTCGGAGGCCCCAGGCATGATAGGTCTTGGCATGCTGGACATAGCCACACCTGACCTTGCTCAGTTTCCAAGGGCAGCCTGGAAACTCTTGCCCAAACAGCTGCTCATTAGGGTTGGAAGTGCTGTGAGTGTTCTTACTGAAAACTGATGGTCATTTTGGCTGGTATGAAGGCTGAGGTGGTTGGGCAGTGCATATCCCTGAACTGGAAATGTGGTAGTTGCAATGCCTGGGTGATTAGTTTTAATGCCACATATTAGGCAGACAGATATTGGCTAAGACCGGTAAGCAGTGTTAATTACATACTGAAAGAATGCTGCAATGCTAATAGGCGGAAACAGGCATGTGATATATCTCAAATCTGTTGTTGCTGGTCAGCGCTAGTGCAGATTTATCCTTTCTGGTGCTGTGCAACTTTGACTTCACACACCCGTGACAGTGGAGTTTTCTTCATGTCCCCTGCAAATATCACCGAGAACAAAAAAAAATAATCTCAGTATCTGACTGTATATATTGGATCCCAGGTGTTACAAAGGTGGTGTAATTATGTAAGAGGAGTTGTCCTGTAGTATTTAAAACATTCTGTGTAACACCTATTCTGGGTGTTACAGACCATTCTTCTATAAATCCTCACCCATTTTCCTCATCAGCTCAAGCCTAGCTTAACCGGAAGGTTTACATCTTGATTGCCTTGTGAAAAAGAATATAATCCTTGCTCCATCCTCACTGGAAATTCTTGCATTATAATTTGTTTCTGACGAAGTGAAGTATTTTTTGCTTTGCCATGCACACTAACAATTTTGTGATGACCCTGTTTGACAACTAATTGGCTTCTTACCAAAAGTGAAAACAATGGACACCTATTTTCAGCTGGGAAAGCCACACTCAGAATGTTCCCTGGCCAAGATAAAGCACTGAAGCAGCATGACACAAAGTGCTCCAAGATCTGTTCACGGCTTTTCTTTTATAACAGATCTGCTGACCAATTTACCTCTTTTTCTCCCACGTCGTCTCTTTTCTTGGGCATTGACTATTGACTGAAAGTATGCTTTCTATAGTCTAGATTTTTCTTTTGCACTAGCTGAGTATCTATACGTGTGTTGTTCCTTGAGAACAGACATGGAGCTGTGCATGTTACTAAAGGAGATTTGTCTTCACAGACTTGGTGAGAAGTCAGGAACTCCTGACATGATGAAAAAATGTTGCTAGCTAGACCGAAAATGAAACCTCTGAAAACATTTGATGCATCTTTAGATATTATTGTTTCCTTGGTGCATACTGTTGCTATGTTTAATATGTGGAAACTGGTGAGAATAAATCAGATCACTAGAAAGATTACCCGTACTTGAAATGCTAACCACTCTAACAGAGGAGCAGTAACATCTTTACATATGCCAGTGGGTAAAAGGGAAGAGGCCTTGAACCTTTGAACACTTGCGCAAATGTGTCCGAAATATACTTCTCACACATGACTAAAGTTGGAAAAGATTTTTTTGAAATCTCTATTTGTGGGATGAAAATGCGTATATTTATTCTACATGTTATTCTATGTTAGAATATTTTACAGTCTTCCTTTTCGACTATTCTTTGTAAATGCAACAGTTCCTATTAGACTCAGTTCAGGCAGGATGCGTGAGTACAGAACCAAAAACCAAAATCAAAGCAGCTCCTGCTTCAAGCATCTTTTGCATGATCTTTACATTTTTGAATTTAAGTTTCCTTCCCCAGTAGGACAACCCTGATAAGTCATTTTTGTTCCCCTTTGCCCTCCTTTGCTTTGCCTTTGCCATCCATAGCAGCACACAGAGGAGATGCTTTTAAATCTTCAACACCACAAGCTTCCAAGAGTATACGTCTCTATGAGTCTCTTAGTGCTACAGTAGCATCTTTCTGAGGAAGGAGGTATAGTAGAAAAGAAGCTTTGTAAGGAGAGATGGCTGGATCTCACTGCCCATGGCTCCCCGGCAGCATGTAGTGTCCCTGCCATCCAGCTGTTTAGGATTGTTTATCTTACATTCCTGATGTTTTGTTTAGTCAGTGGTGATGCATAAGATACAACCGGTTTTGACTTCCAGGTAGACAAAGCCTATGGAGCAACCAGAAGGAATCCCAATCATTTGTTTCTGGCAGAGTGCTAAATAAACAGTAGCAACACCTACCTGTGTGGGTGGCAATTAATCACATCAATCAACCAGATCAGCTAGCAAAACCCTTTTTTTTTTTTTTTTTTTTTTTTCTTTTCTTTCCTTTTGTTCCCTGTCTCCTCCCACCTGCTTGTTTCCTGGTTGTTGCTCCTGCTGGCTGTAGAGCTGGTGCTCAGCTAAGCAGTAGGTTAAATGCCATTACACGGCTGGGTTACATAAACCTTATGCCACCTCTTCTCTAATGGCCCGACCATTTAATACTCTCAGCTCAATTTAGCAGAGGACTCTCAGCCTATCTTTGAGCAGAGGTTTCTTCTCTTTCTGGATTTCCTAGAGAAATGAGCCAAAAACACTGCCTGTGTGTGGACTTGCTTGTGCCTGTCCATCTGAACAACCCTCCTGGGAAATTTTGAACTTACTGTTTTGTATTCGCTAAATTTGGTGGAGTAGAATTTTCAAACATAATTGGTTCCTACAACTTTTCTTAAATAAACGTGAGCATGAGAAAAGAAGTTTGTCACAGAGAAAGAAGCATCACAAACTCTTCTTTCATTAGGCACTTGTAATCAACTTGGAAGAGAGACTTTAAGAGAGATGGGACCATGGGAAAACCATCCTTCAAAGCCTGTGTCCTGATAAGCACCAGTGGTAACACTGAGACACAAGTCTGTAGTTTTGTTTTCCAGGCCTCTGCTCTTTATTTAGCCTTTCTTTTTTATTTTTTTTATTTTTTTTTTTTTAAGGAGAGTGGCGATTAGAATTTTTTTATCAAAGTAAAAAAGGTAGACAAAACCCCAGTATTTCTCTTAATGGGAAGAATATTTTCCCAGAATATTTTCCCAGTCCTTCACCTTTTTTTTTTTTTTTTTTAATAAAAAAACCCCTGCGTGTTGCCTACAGAAAAATACAGGCTCCAAGGCAATAGGTGGAGTGACAGTAGCAGCTGATGGAGTAGAAAAGGTGACCCGCTGGAGGAACTGGCTATTTCTTTACAGACCTGAGTCCTGTCAGACACCAGTTTGCCTGGCAGTTGAAAACATTGAATAGCAAGCACCTTTATTTCTTGATGGGTCGTTATTCTAAAATGCCTGAAACTTTTATGTGGAAAAGGAAATTAAATATTAAAAAAAATTTTAATTCTTTAGACTAGGACAGTGGTCAGTTTTCCTTCCCACCTATGCTATTTCGGGTTGCTTCATTTTTGACCACCTAATGGGATCTTAGGGCTGTTTTTTGTTACAATACCCATGCTGTCATTTTTCCTGGAGCTGAATTCAGCCATTACGAGAATAAACTAGATCTGGTGGGACTCGGCTCCCTATTCGGATACCTTTCTTCTAAGCCTGATTCTGCTTTCATGTTGTACACTTATTGGAAGAGCAATCTAACATGACTTACATTTGGATTAAAGAAAGTAAATGGTGTAAAAATGTCCTTCTGAAGTTGTGCTCACTTACACAAAAGAATGGCTGTACCAAGCCAGAATAAAGGTTATTGTAGCCTTGAATCCTGACTCCAAAGGGGTTAAATGTAGGCGCCTAAGGAAAGAGTATATGGATAGGGCAGGGAAGCAGTGATGCTCTTCCAGCCTCCTGTGATTTGTGGTTGTGAGACTTCCTGAACCAGAGATTAAGTCTTTGTATAATTACACACTGCTATGAAAAATTCCAGCTGTAAAGCAGTATCTTTTATTTGCATATTATAACAATAATTAATTATCCCTGCAATTCTCCCATACTTGCCAGGTGAAAGCTGTCTAAGCTGTTTTATCTACCTGGTGGTGGTAATTGATTACCACATAATAGGCTAAGAAATACCATAACAAGAAGAAAATATGCAGGAAATGTGCAGGCGGGAAATTTTTGCCGTCATATGTAGCTGGGTAGATAATAGTTTATTTCCATGCAGACTAAAAGCTGTGAGCAGTTTTAACTTGTCTGCAATATTCATGCATCTTTTGCATAAACTTAGGCCAGTTTTGCAGTCAACCTGATTTGTGGGTATTCAGAGAATGTAAAATTGTGGTATTGTGTGGTCTTTGTGTGAACCTGGAGGAAGTGCAGAGCTTCACTTGGTGGCTTAAGCTTATGAGAACCTCATACTGAGGCTGGAAGACTTGAGGTGCATGTTCCCATCCAGTGTGCAACCAAGGGAGAATTTCACGCTAACTTTGTCTGCCGTGCAGCTGTAATAGGCAGTTAATCTTGAGGGGCTGCAGAAATCATTTCTCAATAGCTTGCAGGTTATTTTTGAAACCCAATCCATTTAATTTCATTAATGGCATAGGTAGCAATTGACCTTATGGAACATTGACAATTTGCAATACAGTACGCACTAGCTTTTAGTATATTAAATAGCTCATTTTAACTCTGTCTTAAAATGGAATCCTTTTGCATCTTTCATTTGATGTTCATTACATAAGAAACAACCATAAACCATGACCTTAGTCCTTGGCCCTCGTGGAAAGCATATTGAATAAATATTTCTCTTCATTGTGGTCCTTGGCAATAACAGGTTTAATTTAGTGAATTTAGAGTTGAAGTTCATTCCTGTATGAGTCATAACAAAGGCTGCATGTCCCTCAAAGCCTTAAACTTCACTAGAGGGAAAAAATGTCCAAGATTAAAATACCTGATCCAAAGCATAGGAATCTCTCTGTCTACCGTCTAGATTTTACAGTAGATCCAGTTAATGCTACAGGGAGAAATAACATGGTCAGATGAAGAGAGGTGAAGTAATAGAGACAGCAGCTAGGAAATTGCAGGGTTTTGTCTCTTCAGTGCTTTGTTAAAATGTCAGTTGTTTTTCCAGTGATTATAAAAATTTTGCTTCCGATCAAATCTGTAGACAAACATCTAACCTCACTTGAATGGAAATGGCTTAAGCACTCAGCATGATATTTCAGACTCAATTTGCTACTCAGACTCCAATCTAAAAACCAAAACAACCCACAAAATCCCACAAAAACAAAACAAAAAAAAACCCCACCACACCAACAAACCTCTGGTTTAAGAATAACTGCAATCACACAAGATCTCAGCAGCTGATTTGAATGAATATTGCATCCATGTTAGGTAAAACTCTTACAGTCTAGGAATTTGTTGTTGGCAAAATTTATAAAAGTGCCTACATGACAATGCTTTAGCAGATTTTGTCCAATAACTCTTCAGTCTCCTCCTTTCTTGGAAGGCTACCAGAAGCCTACAGTGATGAAGTTGGCCAGGTTGCATTGTCAGATTCCCTACTATTCAGTCCTTGATTTCTTTCCTTCAAATACCTTTGGGCTGTCTTCTCTCCTTGCTCTTCACCTATATGCATTTTTTAGGGTACTTGATAAGTAAAGAATTTAGTGTCTCCTGTCTGCAGCACAGCACGTTGGGCTGCCATACTGCTGAACTAGCTTTTCTTATACCGGGTTTTTCTCACCAAGACTAGATGAAGTTGCTTCCACTAAAAGGTTGATTCACTTTGGTGATTGACAGAAAGGTGAACAGGAGATTTGAAAGCTTCAGAACAGAAATCCCTATACTAAATTAGGCATGTTCTGCTTTTTACAAAATTAGCTTGTCCAGTTCTAGCAGGGATTAACATTTTCTGCAACTCAGGAGATGGTGTATGAAAAAAGAAATTCTTTGTCATGGCATTTACAGCTACCAGTGCAAAAGTTATTATGCCATTTTTTCATTTAAAAGAAAAACAACACACTTGCAATCTGATTTCAGTGAGGTAATTTTATTGTGTTCAATTGTTAAAATATAGGATCAGAACCTAACAGCTACGTAAGTGGTGAAATGGCTAGCATTTACTTTACACCTTCTGTAAGTTAAGTACTGCCTCTGAATTCTTTAACAATTTGTTCTCCCTTAAATTTAAGCAATTCAACAAATTTCTGTGGCAGAGCTTTATCCTCTAATCTAGCAGCAGTGTTTTTATAGAAATATAAATGTGTGTTACTTAAATTTACAATGGAAGGCTAAGGGGTTGCTGCTTAGTCTGAATAAACAGTGACAAACGCGCTTCCCTTTCACTCTCTCCTTTTCCCCACCTTGTCCTCCACCATGTCCAGCAAAAGTAATAATCCTTGTAAGATCTCCACTTCTTACGAACCTGTAGGGCAGAAATGTAATGCAGATCTACAGTAACTTTAGCAGGAATCATGTTTAAGTAATGAAACTCCATCAACCAACACTGCGTAAGAGTAAGCATAATTTCAATCTGTCGACCTCTCTTTTTTTCACAGACTCTTGGAGAGTCCTGAAGTCCATGCAGAGTCCAAAGGGATCGAGCCTATGCTGAGTAAAGAGAGAGGAGGTTCAAAGACAAGGAGATTCAAGATGCTGTTGATTCCTTATGAACATGAAGGTAAGCATCACCTTGGCATTACCTTTGAGTTTTTGTATTCCTCTCTTGGTCCTTATGTATTCTGGAAAAGGGAAGGAGGAATATGTCCTCAAGTAGTGGCGCTCCCAGTAATGCAGATCTCCTTTTCTTATTCACCATTTATTTCTGTTTTGCTTAAAATACCCACACTGCTTTCTCCAGTGCATGTTTGTGTTTAGAGGGTGACATTTCATTGTGTCTTATATGCAGTCATTTTGTCTTAGAGTGTATAAAATATTATACGTATAAGAACACACCTGGCTTTATTCTTTTGCTCTTCTTTGTTATGTAAACACAGCTGGGCATCATCTTCTTTGAAAAGGCTATCCCAGGTGTCCTTCTCAAGATATTTCAGGCCTTAATTTTGAAAATACCCTGGCAGACTTGCCTTTAGAATGTTTTATTGCTCTCTCCCCTGTGTGACAGTCACTCATGTGGACAAGGTTTCTCTGTTTTTCCAAGTTCCCTTAGTCTTCAAGAAAGGTGGAACAAGCAGTGGTGGGAGGTAGAGTTTATAATGTTTGCAGATGAGAAGTAACCAAGAATTTCTGGCGCCTGATGTTTGAGGAGGAATTGTGAGGAATAATTAAACAATGAATTCTCTGATAGAAAGGGACTCTGGTTAAGTTTTGCTATGGACACAATGTTGAGCCTCAGTTAAATTTTATTATCTGAAACTGTTTTGATGTAATTGCTGACAAAATCCAGGGAAGACTCCTAATGACACAAATCGAAGGAAATATATCACTGAAATGAGAATATCAAGGTTTCCGTTTAGTCTAAAATGCCACCCAAAGATGCTTTTCCAAAGACTTTCTGGTTCTCTCTTGAAAGCCTTACAAGCATTTGTTTCCCCTTGGGGCTTCTAGAATTTCCCTGTTTAGACTGGAGGCTCTCTCAAGTGGAGGCTGTTTTGATAAACTGTGTGTACAGCACCTTACACAATGGACCTCTGATCACAGCCCACAGCGTTATGGCAATGCAAATAAATATATGAACAACTGTCCTTGAACAGGAAGGAAAATGAAAATTTGATTCCCCAGGGAGCTGACACATATATGGTAACCAGTCTCCTGTCATAATAATGTTGTATTTATTGAAATCCAAGACTTAGTAGTTGTTCATCTTTCTTGGGATGGCAGAAGTACTCTCTCATTTTGTCCTATATCCTTGTGCTGAATTTCTTGCTTGTTTGCTTTTTATCCTGTTTTGCCTGACACTAGGGGAGACTTTGTTTTACTAACATTTGTAGCCGTCACTTTGATCTGCAACAGGAAAGCTCAAGATTGGCTTCTCTGCCCATAGGGAAACAGATGAGATCAGAATATGCCAGTTTTAAAAACCTCACTAGATTGGCTCTAGAAGAAATAGTTCTTGTTCCTTAGTTAATTGCAAATTACATCTTTATTTTTAACAAAAACACTATGTTTTCTACACATGATTATTCATTTGTGAATGCTGGAGGCTGATTTCCATTTATTCCTGACACACACACAAGGTTATTTGTTCCTTGTAAATAAAAGAAAGATGATCAGTTCCAAAGTCTTACATTTACTGTGGGGTTTTGTGCTTGCGTGTTTTCTGAAGTTCCTTTGTCCTACCATTCATTAGCAAAACTGTCACTCTTGACAAGTACTTCCAAAAATGTATGGAGGAATAGAGCAGGGTAGTCTAATATCAGATTGGGTGTGGGTAACAAAGGGTTCCCTTCAGTGCAACAAGCCCTGTGTAATTGTGCTGGTGATTGTGACTAAGCTGATTTCAGACCAGCTTCCCTCTTTGCTAAGAAGGGAGAAAGGGGGGATTTACTTAAGGGCATTCTGGAGAATCTGTGAGAGGAACGCCAGCAGAGCAGATGAAGGCCATGCCACTTCTTCTGTCAGTGTGTCCTGCCACAGCACTTGTGGGTGGTGGTGGCTGGGGAGAGAAGCGTTGGTCCTCACTGTTCAGCCTTGGGAGATAGGCATGCTCCATTGCCTGCTCCAGGATTTTGTAATCACACAGGAAAGGCTCAAGTGAGGGTGTCTCCGTTAATTACTGAGACTTCTGGCGGGTAAAAAAAGTCTGGATAAAAGTCTGAATGTGCTGAAACGCCACACTCTTTGGTGACAGCTGCAAGCGGCTCTGGATATTGCAGCACATCTTAAGAAAAAGGCCACTGTGTGGCCTGTTATAAAGGACTAACTTGTGCAAAATAATGTGTGGTGGCTCAGCCATATCCCCTGCACTTGGTTAAACCCGCAAGGCGTTTCCCCGTTTCTGCTTGTTTGCACTAGAAATGAAGGGACAAGTCTGCCCACATCGCTCACCCATTACGCTCTGACTATTCAAGGAGTTTTTGCGTGATAGGTGTGAGTGGTTGGAGAAGGATCTTCCTCAGTGCCAGCTTTCATCTTCCTGACATTTCTTCCTTGCATCTCTATGTGAAACAATGGGTTTGCAGGAGTTCGGAAAATTCTAGGGATTATAAGGACTCGGCAGGTGCTGGAAAGAGTTTTACAAGGACACTCATTTAAAGTTAAAAACAAATTTTCTTTGACCTTTTTCATGCCCTGTTTGTGCTTGTTTGCCACCAGTGTTCGTGTTGGTGCAATTTGGGGCTGGGGGGTATAGGAGTGGTCATAGAATAATAATTAAGTTGGTGCATTTGCGGCAAGGCTTTTCATTAACACCAGAGAAGTGACTGATTATAAGAGAGAACCTTAAGGCATTGTGAAAGCAAACCAAAACAGTTAAGTTGTGTCCAGTCAGAACAACTCCAGTTGTGAATTTAGCATATAACAATCCCTACAAAGCATTCAGTCATTATTAACAAAATGATGTAATAGATAATTTTACATGAATAAATATGAGAACTCCGGAGCAGGTGGCTGCCAAGAATAATAACTTTTCTTTCCTATTCTCCTTTCATCAAATGTTATCATATTGTGCATTAGGTAGCTACTAAGCCAGCCTATGATTATAAATGGGAGGACAGCTTCTTTATCCAGTCATAGGGGAAAAAAAGGAAGTTATTCATAATTCTCTTTGTAGTCTGTGAACTACTTATGATGGAAAATGGTTGAAGCCCTCTAAGATGGTACCTTTCAGTTTTGTTTCTCCCAAAGTGCGTGCCAAGTGTTTAGGTTTTTATTGTGTTGGGAAACTACAGACCATACCCACATGACTTATTCAGAATAAGAAATGCGTCATTTTTCTTTGGAAGAATGCTATACTTGCTGGCAAACTTTGTCTTGAACAAACATTGTGAAATTTTGTTTTGGGCAATAATTCAAGAATACCCCAAAACTCTGTTCGTAAGGGGGTGATTCTTATATTTTTGCCGTAGTTTCTAGACTGATACAGTTTCTGTCATGAATGAGTGTGTTTTTGAAGGTAGCTTTACAAAATCTATCTCAAAACACTGAATGTTCTATTTCTAAAATCCAGAAAACAAATAAACCAGCTTTTAAGGAGTATTCCTGGCAGGTACCAGCGAGTTAGATGGTAATGTGACATTCATATGAACTTCCTGTAGATAATTCAGCCTCACAGCAAATCCTATAATTCTCTCCTCTTATCCATCTCAAATATTGCAATTATTGCAAACATGACTTGGGTATTTCATGAGGCATTAATCACCTTTATCAGATATTTGGCTTCAGAAATTATTTTGTAATGTTGTTTACTTTGTTACTCAGATATGACTTATTACAGAACAGTAATATTGGCCATGGGAAAAAGCTAAAAGTAGGTAAAAGGCTTTCTCCTTTACATTAAGAAGCAATTCTAGAACGCTTATGTGGCTAGGTGAGCACTTTCAGAGGCAGCTATGCCTATTATGGCTATCAGATGGTGAATAACGGTTCTATGGTCTTCTGCTTAGTTTGCTATTCCATCCAACTTTGATTTTCTAGGCCTACCAAAGTCAGCACACCTTCATTGGGAAAAGCAGATCCCATCAGGAGAACTTTCTTCAAAAAAAGAAAGTAATGCTACTCATGACGCGGTCTCTTGTGTCTTGTGGTGTGTGCATTTGCTGCTTATGAAAGAAATTGAATCCAAACCCTGGGCTTGACTGGAGGCAGTCCAAATCCCAGTAATTCAAATCCCAGTAGAGGTCTCTGCCCTGCTTGCACCTATAAGGCTGCTTGATTAAATTTAATGGGGTTGTCCATGTGCAACATAGTTGGAAAGTAGTTGCTAGACGCATTTGATGAGCTTTTCTGAAATCCTGCTCCATAGGGCTGGCTTTCTGTAACCAGCATTGGGTTAGGCTACTGTAGAGCTTCTGAGTAGGAGGATATCGCAAAGCATCCTTTCCCAGGGGAAAACCAGCCTAGCTCTCTGCTCTTGAAATGAACTATTTAGCCAACATGGAAGAGCCATACAGACTTCTGCCCAGATACCTTGATTTAAACTTGCAGTTCAGCATGTTATATCTGGTTAATATCTCTGGCAGCATGGTGGGTGGAGTGTCCTTGTAATTTAGTAGATGGGCATATTGCAGCCTGCTTGCATTTAACATTGCTTTTTATGTAGCGCTTATGGCTGAGATGTCCAGCACCCAAGGAGAGTGTTGTTTATCCTTCTCAGGTGTGTATGGAAGCCATAAACAAGACAGTGAAGTAGAATCAGGCTCTTCATCAGAGTGCACTCCCCCCACCCCAACCCTGCTATGGATGCATCTCTGAAAAGTTAATTCTCCTGCAGTTCCTCCTCAGACAAAAGTCGTCCCAAAACATGTTAAAAATAAAAGGAGCTGTTGTTCCAATCCTCTGGAGATTAGCTATTCTCCTGTTATTGGTACAGCCTAGAAAACAGAAGTGTTTTAAGGTTGACTTCTGGTTACATTGTGAATACAAAGTGGTGTTGAGTTGGGGTATTTTGGTTCTGATTTTTTATTTGTTTTTTAAACAATTTTATCTAATTTTATTGATATTCCAGAGTTTGAGAACAGGCATAGAGAGGTGAGAAGCATGTGATCTGAAGTCCTGAGTATTTTGTCACCTTAAAATAGAGGTAGTTGGTTTCTGTAGATTGTTTGGCTTCAGATTTGGGTGTTTTCACATAAAGGAATTTTCATTTTCTCAGTTCCCTTCCCTTCTTGGCTTGTTACTAAAATAATAATAAAAAAAAAGAAATATAAGCATCTCAATGGAGGTAGAGCTTTTTGGCTGTTGTAACAGCTCCATATTGTTAAGAAAATGACTGGGCTTGGGAAATTTACAGAGACCAGAGAAGGAAAGGCAAAGGCTGATCCCTGCTGGACTTGCTTGAGTGGCATGAACTGTTCCTGACAATCTGAGTCCATCTTCCCACGATCTTGCATTACCCTCCTTGTAAAGGAGGCCTTGTAAAGCTTGGCTGATTCTTATAGAAAGAATCATGTTCAAGCTTCACGGAAGTGAAGGTATGAGGAGAAGGTTTTTTTATTAAAAAAAGTTTTATTTTATATTAAAGTATTGAGAACGCTCCTTCTGAATGATGGGATGGGGTCTGGGATTACGGGAAATTCTCCTGTCTCTCAGCTTTGGGACTGTCTTTTGTTACTTTGGGTTAGGAGTGTGTCTTTTGGGAGAATTCAAATTAATGAGAACTATGAAAAAAGTCACTATGATTTTAGCATACTGGCTGCATTAACCTGTTAGAGAGGACCATGAGACTAAATCAGCAATCTGGGAATACTTTCCCATAAGAAACAGCATAGCTCTCATGTCTACATGTGTCTAGTGTCCAGCATTCAGGGATGATTAAGTAATTTCTACCTCTGAGAAGGGATAAATAAATACCAAGCCCGGAGGGAAAAAACGTCCTGCAGCGCTTGACTATGAGAGGGGCAATTGCACAAAAGTTATGAGAAAGTATGTCTACAAATAGGGGTATATTTCTAAAGGAAGACATGGTTGTGCAAGAAACCTTCAAGTCTGAGAGAAGCAGATCATGTAGAAAAAAGTTCAAAGTAGCAGATACAGACCACGGGGATTCTGCCTACAAAATGGAAGCAACAAAGATTCCCTTTGCATTTATGTGTATATTAAAATATTTAAGACTATGATGAATTAGTTAGAAAAGACGGTGGGATGGTGTTTTCTTGTTTATAAGAGGAGAGTAAGAGGCTGGAAGAAAGCAGAGAGAAAACAAGTGGATGTGATTGTGCATACCATGATTAGACAAATGGATTTTTAATTCTTTTTCTTGTTACTGCTCCATTTTCAAATCGTGTTGCATTTTCAGATTGTCTTGCATCCCTTGGTTTTTTCTTACCACCTGCCTCTCTAGTTTATTAAATGCTTGTATGAGTTCTCCATGCAGTATTGCTGAAATTCCAATCCCCTGAGAAACTTGTGCCAGTGACGTTCACAAGCCAATTATCAAAACTAGAACCTTGCCAGGCAGGTAACTATTGCAGGGCCAATCTCAAAAAAAAAAAAAATTTAAAATAAAATCCCAGTTTGAACTGGTAATCCCTGCCCTGACAGTGTACACATTTGTGACACACTGTTATGATAAGCTAGATCAGCAACTGTCTTTTTCACAGTCAGTTCTTGTAAACTGATCGTCCATGAAACCTGCCTAAGTGAAAACATTTGTTTCTACATCTAGGCTCTCTGCTGCAGGTGTAGGGAGAAGATTTAGCAGGAGTGGTTTGCAAGCCAAATTTGGAAGCCTGATTCAACAGGAAATAATGAACAAAACTTAGTGAACAGGATCAGCCCTGGATTTACAGATTAGTATATGTATGGAGGCCAGCAGGGAACTTTGTGATTTTTCTAGTCTCATCTCCAGCATAAAATAAAATGTCACCTGAGGAATTCCTGCAGGTGGTTTATTAATTTGTGGTTGTATAAGAGCCTTTTAATCTAAACCACTGTTTAGCTAAACTTTTAGGTATAAAATTTAAATTTGATCTTCGATTCTGGTCTCTGACTCACCAAGCCATGGGAATCCCAAGTCCCTAATCTATAAAAAGGTAAAAAAAACTCTTGGCATTTGTGCACTGGCATGATTGTATTCGGTCGCAGGAACATCATGGCATCTAACCTGTTCCACCCAGCTCTCCTGAAGGGCATGAGCAGCAGACCCCTAGAAGGGCTTAATACCTGTAGATTTCATTGGTAGTGAGGTACCTAAACAGAATTTAGGAACCCGTGTACCTCTCCTGCCACAGAGTTTGCCAGATTGTGACAATCAATGTTGCAATCTCTTGCTAAATTTTCATCCCCTTTTTTAATCAGCAAAATTGGGCATTACTGATAAATAAAATTTTAATTAAAATTAAAAAAATTTCTTTTGATGTTTTCCAGTTGGAAAGTTGAAATTGGATACATAAGATGGAACATTGATTGTTATAATAAAAATGAACACCAATCTAAGCCAGTTTTGGTGAGTTGCTTTTGTTCAATATTTAGCTGGAAACTTCTACACTTTCCAGTTTGCTTCCTTCATCAGTTATGTGACATCTGAAATTCTGTGAGAATGCTATTAATTCCCAACTGGAAGAACAATATCAAGTATTTCATAGAGCTTGAAAGGGTGATGTTTCCTTATAACAGCAGGATATAAGGGAAAGAACCAGAGGAGGCAACAGTAAAGGAGATTTCTTCCCCCCTTTTGATGGAAAATTCCATGTTAATCTCTGGAGGGAGCAGAGCACAGGTAAACTTGCCAGATAGTTATGTCATCTTGGAAAATTTCTTCCCATTCTCTGCATTCTGAATTTGAAATTGTTCAGATACACTATTCCCAAATGCACAGAAACATTTTATTTTAATGCGTGTTTATTATAAACTGTGATTTTATCCCCCCTGCTTCTTGCCTTTTTGTATTCATTGTTCCTTAGTGATCTGATTCCCCCTGCTCAGAAAAGTTTGGTGTGTGTCTCTGTGTTGGGGCACTCGAATGGTTATAGAGACACGACACTTGCCAGGAAGAGGCGGATGTTGCCAAAAGGTGGTACCACTGATTCAGAATGTGTCTCTCCCATTTGAGTCAGGATTCAGCAAGTTACTTTATTGTTCTCCCCTTGGAAGACAAAGAAATTCCAGTGTTTAAATATGGCCAGATACAACTAAGAGTGGAGTGCCCTTCAGGTGCAAGTGAATTATCTCTCAGAGTTTCAAAGGACTCCAGACATCTTGTGTGGCATGAAGATGAAATAGGCATTATTGCACTAGCAGTGGGGATAACATAGATGATTACCCGTAAAAAGGCATATGAAAATTACTGTTTCTCTTCTCCCTCCAGTCTCTTCCTATGCTGCAAATAGCAACTGAAGGTCACCTGCAGAACATTGTGGCTGGCTTTGAGGTTGGGTTTTTTTTGGTTTGGGGTTTGGGTTTTTTTTTTGTTTTGTTTTGTTTTGTTTTTTTCCCCTCTGGATGGAAGAAGTAAACAAGGAAGGAACATTTTGGAAGAAACATCTTTGCCCATTCAAGGCAAAGGAATTGAAATTCTTGGTTTCTGCCTGTTGCTGCTTTTCGTTTCAAAATCCCGCTAGCAAAATTCTGAGGTCTGGCTCCTGCTCCTAAGCTCATGTTGAGCCAGTGTCCCTTCATTCTACATTCTGCCTAGTAAAAGCTAAATATCAAAGGGCAAAGCCGTAGTGGAACTAGTCAGCTCCTATTCATTTCAAAGGTTGTTTTAGTGTTGAGGTTTTGTGCTCACTACCAATGGCCACTCTAGTTTTTTTGCTTTATGTTTCTAATCGTATATTGGGATCCACCTTGGTAGGTTACTTGACTTGTCTTATCCTGATTGCAGGTTAATTATGGCTGGGGGTTATGGAACCAGTTGCCCAACAGAACTTCAAATGTGCAGTCACTGCTGACATTTAAAAGCAGATTGAATAAATTAAAATGCTTGCTACAGCTATTAACTGAATTCTGTCCTTAATTACTGAAATATTATTATAAAATTATTTGCCAAAGCTAGAGAAAGTTCCTGGTCTCCAGAGCTCTTTTACTAAAAAGTAGCCACACAGAGAACCAGATACAGAGGGAAGGCTGGTGGATTGGAGTAAGAAAGAGATTTTGGCAGCATTTGTTATCATTGCAGTGCATGTTTGTTCAATGCACATACATATAAATATAGGACATCTTAATATTGTTATGTATTCACCAGCAGCTAGTAAGATCAGTATGTCTGTGGCCAGACTATTTGAGACATTCATCCCCTCGCTTGTGCATTGAGGAGCTGTGATTGACAAAATCAGATGAGTTTCCACTGAAGCCCATGATAAAAGCTGAAGATGTGTTTGCCTCTGTGGAGTGGTCCTGAGTGTAAGTGGCCAGCTTAGTTCCCTCCTATGGACTTGCTTGGTTACCCTTCCTAATCCTTTGGCAAAAGCACCCCTTCAGCCTCTCCTTGAGATGCTGGTGTTTGTTGGCTTTCTGCAAGTGGATGCATAAACTGGAAACGGGCAAAACCTGCGTAGTTGTTCAGTGGTTTCCCTTGCCTGCAAACCCTTCCTTTCCTGTAGATGTGCATAAGCAGGTTGTGTCCTACTGGCAAAATGCAACTGCTTCCCTGGGTAAGGAAGGCCTCCTTTCTTTTCTATACCAGCAAGCAGCTGTGCTGTAGAGGGAAGGGACACGCAGCTGCTAGCTGGTACTGCGTTGTATCATTGGGAACGTTTATGTTCTACCAGGCTGCTAAAGTGACAGCTGCAGTTATTTTTGCTTTCTAACAGATCTGCCCAACTTTCACATTTATTTTGTACTTCCAGCTTAAAACATGTTCTCAAGTCTCTGAGACTTTCAGCAAATGGTCTAAGGTAGGGTCTCTTAACTCACAGCCTGTGCAAGACAAAGTGGAGTCAAACAAGTACGCGTTACATCCATGGTGGAAATGGCATACACAAAGTGAACACAAACCCAACATTGACCTGGACTATATATAATCTCTTCTACGATGTGATGTTTGCAATAGTTTGCATTGAATACAGGTAGAGAGTGGTTTTCTACTCCTGCTATTAAAGAGGTAAGAAGTCATGGATATCAGCATATATAGAAGAGTCAGCATGAAGCACAATGAAAAAGGGAGGGTCTGTGTTTGATTTCTATGCTAATAAACAGCACTATAAGCTCCACGGTGCACAAAGCTCCTCATCTTTGTTTATAGTAAAACTGAATGAGAAGCAGCAGCTAAAATGGGATTCGCTAAAAATCATGAGAAATGTGGACAATGATATAACCTTGCTGTAACAGTGCTACAGGAGCTTTTTCAAGTGGAGAAAAAAAACACCCAACAGAGTGTTCAGAGCAGTCTGTGAGTAGCTAGTGGAAAGAAATAAAAATCCAAGAACTGCAGATTAATATCTACCACTCCTGATGCAATCCGGTACATTAGTTGTGCTTAGCACCTTTAAGTGGTCACTGTTTAGGGACTTTTAGGCACCCATAATTTTCAAGTTTCTGTCTTGGTATTGATGGAAATGTGCATGAGATGCTGCTCTCTAGCAGCTGTTTTAGGTAAATGATAAAAGACATATTACAGTTGCCAACTAAGAGAGGCAGAAGTAGCTCAGAGCTGTGTTTTTAGCACTTACTGAACAGGATTAGAATTCCATCACCTGATTTTAATAAAGATAAAATATCCCTAATCCAGGATGGCCTTGAGCTTGTTTTTCTATATGTTCATTAACATGTTCTACACCCCTCACTAAAGTTTAACCTAAAAACCAAGCATAAATACACTTTTGAAAAATGCTGTTTCGTTTTACTGAATGATGCTGAAGACTGACTCGATTTCTGCCTAGGAGATATTTTGCATAGCAAACTTCAGTCCATCACGCCTCTAAATTTATTAAGAGAGGTGGTATAAGACCATTACAGATAATTGGAAAACACTCAAAACCAAACTGTCAGTGGCTAGTTTTAGTGAATTCCTGACATGGAATTGTTGCTGACAGCACCACTTTACAGGCAGCTGTGATGAGGTGAGGTATCCAGTTCATGTAATTTAACTGTTTTGACCATGATATCCAAGCCTTTCTGACTTTTCTTAAAAATGACTCCGAATAGCCAAAAAAATCCTATTTAGTACCAGATGGATGTTTAGTTCTCAGTCTTCAGAACAATATCCTGCTAATGGACATTGCTTCAAGTATTGCCCAGGCATAGTTTAGAGAAAGTTTGAAACTCCAGGATTCATAAATAACCAGAATTCTTCATTTTTTACAAGAAAGAAATTTTCACTGTGGAGGGCATAGAAAGGAAGGAATGATCAAAAAGAAATTTTTTATCTAGGAATTCGGGTGAGAGAACAATACAGACTAGGAACGAGCAAGAGGTTGAAGAGGAATTAAAGGATATAAGGATATAATACTGGGGAAAGTAAAAGGCAAAATGAAAAAATAACTAAAAGCTCAAGGACACTCAAAATTTCTTCCATAGTTTTGATTTTTTGAAAAAGCCTTTCTGGTGCCATCAACTAGATTTTTTTGACATGTTATTTTTATGAGAAAAGTATTTTATTCTATGTTGTATTTTATCCAAATGGTTCTGGCATGCTTAACTTGCTTCTTCTTTGTATCTTGGTTGGGACCATTGGTTAACCCTTACACATCTCAGGGGTAAGGGCAGCACAGAGCATCAGTAATAAAGTCTAACACTCTCATACAGAGGAAGGATTATTCTGCTACTGTGAATAGTTTTACCCTAACAAATTATGATATATCTTTTTTTCGTATCAACAGTAGCCAAGAAACAGTAACCCTAGTAACTTCATCTAGCTCAATATTTTGGGTTTTTTTCCAGCTTAAAAAAACTCTCAACAACATGTTGAAACACAGAAGAGGTGACTGTACAACAGAGCCCAAGGCTAACCTTTGTGGGCAAGCATTAGCTTAATCACGGAGAGACAGATTAGAAGAGAAAAAAAAAGTAATTGGATGGGATGTGTTTTATTCAGTTTTTCATTTCGTTTTTAGAAGAAGGATTCGGGCAAAAAGATAATGACAGTAATTTATTCAATTTATCCAGTGGAGCGTTTCAGATTATATTAACAGACTGAAGTGATGTTTACATGTGTAGTTGGATGTATAGTTTCCTATGGAGACAAGCTTGTTAGGTCAAGATTGCGCGTCCCTAGTTATTCTCCACCTAGATGCAGGCTACTGAGATGGGTATTGCAAAAGTACAGAACTTGCATAATTGATAATGTGGGATGGAATTTCTTCAACAAACTGCTTCTTCCTTGGGGCAAGAGGGGACAGACAAGCTCTGGTTTGTCGAAACAAGAGTAACTTTTCTGAAATACACAGATTTGATCTGTTTGTTTTCAAAAAATGTTTTGGAAAAGTTCTGAGGTTGTCAAAATTACCCATTAGAATATTTTTAGGAAAGAATTTAATTGTGAATTTAAATTGACCTCCCTCCTACTTAATGAACAACAAGACAAAAAATTCTAAATTAAAATGAGGAAATACAAATATTTTTATTGACTTCAACTGGTCAATTTTGCTTTGGGTTTTTTTCTTTTTCTTTTTTTCTTTGACTTTCCAGTTCAGAAAATTGTTGAGGTTACTTTTCCCTGATGTTGAAAACTTTCCCTAGCTTTCATGAGCTTTTAGGAAAAAGAAACTGGTTTTCCTGGACTCTAGCAGTCAGAGAAGGAAATTTGTTTTCCATATGTAGCAATGCAATGTATGCAAAATATGCTTGTCTTTCACAATGTAGCCCATTCTGACATGTGGCCAACGTGTAGATATCTATCAGAGATGAGCTTGGGAAGAAATAGATGAGGAAACTTTATGCCGTCTCACATTTTCTCTTAATTATGCTTTTTTTCTTGTTACATTTAGTTATTCCTATATTAACTGAAGGTGTAGTTCAATCAGTGGATAGAACTGTCAAGGGCTGCACTGTACTAACCTGTATGTCTTTTCTAGGACTTGGCAAACAGTTAGAGCTGTCTATGTTCAGATGAACCCCATAAAATGTCTACATTTGCATAGCCAAATGCACATGCCAGTAGTACTTGCACAACACCTCACAGCTGCATGCACAGGTAACTTGTGTGGCAGCAAACACTCCAGTAATCTCAGTTTGTTCATGCAACAACCAGAGAATCCCAAATATTGAAGTTCAGTGTTAGAGCTGGTCCAACAAAGTCCATTCAAACGCACATGTGAGCCCCAGTAAGCAGTTTGTGAGGAGCAAAGGCTGAAGCCCTGCGGGGTGTTCCCAGAGCGAGGTGCTCCAGTGGCTCTTTGGAACTGGTACTAAGACCATTCCTTACAATGTACAGTTGAAAATCTGGGGTGTTTCCAATTAACTTTGATCTCTGGAACAACAGGCTTTCATGTATGTCATTTCTAGCTGGAATTACAAATGCAAATTGCTGTGAAGACAAGCAGTTTTGAAGTAGATTGACCAGAAAGTTCATATTCTGGCAGTGGCACAAGTAGTCATTCATGCTGGCAGCTCGCTGCCATTCTGCATACATAAATATAAAGGGAGGCAATGTGCTTCTCAGCTGCTTTATCCAAACACATGTTCCACTTCTGTGTCCAGAGACACCCAACTCTGTATCCTTTCATTCCCAGGGTGCCCTCTACTTGCTTCTTTGGGGTGGAAATCTAGGTGCGTGGGCCAGAAGGGAGCAACAGATGATGGGGGACTACTATAGCTGAGGGATGCTTCAAGGAAATCCCCTGTGTAAGTGTAGACTCAACTAAATCTGCTTTTTAGTTTATTTGTTTGTTTGTATGTTGTTGGGGGGTTTTTTGTTTTCCTTCCAACTGGCTGCTTTTACAGCAAAAGCCTTTGCTGTCACCTGCTAAGTGGAGAGCTTCTGCTTTGGACTTCTAAATATTACTGTTACTACTTTTATTCCAATTCTCAAGGATGTGTATAACCTCTCAAATTTCCTTTAGGTTGGTGAGCTCTCTCATTTTTCCCTTTCAGCATTGCATACTGCTCTTCCCCCTTTGCCAGCCTGCCTCAAAACTCTGCTAATCTATATCTTCTCTATTTTAAAACAGTAAGCTCCTATATGCCATTATATCAGATGCCTTAGAGGACTTGACACAAATCTGTCACATTTCCAAAGTCGAGAAAATCAGTTCTCAGAGAAAGATTAGCAATCAGTCTGTTGTGGCCCTATTTTAATCAACCAGATTAACTGCATTTTGCGCTGTTTTCTATCTACTAATTTTGCATGTGTTTGCAGGTAACAGAAGCCAGTCTTACGGGTCTGTAACGGCCATCAAATTCCTTCTTCTACTTTTCTTAGCTATAGAAATAATGTGTGCCGTTCTCCGCTTGTATGGTATTGTTTTGTTCCCATCATAGACACGCAGTATGGTAGGGGTATTTAGAAGAAGGAAAATCTAGAATAGCTCAAATCTTGCAGGAGTTCTCTATGCTAACTTTCCAACTATTCAGGAGTTTGCTATACAAGCCCTTCACAGGATCAGGTTTGACATAAATAGTCTTATCAAGTTAACGTTTGCACCAGTGTGTTCCTCAGTGCAATAATAATGCTCTACACAAAGGCAGCAAGGGTTTGCCTATTCAAGTTTATTTTAAAAGCATACAATATGGACTTAAAAGTTGGGGAATGTTATTAGCTCTGTTCTCAGTATCTGTAGGTTGCATACTATGTCAGCAAATTGGAAATAATGTACCTTTAATGGCTTACTAAGCAAACATTATTGGAGAGTATCAAATAGAAGTAAAAAAAAAAAAAAGACGTTAAGGAGGAGTTATAGTAATAAATTTTCAGCACTCAGAAACTGATATGGGACTTACTTGGTACAGAAGTGTGAGAATGTTAATAAGTAAAACCTGTGGGTAGCGTGATGACCCAGCCAGTGGGCACTGTAGGTGCTGGGGTGGCAGTCTGAGCCCCTTGGTCACAGCCTCGGCCTTGGTCATGGGAGTATGCACAATATTAACTAGAAGCAAAGTGCGTGAGGATTGCTATATAACTTCAGTTCATTGCTGTTGTTGATGCTGCAGATCAAATCAGCATTTATTTGACTAAAGGATGTTTAACATGATGAAATGGGCTCTAATTATAATGTGCTGAAAGAGCTGATGAAAATTTGTCTGCTTTCTGCTTTTCATTTAGCTGGAGGCATTGGAAAATAAATCCAGGGGGTGGAAAGAATTTCTTCAGTCACAGTAATGGTTTCATACATATTCTTCAGAAAACTTGTCTTTCCTTGGTGTCTCAGGCCCTGTCCTAGCACAGCAACACGTATTTGACTTCGACGATACGATAAATCCTAGTGAGATCATAGATGCGCTTGAAAGCAAGAATACATTGTATGTACTTTGGCTGGGTTTGGCAGGTCCCAGCATTAGACTTTGGATTCCGTTTTTAAAATTGCTTGTCAGGCAAACCCATATCAGGTTGACTCCTGTTTGTCCATGCTTTTTCCAAGGCAGCAATTCCCAGATAAATGCAATACTCGAGCAATATTTTCTCATGCCCGGATAGTTTGTTGTCTGTTCCGTGAAGCAATGTTTCAGTACGCACACTATGAAAACTATACTGGCCTGTCTTTGGGTTTTTCCTCTGAGCCCCACTGCATGGCAAATGCACAAGTAGTTTGTTGTCCTTGATCACTTCAAGTTCTCTGTTACCACTGGTGCTTGTCATTTTTCTTTAAGCCTGTTGTAGCTTCCCAGTGCTCTCGTTGTTTTGTTCAGCAAGTCTTCTCTCTTTTAGTGTGCCCTCCAGGCTAGTGTCAATAATGTGTATAATATATAGATTTTTTCCTCTGGTAGGTCATGCGTTGCATCCTCCCTCTTTTAGGATTCAGTTCTGCAATCTCCTCAACAGTATTCAGGAGGGCATGAGGGAGCATGCTGTAGGAAGGAGTTGCGTTGGTTTCTACAGGGCTCTTCGCATGATGAAACCAAACACCTGCATGGGTCCCTCTTCTTCTGGTCCAGCAGGATTGGCAGTGACCCGTCAGCAACTGTGGAGCTTGAGTGTTGGGAGCAGGGCATCAACTCTGCGCCATTCCTACGCCGTTGACAGTTTTCCCTTTCAGAGCAGACCTCGAGGTGTCCCGATAGCGCTGAGAGTAGTCACCCTCCACAAAGCAGCTCCTGAGCTGCTTTCTCCACGGCTCAGCACAGAGCCTCCGAGAGCGCAGCCAAAATGCTCCCCTGGGAGGCTCTGAAGTCGTGTTGACGCAGGCGTTATTGTGGAGGGAGGACCGGGGAGAAGGTGGGTTGCTGAGCCAGAGGGCAGGAAGAGAGAAGGGGTTGGAGATGCAGGCCAATCCAGAAAAATGCGGGTACTTTCCACCAGAAAACTGGCATCTCACCAGACAATCCTCGGGTCTGCTTGGAGAGGATATTACTGTTTCCATTCTTGCTGCAGGGCTCTTTGGCTCCCAGGTATTGCTAGATCATTTCCAGAGTTGTTATTGCAAAGTAATATTCATGTGAACTGATCTTGGAGGCAAAAAAAACCCCTTTCAGCTGGGTATGTGACCCACAGTGAAGTTTAATCAGCTTTTCAAGGTATATTTTGTATCCTACTGGTTCAAATAAATAAATAAAGCTTCATATAAAAATTAGGTATTTAAAAAGACCCTCTGGGTAAGGTTTTTTCAATATTCCTTCTATTTATAGCTTTTTGTGAGAAATGGCCACTGTTTTGCCAAGCATTCGCTAAAGCTTTTAATTATCCATACTGGCATTTTGTACAACTTTTTTGGTTAACTATTAGCAGGCATTTCTGATATTTCAAAGAGAGATTCTTTCTTAATTCAACTGATCTTAGTGTCTGTGAGCATGTGTTGTGGCATCCCATTCTACTTGTTTTTCTTTAGGAGAATGGGAAAGAAATTAAATACAAATAAAACAATAGGGATAATGTTGTTTGGGCAAACTTGGATGCAGAGGGACCATGTGAAATTTGGGGTTTCAGCCTAAATATGGGCCAGCTGATCTTTTTTCTAAACTTCTTTGGCTTCTTTATACATAGAAAATCATATCATATACAAGTATTCATATAATATACAAAAACAATTGCAACACATAACTACTTAAAGCATAGACACGTATACTATTCAAGAGAAGAAGTCCATAAAGTTCATATTTACTCCTGTCTGCATCTTCTCTAGACATCTGAATGATACTTTTTGCTGTCAATATTCCCTGAAGTTGCTGTGCTCTGCGCCTCTCCTCCCCAGGCTATGTCATTGTAGTGAGCTCTTGGTGTTTGCAAAGACCAAGCTGATTAGAGAGGCAGGTGTCTGCCCTGCAAGGGCACCAACAGGGATCAGATCCTTATAGTTCTGTGGAAGCAATACGTGCGTTCTTATCTCAATAACTTGGGGCACTTTGTAGCAAAATAGATTCCGCCTGTAAGTTTGGTACTATACCAAGCATGTATGGTCACTTGGTGTCTCTCTCTCTCTCTACCTAGGGGTGTATTCTCTTGAGTTCTCATGTTATTGCTATATATTTGCAGTAACTGTTAACTGTAGCCATTAATATACTCTAAAGATAATTTGCAGTTTGCCAATTGTGTGCTGAATTTCAACCACTTTTTTGTTCTGTGTATGAAATATACATCATTATGAGGTGCTTTCTTGAAATGTCTTCCATGAAAATTTCAGCCTGCATTTAATCTTGCTCAGAGCTCCAGCACTGTTGTTTCAAGTTCAGCTTGCAGTTTATTATAACTCTGCGATCCTTTTTTGAAGAGCTGCTAACCAATTATTCTCCATCCTATGACTGCAGAGTTGTATATTTGTGCCAAAACCATAATACTTTGTTCTTCTCTCTACTAAATTGAATGCTGTTTTTGCAGAACATTTCTCCAATTTTCCTGCAGGCGTGCATATTAATAAGAATAAAGTTGTGCCCCTAAATCAGCCTTAACCAAGTCATTTAATGAAGGTCAGGGTTGTTTAAAATTAAGTCACAGGAGTCCAAAGAAATGAACAGATGCAGATGGTAAAGAGGAGAGCTGTAATATAACAGCTAAAATCATGATATTCAAGCTGTGAAAATGTTAACTCTAGGAATAGTGTTTGTATTGTTGTTGTGTAGTTCTACAAGCAAATATAAAAAAGTGTATTTTTATACCAATAAACACATACTAAGTCTTTTTTTTTTTTTGCTAATAATCTTAATAGCCAGAGTTCATTTTGCAAAGTGAGTGGTTTCTCTAATTGACCAGCATGTATAATTATGTTTTTATATAGATGCATACTCATATACATTTTCTTTAAGAGTGTCTTTATTCAGAATTGTTCCATAATCTCCATTCTTCACTGTATATACATGTGAAAACATGCAGCCAGTGGTTGGAAAAAAATCAGAAGTCCACTTGCGTCTCATATTCATGTCACTTCTCACTGTGGAAAGTGACAGTGTATGTGTATAAAAGTGCTGATGTGATCACTGGAGTGACTATTACAGATCTGCTTAATTCAGCTTTTCTAAAAACCTGCAGAAAAGGTGGGTATTTTATCGTATACGTGCCAGTTAAAATCAGTACAGATAATTTCAGTTGTAAGCATTCATCAGCATTGGCTCAAGGAAGCTTTGCACGTTTTCATTGCATATATTTTCATCTACAGTATATAATAAAAATAAAACAAAGAGAATACAAACGCTAATGAGGAATATTAGACCAACTTGGCATGCTAATGAAATCCTTGCTGAAATTCCTTCCTTTCCTCTCCCCTCTTAATTTTTCAAGTATGTCTTCTCATAAACTACCCTGATTGCTTTACTGCCGAAATACTATTAAGTTCTTTTCTTCCCACAAGATTCCAAGATTTTAAGGCTAGATATGGATGATAATTTTCCATATGTATAGAACAAACCCTAGAACTGCAGAGTGTGATTTCTGCATCAAACCCAGAGTGACTATTTGAACTGTAGCATCTTTACAGAAAGCAAGCCAGCCCCAACTTTAAGATGCAAGTGATGGCAAGTCTGCTGCATCCACATATAAACTGACCCAGGGGTTAGATTCTGATCTGAATTTCTTTATCCTCAGCTTCAAACTGTAAACTGTCATTATGCTTTTATTTTCCACAGCCCGCTAGGCTAAAGAGATGTCTGTTACTGGAAATTTTTTCTAAGTTTTCTTTGGGAGCTTACTTCGTCAGTTTTAGCATTGTCAACCCATTTCCACACTTCTGTAACTCCCCCGAATAATCTGGTTATTACATGTATATCTAATCCATTAATTTGCTTCATTTAAAAGAAGAAAGATTAAAATACTGAGTGATCTTCCCTGCCCAACCCAGCTCAACAGACGGTCAGTCAGAGTTCTTACACCAAATTTTATTTCTCTTTCCTCAAGTGGAACAATAACTCTTTCTGGATTGAAGTAATTATTACTTAATTTTGAAGTTCTGAATGCTAGCTCCCTATCAGAGAATAGTCTTGTAACAGCGTCTGAGGTGAGCTCAAATTGAACTCTATGATCTGATCCTTACTCTGCAAGCCACCAATATATTCGCGTATTGCAAGATTACCAAACGATTCATCTATGTTTGTGAAACTAAGTCAAGACAGAGGCCATCAAAGCATAAAGTGTTATTAATTAATAATTAGATTACTAAATGAACTGAGTAGGAAGAATTCTTTAATTCTACACTGAATCTTTTTTTTTCAAAATGTGGGATGGTTTCCTTACAGCAAAGCCATAAGAAAAAAAAAAATAATCAAAATAAACGTGTTAATTATACTCCTGGACCTGCTTACATGTCAAAACTATTTTTACAGTATTGCTTCATTGTTGAGGGTTAGTGTACTTCACCAGCAAGTGGCAGAACACGTCCTAAGTAGGGATTTTCCATTGCATGCCGCAATTACAGACAATTGACATTTGATTATAATAACCAGCAAACTTTCATGAAATAAATGACACCTGAGTAAGTTTCATAACCTTTTGCCTCGCCCTATCCTGGAATGTGTCTGCGCTGCGTGAAGGCTAGGAACAGTTCTGGCGATTGCAAACAAAATTATTTGAAGGCAGGAGAGAGCACGGAGGTTTCCGGAGCCAGGCTGTGCCAGGGAGCTCGCATGCCGCTCGTAATGGCTTTTAGAACTATTTACTTACGTGTGGTTCTGAATAGGCTCGCGGCAGCAAAATGGTAGCCTGTGTGGTGGATTATAAGCCTGCCTCCAAAATTTTCTCTCTTTTCTGGGTTCGATTCAATTGTGCCTTGCATTTTTACCAGCTCTCTCCGCTTACGTCAGTCAGCACACAGCGGAGGCGATGCTGCCAAATCAAATCATTTTGCACAGAAGAGCAGGAATTGCGCCACTTGTTTTTGGTGCCTGTGGTTGGAGCGGCAGCAGGCAAAGCTGTTTGCCTGTGAGAACTCGTCACTTCGGTATATAACTGTCTACTGTAAATTTGCTTGCTTCGTGCCCAAGTGCATCTAAACTACTAAGGGCACACATGCGGTGTGCCAAGAGAATTCGGGTTGCATACGTCTCCGGCTTTGAGTCGTGATGTGTAAAGCCACAGTGCAGGAAAGATGCATAAAGGTAAAGCTTTCAGCGGGGATGGTGGAAGTGTATCCCCATAGACAGAGAGTTTCTGCTCAAAGGCCAGACAGTGCACACGCTTCTCTTACCTGCTCAGTGAATAATGTGGAAGTAAAGTTTTCTTCATTCAGAGAGCAAAAAATCATGACTGAGAAAACAGATTTGTACCATCTTGATGCTGGCCAGAGTGGGATGCGCTACTATCACACTATATACTGAGACTCGTTGCCCAGATCATTGCCTCAGTACCCTCAAAACTATTCCCCCCCCTGCCACCCAGCCATCCTCCTTCACAATCTCCCACTCACCTCCTGGATCTCATTTCAGACTAAAGATTGCAGCTGGAGTTGAGAAACCATCCTCTCATGCTTCTTGCTCTTCTTCCCTTCTGCCAGGGACGAACAAATCCTCATAGATGCAGCACTCCACTTGACCAACATGTATTGGGATCCTAGAGAAAGCATGGGCTATGTCTGTAAGATGTTTCAGATACTTAACTGCTTGCATGGTCTCGAGAATACTTTTACAACGTAACTGGATGATATTTATTAGGCTCCTAGCAATCCCATTGTCTTCTGCCCATTCTCAGTTTTGTTATTTTTTAACAAAAGCTATTAGACTGTGGAGTTTGTTCATCTTAAATGTAGTAAGCAACTTAACAGTTCTGACATCTGAACTTTAGGGAACCCTTAAGAACTCTTAATTGCTCAGCTTAAAAAAAAAATCGAGGCCCAGCACAGAACAGATGTATAGTAATAAACTTATCTCATAATGTCAAATGATTAAACAGTGAGTTCTTTTTTACATTTAAATATACAAGACTTTCCATTAAGGGGCTTTGTTGACTCTGATAACAGTTTCACAACCATTAAGTTTATTTCTACAGCTATTTGTTAAAAGCTAATAGGGAAAATAATAGAAACTAATTGAAAAGCAAAGCAAACAGAGCAGAGCCTAGAATGTTTCAGTTAATAAGCAATAGAGATTGTATTGATTTCATTTTATAAACAACATTAATCCTCAATAACAATTAAAGTGTGGACAGGTTGCTTGTTTAAGTTATCAGATAAGATGGCCTACTCAGGTGTATATCTGGGGTAGTAATTTGAAAAGGATATGAGGATTCAAGAAGCTATTGATCTACCCATCGTGAGCCTGTGTCATAAGAAATGTTCTTGGCGAGGTGCAGTAGTTCTTAAAACCACTGCTGTTCAAAGACCGGCAGTGCAAAAGTTCCTGCTGCTGGAAAACACTACAAGCTTTAATGAAAATGGTAGAGTTTCAAGAGTAGCTTTATGTTTGGTTTTTTCCCCCAAATTATAGAAATAAGTGAAGTGAGGTGTGAGATCTTGTCTGCTCCTAGTACACAGTGGGAATGAGTGCTTGTATCCGCAAAGCAGAATCTGCATTCGAGGCTATGGGAAGGTTTGGTCCTGGGTATCCTCTGCTGGCAGAAAACTGCAAAAGCTGATCCTGAGACACTTCTGCTCCTAAACCAGAAGTGGAATACAATCCCCTTCCAGATCGTGGTTTAAAACTGTAAGGAAGGCTGGAAAATAATGATGTGAGTGCAAACCTCTAGAAAGCTGAGGAAAAGCTTTTTGCCTTTTACACAAAGGATAGCAGTGCAATATTCACAGCTCTGATGCTGACAGGTATTTATTTGCCATTGCTCTGTGACTCTGTGTGCTAGGTGGTGACTGAAAGCTTCTCAAGGCATGTTGGTGTAGCTGACTCTGGAGGTGCTACTTTTGGTTACCTGACGGTGTAACGGTGGCCGGGCAGAGCGGCAGGACTGACCCCAGCGTGGCTGGGCAGCCCTCTTTCAGTCTTATGAGAAGTCCAGAGACTTAGTTTGGTTACTAGCCTGTACTGAAGACCAGGCTATCCCACCACAGCTGTTGATGGTTCCTATGCAAGCTTACCGAAAGCTGGCTGGTAGACCTGTTGTGCTGCCCTGGTACCTTCAGCTGTAATGCGGCCATGAAAGTGGAGCTATGCAGCTGCAGACAGGGCTGGCTTTGACTGAGGGCCTCCAGCACAGTCAGAGCAGCAGCAGCTTGGTGCTTGCCTCGTGCTTAAGCCACCTGTGGGTTCATGAATAAGCTGGTCCGTTCATCTCACTGTCTGCAGGACCTGATGCAGTGGTTTTCTATCAAAATGCGTAATGGGCCACAGCCTGCACACAGCTTGGTGTGGAAAGGCCACCTAGCCTTAGAAGCATGCATTTAGTGCAAGGACTTGGGGTCCAAAAGTGGATGCTTGGGCTCAGGTTCATTCTCTGCCACAGAGGATGTTGAAGTTGTATCTCATTCTGTCCGCAGTGTTATGACCTGATGTTCTGTTCTGTTGAAATTTGGCTGATTTGCAGGGACTAGTTCAACATCCATTAGGTTAAAAAGGAAGAAGTAGATTAAAAGGAAGAAGGAGATTGAATGTGATTCTGTGATCTCACATTAACCACTCGAATGGGAGGGAAGACACTGATATCAGTTCCTGTTTCATTAAACATACAGCATAAAAAGTGAAGCAGGCAGTGGAACAGGGACTGACACTCTGGTTTCCTCCATCCAGCTGAATGTCCAAGAGACTACACGCTCTCTCTGGCCAAGAAAATATCTGGTTATTCCAAGTAGTGTGGAATAGCTTCCACAGGAAAGGAGGACATTGGTCTTAAACTGCCTTACAGGCTCTTTGGGAGAACTAATTCAAATTCTTTTGTGGTGAGGAAGGAAATGAAGCCCATTCCCCTGTGGTCGTGGGTGAGGTCTCTGGTTCTGAGCCAGGTGGACAAACTAGGGGTAACCTCCTCCAGCTGTGCATTGAGGGAAAACAGAGTGTGCTTCTACCTCTGACTGTAACAGAGTCTGACTGTAGCACGGGGGTTTTGAAACCTCTGCAGGGTGTCCTGTGTCCTAGGAAAAGATAGGATTTAAGACAGAGTATTCTCAACAGCATTTTCTGTTCTGTAGAAACCCTAGTCTGTGATAAGAGTATGTTTGGACAATCTCAAACCAGAAAAGGCCTTTGCTCCAGGAGGTGCTCTGAGAGGGCTATGTGAGGGGAGGGCATTTTTTTCCTTTCTGAGCTGAAATACTGTCCTCTGTAAACGTGCACTGGGATCAAACTTGTGACTTTGGTGGAGAAGTAAAGGCCGTGCTAGAAGCTTGTAATTGGACATTCTTTGCTCAAGATAAAATGCATTGCACTGTATACAAATCACATTTTAAAACGGAGCAGTTTGCTGCGTGTATTTGCATTTCTACTTGTTTAATATATATGATTAATTAAGGGGAGCAATACAGATTGTTGGAATTGAGAGACGACTGAGAGATTAGCTAGGAAATTGACATAAATGGAAGCATTTACTCCAAGTACATATCTGTTTATTATACGATTGCATGGATTTAGCAGAGGAGACTAGAGAAGATTGTAACAAAAAGGAACCAACAAAACTGTCTGTCTTAAGGTAGCAGCTTGCAGTTGCCCTGGGTAAAATTTTCCTGTTAACTTTTGCAGTCCTTGGAGAGTAGCCGACTGTCATCAATTCCTAGTCAATATTTGAGTAATGCTCTTTGGCAAGTCACACCATTTGCTATTTGCTTGATCAATGTATAATAGCCCAATGACTCAATATTATAAAACTCAATGACCTATGAAACTTCAACATTTACATTTCTGTTAAAATCTCAAATAGTTCTTTATTAGTAGGAACTCAAGCTAAAATGCCAATCAGATAAGCATGATGACAATTATTAGCTATTTTCTTAGTCACATTGAGACAGATTCTAGTGCTCTTTCTAAAATGGAGTACTATGAAATGAATTAAACTAGTCACAGGGAAAGACAAAACTCATCATATGTTTGAGAAATTAGAAGATGCAGAAGTCAGAATCTGTCCCAGAAAGACATCGGAAACCTGTCTGAATTTTCTTGGTTTTTTCGGCCTATTTACTATGCCATGCTGTAGTTATACCTAAATGGGCATAAAATACTGTATTGTAGTGGGGGTCAAATGTTTCACAGGAACTCTTTGCATGAACCACAGTTAGTCTGATTATCAACGTCTGTGCAGCTTTGCAGGTTTTAGCGTGGTGAATATATTATGAGATGAAATCCCAATCCCACTGAAATCAAAGTAAAACTCCCAAGGGACAATACTCCAGTCCTTGTGGGGAACATACATGTCTTCCATTAACAGCCTCCTGAAATACTCCCAGTTACAGCCTGTTTCCCATATTCTCACTGGCTCCTGGCCCCACAGGAGTAGAGCGTAGGCAGAGCACAGCACAGGTGGGGAGGACCAGGGCTGGGTGCTCACGCAGGCACCGTGTCTCTGTGCAGGGGCACCACCAGCCTCTGCAAACACCTTTCTGCCCACTGGGCACTCCCAGCATGTTCCAGTGCAAAGTCAAACCTGGAAAATTAAACTGCTGGTGTAGGTGGCTTACATTGTCTAAAGCTATGTGTTTGCCTGTCCCGAAAGCGGTAAAAATACTCAGGTGGGCTGTGAGGTCTGAAAAGCAAATCAAGATCTTGGTCCTCAGGTGGTTACAGCTCCAGTTAACACTTGGTGGTGGGTGGTGTCACCAATTTAGTCTGTTTCAGTGCAAGATCAAATGGGTGAAGTTAAACTAGTTACTGCCAAACACAGTTTGTAGACACTTGAGAGTGCCCACACCAATATGTACAATGGAGATGCAAGCAACCGTCTGCCTCTCATCTGTTGTAATTCACAACCTCTAAGCTCAGAGGCAGGTGCTGCAATGTTGTGAATGTCCTACATCAAACACGGGTGCTGATTTGACCTACTGGTTCTAGGTAGAAACTTCAGATACACTGACAAGTTCATGTATCACAGTCACATTCTAAAGTGGCAATTTTGTGTTAATAAAGCAGATTTAGGTGCATTTGGACATTGCCACACACAAAAATGCCTTTTTATTTTCTTTTTAAGTACAGCAGGTTGAAGAATCATCAACAAACTAGCTCACAGACATGTTTGGCAGAGCAACCATTTTGGCAAATATTCTTATTCATTTTTCCTATTAAGAAACTGTGTAGCAATCTATCAAGATTAGGCTCCGTTCTGAAGTGAAATCACTAATAAAAACAAAGAAGCTCTTCGTAATAATCTGACCTAATTAACGGCAAGGGTATAAGAAACGTTCTGCTGGCTGTTGAGGTACAGCACTTGGAAGATTTAGGGAAAGAGAAAACTAGCAGAAGATGCAATATAGGATGAGGGAAGCTGAATTTCCAAGGCAAGTAAATGGAGCACTTAAGTGAGCAGTGGTCACAGCCCATAAAAAGGTAGGGTCCAAACTGGTGAACCTCGCCAATCGCTCCCGTATGCTGCTCCCAAACCCTTTGTGGAACAGGAATAGTTGAGGTAGGTGACGCATTTCAAGTAACACGCATGAGAGGAGAATATTATCTGGTTGTAGCCAGGAGAAGAAAGATAAGGTTTATTGGAGTCTCCCAATATCTCTGAAGAGCTTTTCTGACAATTTCAGCTGATTCTGACCACATTGGCCAAGGTATAACACCTCTGTCCCTGTCCCAGCAGTGGTACATGTCCCTCCCTTGGCATGAAGGGCTCTGTTTACCTTGCACTGTACGAATGCTCTGTAAATGTGTATGTGTAAGTGCAGGTTGTTACACGCACTTGTTACTTGAAGCAACTAAGAGCAACTGTTGGGTCACTATTTGCATGAAGAATGTGTGTGGGTTTATCATTATGCAAAAGGTATCAGACATACCTGCTAGAACAAATGAAATATTTCTAGAAAAAACAAACCTGCCTTTCACTGTAGTGAGTATCTGAAGCCTTTTCTCTTGCATATTGCACCATTTCACCACACTTGGAACATCAATACCAGCTTGGGAAAGCTTGTGCCACCCTGTTTCATACAACTCTAAAAGCAAATGCTCGGGAAACAAATTATATCTGATGCAATGTGAGGACAGGTCAAAGAGGGAAGGGAGAATCCATCTAGCAAAGGAAAAATAAGGTTATGTCAACATACTACAATGCTGCACAGACCCAACACATTAGTATTCTTAAGCAGCACTGTACAGTTGGATGTAGCTACATTAGGTAACTTCTTAAACTACCTCCATACCACTGGTGCTGGCTTGTCAGAGCTCAGTGTCAATGCAGCTCAGCATCACCAGAGCGGTTCTGGCTGGCTGGCATGGTGCTTGCACTGGGGCTACCCTGCCGCATCTTTCCTCTAGGTGTTTCAATAGCTTATGATTATTTCTGATGGGAAGGGATATGTTCGGGCTGTCTGTGAAACCAAGTTCTCGTGTTGGGGGAGAAGCAGCTGCTCCCGGCTCCCAGATCCGTCCGAGGGCAGCCCTTGGCAGGAGTCCCCACTGAGCTCCAGGGCAGCCTCATGCTGCACTGAGGAACATACCCCACCTTCCTTTCCCTCTTTTGTATGTATACAAGGGGGTTGTTCCATTCTAGGAGTAAAAAAAAAACACTTTGGAGGCTAAAGTTCAATTTACCCTGCCTACCTTTTATTTATTCTGCTTGCACTGTAGTAAATGTGGTCTCACCCACAGCCTCTTCATTTAGAAAGTCTGAGAGGCTGTTGGGCCTTTTAAAAAAGCTCTGATGATTGTGTTACGTTAAACAAGAAAATAGGACCTATCAATCATACACGTATAAAAAGAATGAACAGGGTAGCCCTCTTGGGAATAAGCAATGAAAAAGCCAAGCAGCACAGAAAGCAAAGCACAAATGTTGTTCATTATCCTCATTATTTGAAGCATGTGAACAAGAACCTACGTGAACACTGAAATAACAGTGACAATGAAATAAAAGGAATAGTGAAGCAGCGAATGCCAGCTTAGGATAAGATGCAGTAAGTAGCAGCATGTTCAATATCTTAATATGAAAGAGGTAAAGAGAATTCTGCCTTTCATGGCTGCTTAGCATGAGTTGTTAGGCACTACATTTGCTGTGCGTGAGTGAAACAGGATCCAATAACGGACACAGTCATAATAGGTAATTTACCCTTAGTGTTTGTCATGGAAAATGGAATAATTTGCTTTGTATAGGATCTGTACGTTTGCGCATACAATTCTGAAATCCGTTTTCAGTCTCATGAGACCCCTGAACCTGCTACTGTAATCTCACATTTCTTAGCCAGTGCACTAGTGATCTGCCAGTTTGTGTTGGTTTCCTTACCAGGATCACTTGTTTTCTATCTAAGCACACTTCAGCTTGGTTTGGTTTTGCTTCCTCTGCGCTCCCCCCACCTTCCTCCCATCTTAAACTGGATTAGTACACAGACCTTTGGTGGAGAAAGAAAGACTTCTTTCTCAGTGTATAGTTTCTCAGTCTCTCTCTGAACTCAGAGGTCATTGTAAACATGGCTAACCTCTGCTGTCAAACAACAAGGCTTTTTGCTCATGTCAGTGAAAGAGAAGTGAAATAAGTGCCTTCATTGTTAATGTCAGGTTTATAAACTGCAGGAGAAAGGGAAGATGATGCTACCAAGGTAAAGAAGAGAGTAATGTGTGTGCATATTGTATGCATATATCCCCTTACACCTGTACACAAACCGCAAAACATATTTAGTGAAATCATACCAGAGTTTCCCAGGTGCATTGCTGGACGTATGAATGAATAAATGAATAGGGAAGTCAGTAAGCCAAAGGAATCTTTCAAGTAACTCCATTAAAGTCACAAATTTTGCATTTTTTGGCGAGTGGAGTGATCTCTGAAATGAATTTGTCCTACTATTTTGTTTCTAAAAAATAAGACCTTGTTTTTGCAAAGCTTAGCATGCCTGCTTCTGGTTAAGCATGTAAATAATTCTAAGGAATTCAGTGTGATTCTTTGCACACTTAAAGTTCTGCATGTTTTATATCATCAGATCTGGCACCCCCCATCACTGCCAACATGTATCCATGTATGAAAAAACTGAGTTGAATATCAGCCCTCTACCCTGCAAGGAAGTATCATCTGCTCAGTAACTGACTGAGAATACTATTGAAAATGGAGAGAATAGGCAAAATAATGAAGCCTCAGAAACCTGCAGTGCTACCAAAAAAAAAAAAATAATTAAAGAGATAAACATAAACAGAGCTTTTCAAGTGATACAGACTGACAAATCGAGTTCCTCTGATCCTCTTTATAGGTTACAGAAAGCAATCCATAATAGCTTAAAAGTATACATTTATTACAAAGTATCTTGTTTTCCTACCACGCTCTTGTGGCCTGGCAGATTTCGCTGCTGCTATAGCATCTGGCTAGGGAAGAAAATTAACTGTTCTCTGCTCTGCTTTCTTGCCCCTCAAATAAGAAGATAAAAGGAGCAGATGTACATAGCTTAGCTAGTTGTTGATATTGCAGTGTGTTCCCCAATGGGGTAGCACCCATGCCATTGTGTTCTCCAAAAATACAATTGATAAATGGCATTGAGGAATGTTGACTAGGGAAATCTGAAAAAGTCACCTTGGCTTTGATGGTGAGCCTACATTTCTCTGTAGAAAGCAAAAAAATGGGCAGAAAGGCAGTGAAATGGCATCTCACATTCTTCTGCCTTTGGTAGTTGTTTGCATTTTCCAGCTGCCAATACAAATGATGACAAATACTGAGTTCTTGCTTGCTTTCACTCAAAATCCTTTAGTCTTTCAAACAGCCAGGTCAACTCCATTATTCATTATTTCACTCCTCTAGCTTAACTTTTTATGTAGAAAGTTCTCAGTGGGTTAAATGGCACTGATCATCCATTATCAAACATTAGACCTACAATGTCTACAGTTTCCCTCTGCATTTAGGAAGCTAGTAATAGGGCTAGGAAGTGCTGGTGTAGTAATATCCTCTTATTATCTTAGCTTTGACTATAAAGGGATTGAAGGATTATACTGGTGCACCTTTGTGGATTTATCACTAATGCAGTGATGGTTTGTTATGTTTTTAAGTACTCTGCTTTTCCTATGTATGTTACACAACTTATCACTGGTTCACCTCTTAACAGATGTGAGACATTTTCTATTTGATCTTTTTGATTTTAGCATAATAGATCTAATTTGCTAACAATATATTAGCTGTTTTTTATTGTCCATGAATTTTCGGGGATGAACCATTGCATCACTTGGTACAAGGATTCCTTTCTTTGAACTCTTCCCATCTTCTCTCCAAATGATGCCCTCCTACTATCTCTTGAAGGAAACTTCTGCACCGCAGTTTGAGGAAAGGGAAAATCCCCCACATACAAGTACCAAAATTACCTTCTCAAAAATGCTCTCAGGGACTTATTCTTAATGCAGATCACACAGGCAGAAATCATCCTCTCTTTTCGGCCTAATTACATCCCTTATATAAGTGGAGCCAGCTGTTTGGTTTTTTTTTTTCTTCTCCTCTCCC
>JAOXJK010000012.1:72427326-72515928 GCA_025774025.1 Xenus cinereus | reverse complement strand
ATAATGACAGGACCAGAGGAAGTGGTCTAAAGTTGCGGCAGGGGAGGTTTAGATTAGATATTAGGAAGAATTACTTTCCTGGGAGAGTGGTCAGGCACTGGAACAGCCTGGTCAGGGAGGTGGTGGAGTCACCATCCCTGGAGGTGTTTAAGAAATGTGTAGATATGGCACTTCAGAGCACATGTGGCATGCTCTAGTGGCTGAGATTTTAAGGGAATTTTTTTGTGCGTGTGTGGTTGGACTTGGTGATCTCAGAGGTCCTTTCCAACCATGATGATTCAGTGATTCTTGAATCATGGTACTACACTCCTTTGCCTTTGGTCCTTTGGATTTTTATCTCCTGCCTTACTTTTTTCTAATACTATCCCATCTGAGCACTTCGGTCAACTAGACGCTCTTTATTGGACCCTGTATTTTTCTGATAGTGGTGGGAAGAGGAGATAAATATTGTTCTTGTGTGTGAGCTTGGGTAAGCTTTATCGTGTGTGTTCTTGACTGCTAAGCCATATTTCCTGCTGGCTTTGTTACCCACAGCAGTATGTAACTTTCCTTCCTTTGTCCCATTCAAACTCTCAAAAAAGGAATCAATTCAGAAAGCACTTATGGGCTCACGATTTCTAAATCTTCCGTTTTCCTTCTTTTTCCTTACCTCACAAGCAAATTCTTGAACTTTATGAGAATAAATGCTTACCCTGGCTTATCTGTGCTGTGCCAGAGGTGCCCAATACACATCTCCAGCTTCCCAACGTGAATACTCCTGTTGTTTCTGGCCACGGCAGGTTACAAGTCCAAAGTGGTGCTTCTGTGCTTGTGCATCAGGGTCCCTGATAACCCTGATATTACCATGAGTAGAACTGGACAAGAAACAACTTTCCTCTCCCACAGTTGGATTTTGAAATCATGGCTTTCATCCCAATTGCAGTCAGTTGGAAATTTTTCCTTTGAGCTGTGGACTTACTCTTTCACTATAAGTACAGGGTATCTTGGAAGATTTTTCAAGCAAAAGTCCTTTTGAACCAAAACTTTTTTTAAATACAAACAAAATATTTTGCTGCTCTGGAGACTTTTGTATTAATATTTTTTGAATTGTGAAATTATCTAAAGTGATTGTTTCCTGCAAAAATAAAAAAGTAATTATTTTTTACAAATGGGTGTTTTCTGAATGGAAAAGTTGTATCAAGAAATTCCCATGTGGCTGCTCTACAGGCTTACCAATTTAGAACAGTGACACATTAGAGAACTGCTGTAAAAATATTTAATTTCAGTACCCAGTCAGTAGTAATACAGTTTTTTTTCTAAGGCCTGATCCAAAACTTGCTGCTGTGAGCCACTCTTTGCATTTAATGGACTTCACGCCTGGAAAAATCAAAGCAATTGACATATATTAGTAGCTTCACATGGCATCTCCCTGGAGCTCAGTGAATTTTCTCACTTTTCCAGATGTTGAACCTGAAGCATATCAAAGGTGAAGGGGCTTGCTCAAGGATATGCTGTGGGTCGGTAGTGAGATCTTGAACAGCAGCATCATCTCATCACTAGACTTTGGCCTGCAGGATGTAGGACAGAAAATACAGACCAGGACAGTGGTAATAATCTTAACATTCAAAGTTTTTGTTCATTTGTGATTTCAGTAGTGAGTGCAAGTTTAGAACACATTAAGTGCAAGTGGATGCACAAGTTTATTAATAAAGTCCTGTGCAGGGCTTACTATTTATGCACACATATAGGATAATAAAGCACAGCTTCCGAGGGAGCAGCATGGCCTTAGGAATCACCCGCTGCTCTAAAGGCATTTGTAAAAGAGCTGCTTTTCCCATGTGCAGTTCAAACTGTCTGTGCCTAACACTGACAGCAGCTTAACCCGGCCTCCGAGTAGTTTAAGCCTCTAAGGCACAGTTCTCAGTACTACAATTTCTTTTCAATGGAGAAATAGCACTTAAAACCCCAGCAACACAATAGCTGTAACACAAACTACAGACTGTTACATTCTCTCCACGGGGTCACATCCTGAGCAGTTGTTCCAGCAAGAACATATTTCATGGTCTGTATTTCATCTAGACAAGGCTTTTAAAATTAGATTGGCTCCCACCAAATTTGTTACCCTAGACTTTCCTTCAAAGCAGAAATGCCTATGCCTGCACCATCAGCCTCACTTAAATTTGTCTTGCAGATCATATATTTGGTGGCTGGGAAAAAAGAAATACAGTTGCACCTTTTTCAAAATGTTTGCCAGGCCCTTTCTGGTGAAGGCAGTAAAGAGTTTACAATCAATTAGAAATTAATTAGTCTGTCAATAAATATATGAAACCTTTTCAATCCATGGCTTAAAATTACAACTGTCCTCTTTCACTGCTAGAGCTTCTGATGTCTCAAGTCTTCAGTTGTCAGTTGTAACTGTATTTTGCTGTCAGAACCTGAACTAATAACATTTAAATCATCCAAGGAATGGTTATGTTTTCTAATATATAAGCAGTTTTGAGGCTTCTTAGCTTCTTAGTATGCCAACTTTTTACACTCTCTCTGCTCCATTAGATCAACAAGCCACACGTATTTTGTCATTCTGAGCAATATTTTTATGCCTCCTTAGTCTGTCAGGGCAGAACTCAACTGAAGTAACCCTTGATGTGTTGCCTTTTTTTCCTATAGATACTTTCACCCACTTACATGGACTTTTTCTTGTTATTGTCAATCTAGCACAGCACCTCTGTTTTTTTCCCAAAGCTTCCCTGAGGCTCTAATTGTGTACTTCCACTAACTCAGAAAATGTCGCCTCTGTTGAACTTAATGCTTATTGTAGATCTAGGCAATCTAAACCCTTGCATGTTCTGATGTAACTCTTGCGTCCTGAAATTAACCCAACTGCAGTTTGAGGAAATACTGTCATATGAACTGCCCAGACTTGTTTGGTGCGATCATGGTAAGCATTCACTGGCACAAGTCACGAGTTACAGGGGTCATCTCTTGCTGGGTTCCAACTTAAACTGCCATACTACATTTTACCCCCATTCTTTTATCCCATCTATCAACTTTCTCAAGTAGGTCCACTGGGTTCCCTTATTTGGGTAAATCTGTGTACATTGTCAAGGTCTGTTTTTGTGTCCTTCAGTGTTTTGGAGCTCTTTGCTCCAGGCATGAATAAGTCTCTCAAGCAGCACCCAGTTTTTCACTTCCCGAACACTGAAAGGCTCTCTAGCCTGGGTTCAGTTGCAGGCAGGCATTTTTCCCCCCTTCTATTTGTATTATCTGTTCAAGAACTGTCATCTGTCACATCTCATTTTTCCCCTGGAGCATAGCTGGCTTCAAATTTTTGCAATGTAATTTCACTTTTTCTTGTTTCTGTCTGGATTAAGACTATAAAAATCTACCAACTGCTTCAAAACCCACTGTTGTCAGAAACATCAAGATATTCTGGTTACTTTTTTTCCCCCTTGTGTCTGGGTTACCAAACTCAATCAAGTTTTTATACCTTTTCCAGTTTAGCATAATCACAGGGAGTTTTAGCTCCAGCAAGCTTCTGGGTATGCCATTTTCCCACCAGTAAATTGCCTTATTTCTTTTGTACGTATAGCACTCAAAAGTCCAGTGAACATTAGGTGCTTAAATTAGGAGATGGAAAGGATGAGCCCTTTATTTGGTGTCTGTTTCCATCTGGCTGCCTGTAACAGGAGTTTGACAGAAGCTTAAACAGACCCTCCTGGAAAACTCGAAGCATAAAGACAAAAGTCCCAGTAGCAAAAGGAATGATTTAAGCGTCACTCATTGAAGGCATGGAAATCAGTCCAACAATTGATGGTAGCTGTGGAGTAGAAGTGATTAGGAGATGTCCTAAAAAAAGCTCTCGGTTGTGAGCCTGCCAGCTGTGAGTAAGCAAGGATACGTGGCATTTCAGTTACAACTGGAGCACCCTTTAGGATAATGTATTTAACTTCACTGGGAAACTATATATGTGATCATGATAGAGTGGAAGTGTGTCTTACCTAGCCCAGTTTATTGCCTGTCTCACTGCCATGACTTCTTCCTGCCTGTGGGGAGGACACTGTAAAAAGCATCCTTAGGAGTGCATGTCAATTTTAAAAAATCCTGCTGAAGCTTAACCCATAAAAGAACAGGAAAGACTGATTTATTACAGTCCATGGACAGTCCAGTGTTTATGTGACACAGCACTGTGTTGCCACCTTTGCGTCTTGGGACTGGGCTACCTCTTTGATCCAATCCACGGAAAACTCACCCTGTAAATTGTGCATAATCCCCAGGCACTGAGGAGAAGAAAGGGATTTTCTTTGCCTCTTTCCCACCTGTGTGCTTCTGTTGCTGTGGCTGTTTAACAACAATCTGTGAGTGCTTTTCCTCCCTGCTCCTGAATTTCAGCCTTGGATGGCTGCAGCCAGGAGTGCAACATGGAAGTGGGGAGCAGGGGAAGGCAGACTGGTATGAGAAGGCAAAAAGTGCCACGGCTCAGCCCATTGTGTGTGAAAGAGAAGTCTAATACTCCTAAAGGGGATTACTCTTTTGAACTACCTCTGGGGTAAGAGCAGAAACATGCCAGCCATCAGATAAGAGATGGAGCAGCCAGATATCTGCTCCTGTACCAGCGTCAGCCTCCGAGCAGTCACGTGAAATCTGCTACTGGAATTTTTGCACATTTGACCAGAAGAAATTGAAGATGGTCACAAGCTCCATTGATTTCCACAATTAAAACAGCCATGGCACCAAGCAAAACCTGCTGACAGGCTGTCATACTCATAGTCTCCCCAGTTTGAAAAGACAAGAGATGCTGTGGATAACGTCTTGGGAAAGCAGCTTTAAAGAGTTACTCTTTATGTATGACATAATCATAAAGTAGTTCATTTCTTCCCATACATACTCTTGGACATGAATTTCATTGTCATGTGCATAGTTACGTATCTGTCTTGCAGGCATCTTATCCATGCCTAGTTGCTGGTACCAAAACAGCTCTGGGACTTAGTTCAACACACATCCCAATGTAACAGACAATCATATCTTTATATTTTATTTCCTAAGCAACATGAAGCTCTGTTTCCCTCACGGGGTGGAAGATGCAAATTGCTACACAAAGTCTTTTCTCATTCATTTACTGATATTGCAAAACTCCCACCAATTAGGCCTCCTGGGGCAGATACTGTTCTTCAACTTGTGTTGCTGTGTTGCTAAAAGCCCAGTCTAGTGAACAATATGGCAGGGACACAATTCCTGACATTCATACCTGTCTCTGTCTCCGCTTTTCATGCCATCCCAGGTCTGGAGATGGATAGGGTGTGACAAATAGAAAGGCCAGATCTGGAAGTAGTGATAAGTGACAGAAGGTCAAGAACAAGCCTTTTGGGAAAATAATTCATTCACAAAAGTATAAATGCTCTAGGACTTATTCCTAAGTTTACGTAATTATTTTTACACCAACTGTTAAGTGGTTTGTAATTTGCCAATAAAAATCAGCAGAATGAGTAAGTTAACTGCCTGCATGACTCTGGAATATGGGCAGCTTTGAAGCCCAAGTGAGAAAGGACTATAGGTTTCTGAAGGATGTTACATTTATTTTGCCACCAGCCTTCCTAACTTGCGGAGCAAAATGTGAGGTTTCGATCAAGTTAATGTAGAAAAGGCATTATTAAAAGCCTGCTTATTTGTTTATTTTGCTATTGAACTTTGTTCCTGCTTTTCTTTTAATGTCTTTTCTTTTAATGTGATCTGTGTTTTGGTGGAGGACGCGCTGTACGTGCTTTTCTGACTATAGGCACCTCACAGGCGCTCCAGCTAGCACATAGCAGTTATCCGAATGCGAAGTTCAAGATTGAGAATGGAGTGCCGTGGGGCACAGGACAAGGTTTTCCCCCCAGGTTGATGAAAGGCCCACCCTCAGCTCCAGCTGGAACGCTGCAACTCTCCTGGAAAGGAGAGCGGAGGAGATCAAAGGCAAAATACTGCCAAAGAACAAAACTTAACAAAGATTCCTCACCCTGCCTAATTATCACATCACACTTTGAGTCAACATGCGAGGCTGCTGGTGCCAGCTGTGAAAAAGGCAATTAATAACTTTAAACTGAGCCCAGCTTCAGGCTCAGGATGAGAAGCTGTGAAGAAGTGTGTACAGGTAACGGGGCTGCTGTTTTCATCCCTTGATGCAGCACACTGGCTGTTTCGTGGTGATGTAGTAAGGATGGTGGAAAATGTCTTTGAGAGACTTTGAGAAACATGATGAAGGCTGGATAGATTTTAAAAGGTCTCTGTTGATCTTAAAAAGGTAGCGATGGCCTTTCAAGAGGAAAACGCAAGTTTCACTCACATCCCACAGGCTGGAGAGATGTAAGTGCTGGGAGGGCAGTAGTGAGGGGTTTTGTGTTCTGCTATCCTGAGCTGAACTTTCCAAAGAGAATATGGTTCTTTAGCAACAGTCCCGAAAGGATGCTGGTTATTGCACCCAGTCTGACCCTGCTGTTCAGCTGGGTTCAAAATTCCAATTCTGACCCTGTGCCAGGGTTGTGTCCACCAAAAAGAGGGCACTTTCTTGGCACTGAATGACTTGCTCTGGCTCAGAGAGGAAGGCTGTGGCTGAACAAACGCTAGGAATTGGGTGTCTTCGTTTCAGTGCCTGTCCTTGAAACACGAGATCTCTATTTCATCTTTTTAGCATGCAAATAACCTGTTCCACATACCTTGTAATACCTTCACACACCACACACCAAGCATTTGCCATCAATGGCAAGCTTGGAAGCCAGAAAAGTGTTCCCCAATACCTGATGTGTGGTTTATGGAAAGAAGGATTTCATGACCAATTTTACTACACATTAAGGGCAAAAAAATGCCCAAGTGTGTTTTATGTATGCATCTAGAAGAAATCCCTGTTATTTCTGAAGTCGTTTCTAGGCCACCTTGTTTCAATTTGAGATTTTGCTATAAAATAAACCTTCTTAAAAGCTGCATGTCGTTATATTTTGACTGAAAATTAAAGGAACATTGTAACTCCTTTTATTTTGCTAATATTCCGAAAATAAACAATTTTACTTATAAAGCTTTTAGGAAAATTCATTCCTATTTACAGTCCCAGCACATGCACCATGCTGGTTCCAATTCTGTCAGCCAAGCAGCTGTCCTGCCATTAACGCTCTTTAGCAGCTGTGTTCTTTCTGCTACCTGGGGACCTCTTAAAAAGCGTTTACAGAGTTTCAGGCAGACAGGTGTCCCTGCAAAAGCAACGCCGCCTGCGAAGGAATGCAATAAGAGCGACCTCTCTTCCAGTACCCTCAGATATTTTAGATATTTTATTTCGGTAATAAAAGAGAAAAGCAAATTATTAAGGTGCTCCACCCGCCTACCGCTCAGATAATTCAAACAAGGAAGTTGTAGAAGTTGTAGCTTTGCAAAAGCATCCACTGGCATGGAAAGTCTGCCTGCCTCACTTTGTTCCCATAGTGCTCTCAGAAATGAATTAGAAATGTGCTGAGGAATGAACTAATGCAGCATAGATATTGTACATCCCTTCCAGCTGCCTTTTTGCATAGGCTGGCACAATTGAGGTGTCTTCTTTCCCACTTAGGTATTTTGAGGACGGGCCCCACAGAACAGTCACTCTTGCATTTGGAGACATCAACTGTACTTTTGTTTGGCAATGGAGTACATCTAATACTCTGTCCTATCTTAAAACTGAAATATTTTTGACTTACGTTAAAATAAATTGCAGAACTAGACATGACTGTAGTCTTGAGGAAAACAACTTTGGTTTTATCTCAGCAGTAACCGTGAAATAAATGTCAACATTCGTAAATGTATTTAGGCCAGCTCACCAAATTTTCAAACATTTGACATTTCCAGTATAAAAAAAACAGTATAAAAAGAAGCTCCTGGCCAACATTTTAATCCATGAAGTCAGGCACCTCAGCAGAAGTCACCTGATCTACAGGCAGTGCAGAAGCAAGCCTATTTGCTTACAGCCAGCCTGGCTTGCTCCCGTACTCTTGGCAAGTTCTCCTTTTGATAGTGGGAATGAAGTTGTGGGGGTTTGGTTTTTTTTGTTGTTGTTGCTTGATATTACTGTAACTCTTTAAGGGACTACTGAAGTCTGCAAGGGTTCCTTGAGAGTCAGACGGACATAACTAAATCTGTGTTGTGATGCCTCTGTTATGCTCAAGCGCGTTGCTGACTTGTACACTTTGTGGTTGATGTGTGTCGTTGTGAGAGGTCTGGCAGATGCTGTCGGGGACAGGCAAACTGGCAGAAAGCCTTCTGGTCAGGTTTGTCTACCTGCAGCTGAGCTAATAATTTGATTTTGGCCCGTACGTGGTCTCATACGGTGCCTCATGGAAGGCCTTGGGCTAGGCAGGGATTGCTCAGGAATCGGAGGGTGATCTGTGGTACCTGCTGAGCGGCAGGACAGAGGAGCATGTTGCCAGTGCCTTTCTGTAGAGATGGATGTAGGGCATGTTGGCGACATGTCTACACCAAACATTGATCTTGAGGCACCTGGATGAGCTCCAAGCCTGCTGACCGGTACCTCAGATCCCAGATGCGGTGGGACTGCATTAGCAAGGCTTGCTCTCGGACTCATCAGCCCTGTTTTACGGAGCACTTGCACGGGGACCTTTGATCCAGGACCCTGTCCTGGACCTGAAAGAGGTAAGATCTAGACAAACGTACCTAACATTGCTGAAAAAGGTCCCTGGTTTCTGGTCTGTTAGATAAGGGAGTGGTAGAGACTTGGTTTTGTTTGGCTTGTCCCCTTCATATATTCAAGTATTTGAAAAAATTCATAACCACATAGCTAATTGTCTAGCCCTCTCTGCTGGAAAAAAAAGAAACCAGAGGAGAAGGACAACTTTGGCAGTCAGCCAGGAATGGGAAATCTCTTCTTATCTGCGTAAGACTATAGAAACACAGAAATGTTGGTTAAGAGGAGCCTCTGGATTGCAAATCTCCACTCAGACTTCACCAGCAAAATCCTAAACTGTACGTTATGGTTTAGGAAAGCAGTACTGTATTTGTGCTGTATAATGTCTTCACATCTAGTTTTCTGCCTGACAACAAGATGCTTCTGAGGAATTCCCCTCTGCTTGTCAGAGCCTGCCCTGTTTCCACCAGCTTTACAATTTTCCCAGTTATATCCTCTTTTTATGCAGCTCCCTAGCATATCTGGATGTGGCACACGGCAATGCCAAGCTGCTCTTTTCAGATGGTGGCTATGACAAATGCAAGACAGAAATTCAGGGAGAAAGGCAGAAGTCATCACTTCATTTGCTTACTGAGGCATCTACAATTGGGAAAGGACACATGCTGGTGTAGCAGGATGCCCCTTGGACTAGCTTCTTCATTTTCAACTTCATTTTCAGGGTTAAAATTTTTCAATTAAAGAAAAATAAACAGAAGTGGCCAGCGTTGCTCTCACAGATGTGACCAAAGCAGTTCAACCAGTAAAGGAAACAGGGCTGAGAGATTATCTTAAACTTCTTCCCTATTAAAACAATTCACTTCATATATTGCCACAATGCAGCAACTTTATCTGAACTTCCTTCCAACCTCTATAAACATGGCCTTAAAATAAAGGCTGTGAATTCATATTTGAAAAATGTTCTCTCTCTGTGACATTGGGGAACACCTTTTGAGTAGTAGTAATAGAACATGCTTTGGAACAAAAAGCCTTGAATTATTGGATGAAACAGAGCTTAGTTGGAAAATATGCTTAGTGGGCAAACCAGCTGTAACCTTAGTGTCATTTTTTCTGTCTTCTAGTGAGCTTTCTTGTATAGAACTGAGGTTTGGATCTGATACTTGTTCTGGGGCAAAAACTCCATTGAAATAGTTTGAAAAAGTTTATGAAATAAATGTGTAAGGCAGACTACCATTTGTTATCCATGGTATGCTGAAGTGAATTGTAAGATCTTCTGTTAAGGAATATCCCTTTTTGATACTCAGCCCCATTCTTTGGAAGGTGCAATGTGTTTTCAGAGAGTGATGGAAAAAAGATGTATTAAGAGACAAAATGCCCGATTTAGGCATCCACTCAAAGGAGTGACAAAGATTGATGCTGTCATTCAGCAAGGACAACATTATGTTGATACCAATGAGGTTCTCTGGAGGAGGTCTCTGTTGGAGACTGTGAAAGAAGTTATAGAAGAGGAAGTTTCTTATAAGCATGACCCCAAAATGAATGAAGGAAAATAGGATTGCATATCTAGCCATTTTATTGCTTTAGCTTTTAAAGCTTTTAAATGTGGATTCTGATTTGATTCCCGATACTATATTATGAGAGCATTTGTATACCTGCTGCATTAACTGGAGAAAACTATTCTGGGGAAACAGTATGTTCAACAGAAAGTTTAAGACTCAGGATTGAGGGAAGGACTATGAGGCTCTAGGCCTTTCTCATGGCTTGTGCGCTCCTCTCCATCTCACGCCCCACCTCCCCTGCCTGGTTTCCTTCCCTTTCAAATCTGTTGCAGTGCACTCCAAGCAGATTTGTCTCCTTGGGGGGAGGCGGGGATGGGGGTGGTCATGGATTTTAGGATTGTTGCCTCAAGGTCTGTAGTTCAATTTCTTGCATCATAAATGGATATCAACAAATCAGTGTGGGTGAGAAAGCATTTCAGTAAATTTCAAGTTGGGATTAAGGGGCACACCTCCGCCTCACAGGTGTCTGGAGGAGGGCTGTGCTGTACAGGCACCATGTTTCTAAACGGTGAGGGATTTTGGGTGCCCTATCTTGACACACCATCGGGCAACTAGTCACTGGAAAGTGACTAGTAACTAGAGCAAGAGCTCTCTGCTTTTAAAGGACCTTTGCAATGTCCTACACTGAAGGCTCGAAACAGCAAGGAAAGCCCTCAGTACGTGGAAACCTTCCGTGTAGGGGGATGCACAGTGCCATGGAGGGGTGAGCAGGCTTGGCCAAACCTTGCACCTATGGCGAGTTTGGCTTATTTCAGAATGAGGGCCAGATCAATGGGAGATCCTGCACCTCCCACCCTGCTCCCGCTCTCTTCCTGTGTGTTCCTTTTCCCTCCGGGGGGATTTGAGTTTTTTCTTCCCTTGGCAACAGCTCCTTGGTGGTTTTAGTTTGCCGACAGCAGCAGGCAGCAAATATTTTGCACACCTTGAAACAATTTCTTTTGCAGGCCGCGCTGTGGAACAAATCTGAGGAGCTGAGGTGGTGTTGGTGCATAGGAGCTGGGTTTCTGCCTCCTACAGGGTCATGAATCTGCCTAAAACCCATTGACCTCAGCAGAAGATAGTCAAATGTGTGTTTTGGATTTGGGGGAAAGTGGTGAAAGGCATAGGAAAGAATGGAGTCCTGAGGAGTGGGGATTTGGTGGTAAATTCTGAACTGTGTTTCTAACTAAAAAAAAAGAAATAACTTAAAACATAGAGACAAAAAATTGATTTTTAAAAAAAAATTTCCACTAGTTTTGGACACATCCAGGTTTAGGAAGGATAACTTGTGCCCCAGGAATGCCAGGTGTCTGGAGGACTGATTAGATCCCCAGATTCAGTCCCTCCAGGCTCCTCTGAATTACTGCCTCTCCCTCAAAGGACAATTTAGCTGCTGACTACAGCCTGCATTAACCCCAAGACCTTAAGATTCCCATGCAGTGAAGTTTGCATTTGGACCTGGACAGACATGAAGGATGAAAACTAAAAAGTAAGTCGAAGTAAATCGTGTTTTGTTGCCTGTGTTACTACACAGGGTTTCAGCATGTGGTCAGTGTGGATGAGAGAAGAGTAAGAGACTACCAGTGGGATGGAAAAAGCTCCTACAAACAATAACACCAGGACAAGAGGCCTTGAACTGAAACATGAAGACTCAAATCTAGAAAACTTGAATATAAGCTATGTAGAGCAAGGTGGGTGTCTTCGTTTTGAACAGCCATGTAAGTGTCTTACATACGATATTTAAGGGCAAAAAAGTGCTGTGAAGATGCTTATCCCTGAAGTCCCTGAAGAAGCAAACACTGCGTTTATGCAGTTTTATGTAACAGTGTTGCTACTGTGCAATTGCAGAGCTGCCGTTTCTGTGTCCCCATTGGAACTGATCTCCTAACCTGCCTGCCTGCCGGGCATCCTCACCTGGAAGATGACAGCAGCTTCATGCTGGCACTTACCTGGAGAAGCTCATTCTAATTTTCTGCTTATCTGCCAGAGGAGTGTGATCAAACATGTTATTTGAAAGGTGTATTGGGGTTTCTAAGCCTCATGAAACACGGCAGAGGTTAACCCAGGCAACCGTCAGGCTGTAGTTGAAAATTGGCCTGCCTTCAGAGGATAAAAGAGCAGTGGGAGGGTCTCATCAGGCAAACACAGCTAGCTAGTGAATTGCTAAAAAAACCTTGATCTTCAAGACACAGAAAGAAGGAGCTTTCTGAACTTGGAAAAGGTTGGTAAACGGGAGGTTGACAGCGAAACGTTGGTGCCCCCCCACATAGAGGGGATGGGGACTGTGTTGTGTGGACGCGTTCCAGTTGGAGGAGAGCTTTGCTGTGAGGGGATGCTCTCGGGTCAGGTGAAGACAGCGGGATTCTTACAAACCAGATAGGTAAGTCAGCTCCTCAGAGCTGGATTTCAAATGAAACGTGGACCGGTTCATTATTCCGGGGTGGAACCAGGAATTTCCATGGCTTTGATTGAAATCGTACAAAAGTAATGTTTGTGGAGATGGCTTGCTTTGAAGTTTTGAATTTGAATTTTGAGAGGATTCAAAATGCAAAGTGGAATAGGCTGAAATTTGTTTCAATAAAACCATTTTGTGAAAAAATAAATAAAAAAGCAAATATGAAATCTCATGGAAAAAAAGGTGCTTTTAAAATACTGTTTTAAAGTTGATGGAAAAAGTACATAATGTTTTAGTTCATTCTCCTGATGAAAAGAGAGTAAGACTCCTAAAAAGAAAAATGGTAATACTTTCACTGAAACAGGAATTGGCTTTTACACACTATGCTTTCTCTGATTATTTTTTTTCATTATTTTAGCTTCAGCAGAAAGAACACAATACAGACTGTCTTGTGTACCTTATAACAGTGGCACGTGGAGTGAGGTTGATACTTTTTTCTCTATTTTTGAACTTCCAAAAAATCTTGAAAAATACAAATAAGGTCCCATTTATTTCCTAAACCTTCTTTTGCAAAAATCTTTCAACCTTTAAAACATTACACTTCTGTAAAAATTCTTATGAGGAGAACTTCTAATTTGGTATTCATCTCATGCAAATGAAACATAAAATCACTTTCTACAAACACGGGTGATCAGAGACTGCTGACCTTAGCCCCGCTCTGCTCCTTCTAGGGAAACCGATTACTGTAACTGTGGTTATTGAGGAGGCAGGAGAAGTAAGTATTTTACTGGAACTCCAGATGTGGTTTGTCTCTGTGTATGTTTGTCCACAGAAACATATATATATATAGGTACTGTATACTATATATATGTGTAAGTATGTATGTGTATGTATATAAAGTACATGGGTTTGTGTTTTCCAGATTACTGGGAACTCTTGTATCAAGACATCGCTATTTGATTGCATCCTGTGAGAAGAATAGTTTACACACAGTTGAAGAACAGACTCACTATTTAAATTGTAAAATTTTCTGGTTTGCGCTGCTTTCATCTTGATGGACATTAGTGTAACTTTCTTTTGCCAAGCTGAAGATAAACTGTTTGTCTTGCAGTCTCATTCCAAAATAGAGAAATGACTGTAAGTGCCTCACCCCTAAAAGGAACAGTATGCAATGAAACAGAATATGCCTGAACTTATATTTAATTTTGCTGACAAATGTCTTTTGAGTGACTGACTGTTCCTCAGCTTCTTTTACAGTCCTCTATTTTTGTGAGGTTTTTTTTAATACTGATCTTTCCACAAACTGGTGACACAATGTCATCTCGAGATTGGAATTGGTCAGAACATGTTTGATGAAATATATTTTAACTGAAATATGCTGCTTCTTGGACGCCAAAAAGTTTTGCAGAGGGGCTGGTGTTGATGAATGGGGAGTTTTCTACATCCCAGGATGAGGTCTCTGGTTATGTCTGATCTGAAAGCCTGATTGAAAACTTGATCTCTCTATCTCAGAAATAGATGTTTCAACACAATTCCACACCCTTCCATTTGAAAAGTTTTTGTTTTCATTTCAAGGCCATATGAAAAAATTGGAAAACCTGCACAGTTTTGGAATGGATTTATTCCCCAGTCACCCAGCCAGCTCTCATCGAGACCTTCTCTCTCACAAATGACTCTGCCAGATTTCCAGAAAAGGTTGTAGGGCTAAAGCTGTAGTTTTGTTCCTCAGAAGTTACCTGTCACTTTCATTGTAGCTTGAGCTTCAACACACTTTTGCTTTTCCACTGAGGCAGCTATGAGCTGTCGAAGAAGACCACAAGCTTGTGTGCAGCCAGAGCTGTGACTCGGCTCATTGGCTCTGGGATGCTGCTGCAGCTGTCCTGGCTGGTGTCGGCAGTGTGACCGCTGAGCCTGGGTTGTTTAAAAACAAACAAACAAACAAACAACAAAAAAACCCAACCAAAAAGTTTATAAAAGATTGACTTCAAATTCCTGCACAAGGGTGACTTAATTGAAACCCACACCCGGTTGAACAGGGTTAGGCTGTGCCAAAGAAAGCCTCTGTGCCTGTTTCATTTGAAACCTGTGGAGGGAAGATCGGTAGCTAAGTTGCGGTTTCCAGAAATGTCTCTGATGTGGAGTTAAACTTTTTTTGTTTTGAACTCTCGTTTTGTTAAATGAGTGTAATGTTAGTTGTACAGCCTGAATTTTAATGACCTGTTTCTTGGTTTAAAGAGATGGAGTCACATATTCAAGCTTTGAGGCTGTGGTTGGAGATTAGGTAGATAGGCTAAAAGCCTGACCAACTCCCCTAATTAGATTTTGGTTCTTGCAGTATATTCTGAATTTTACTGGTCATGTTTCCACCCACTGAACTCTCAGGCCATTTCCCAACACACCTTGAACTTAGAGTAAAACCTGAAATATCTTATCTGACACGTTTTCTCTTTGAATTCCTTGAGAGTCCTAGACTTGATGTGGGAAAAAATACTTTTTTTTTTTTTCCAGTTAAGGCATTCTTTGAAATTGTGAATAGTTTTGAAAAGTGGCTCTCCTGTTTGTCAAAGTTATTAACAGCAAATACTATGTTCTTATTTGAAAAATGCAATGAAAAGTGGTAGGCACTTTTACCAAACTCTTCTTCCACAGAGGACCTTGTGTTGCCATTCTTAGAAATGCATATGGGGTAAGTTCTCCAAGAACTCATAACCATTCAACCATATGAGGAGTCCAATGTCTAAATACTTGGTGAGGAGGTGGGCTTGTGGTCCTTCAGACCACTTCCGAAAATGGGACTTGAAGTGATGGTAGCACCATAGGAAAATGGGCTGCAAACCTTTGGGAGGTTCCTTTTGTAGACCTTTGGAAGGTGCATCCTTGGGGATGGTCAGTGTGAATGGTTTGACAGTGGTAGCTGTAAAACTGGGTCTGTCAGATTGCACAATTTTACCTCGGTTAAACCACCTAACATCCATGCTTCACAGCTGGTGGGCAGAAACCAGAGAGAAGCTTATAGGGGATGTCACAAAGGTGACTGCGGTCCGTTAAGGGGAAAATATCCAACTCCACCTTTTCAAAGTAGGAATTTATCATTGTGCCTAGCTGTTACAGTGGGTGGTCTCTGTACTACTAATATGCTGTAGCTGTTAGAAAGGTATTCCCATGCCTTATAATTTTGTAGTGTTTACTTACCCTTGCTGTGACATTGTTATTGACTCTACAGTTGTAATTACAACTAATAATTCAGTAATCCTGATGATGTATTGCAACAAATTGACCAACAATTACATAGGAAACTGTATTGTGGCAGTCACTGGGGACTGCCTTAGCATCAGACAACTTTAATTAGAGATGACTAATACCTTATCCAGCCTCCAGAGTGCAGAGGATGTTAAGTGCTAAATGCTAACATTTCTGTTAATTTACATGATCTTAGGGGTTGGCAGTTTGCTAACCGTTCAAATAGAGGAATCTCCTTTTGCAAAAAAGGCAGGTTTGTGGAGCACGGAGGAAAACCATTTCAGTTGCCATTAGCTTTAGCTGAAATTGGCAGCATCCTGGATTGACAAAATCAATCGGTTCTGTAAAGGAGGAGAGGAAGTGCCTGGCTCCTCTGCAGGCACTAAGTTGAAATATCTTCTTCTTGTAGTCAGAAAATATATTGAAATCCAGAATAAGTTTGTAGTAATTAGAGTCACTTACCCAAAGAAGAACTGTGTACATGAACTGCAGAACAAAACTGCTCCTCTCCACCCTAGCTTCCCCAAGAATGGTGTTTCTCTTTTGATGAAATGTGTGCCATGTGCTACTGTTTTTTTCCAGTATACTAGTGAGATGCAACATGAGAAGTGCTTGGGATCAGTGGGCTATTTGTAAGGGATCTGTAAACTACAAATTAGGAAAAGACAGACCATATATTCTTTGCACAGTCTTAACAACTTGAAATTTGAAAATATGTCTTCTTTTGCATTAGAAAATTTGCAGTTGTCCACAAGTGGAAATCACAGTTTGTGACAAATGCCATAGCAAAGATCAACAGATACCTGCCTGTGTGGAGGGCTGCCATTCAAGGTATTGCTGTGTTTTCTTCTACAGCACCCCTAATACAGGCACCACCATCATCCATTTCTTCCTTTCAAATTGCTTTCCCAAATGCAGCTCTATTCCAAAACCAGCCCCTCTGTAGCAGCTTCAGGGCAGTGGAAAAAATGCATTCAATTGCATACACAAACATAACCATGAAAAGTTAAAATGGGTTCTGCTGGGTATCTTCTCACATACCTTTCTTATCTTGGTTGTTTTCTAAGCTTTGAGACAGGAGCCTTGTTTAAACATAAGTTAGCATAACACCCTAATTTTAAATATGGACCTGTAGGCAGCAGTATAACATAAGTGTTAATACAATAACTTTGACTGCAGACCTTAGCTGAACCCTAGAGCTGTAGTTATTACACAGGACAAATATAGCCATTCAAGGGTGAACTTTTGCTTGGATAAAATGCTTCCATTCAAAAGTAATGATAGTGTTTAAATTAATTAAGTTATAACTGAAGTTTTTCCATGATAGTATCTTAGAATAATAACAGAGCAGCGGTACCCACAGCCTAATCAAAATCAGGCTTTGTGGTTTTAGGTGATATAGAAACACTTCTGTAGACCTAAGGTAAAAAAAGTGGAGCATTTCTAAGGGAATTAAGAACTTCAAACTCATCTTCTAAAGTAATTTTGCTACTTAGGACCAGCTTTTTCAAAGTATTTATGCATTGCTCATTCATCAGTAGCAAAGGGTAAATGATAAAAAGAGAGTTGCAAGTTATAGGTATGGATTTCAGTATGCCTGAGGTACCCGAGTGCACATCTGCAGGTATTCACACCTATGTACTTTTAAAAACCTGAGCTTAGATACCTCCCTCACTTTTAAAAATGGGAATTAACACCACAAAGCCTGAGCGTGAACAGAGAAATGTGAGCCAGAATACCTTTAGAAAACAATTTTCAAAGGTATATTGTTACCTCTGGTTGTTACAAAGCTGCATGGGAGAATTTGTTCTATAGGTTACATACAGGAGTAACTTGAAATATCGTAACAGGCATCTGTCTGCTTAGCTGGCACAATGTTTAGAAATGCAGTGTGCTAAGCACACCGTACTTGGTAGTTAGGCTCCTAAGTCACTGTTGAAATTTGTCTTTAGAGTTGCCCTGAAGCACCCATACTGTACCTGAGAAAGGAATGCACAAAGGAACAGAGCTGTTAAAAGCAAATACTTACAACAAAACAAGGCTTTTTATGTTAAAAGAAATGGTATGTCTTGTGTAGTGTGCCTTCAAAATGTTAGAAGCTATTCTGTCTGAAGCAGTCCTGTGAAGTGAACAGAAGGAGGAAGGAAAGCTCCTTAAAGGCTCGGGCTCACTTTGAGCTTTCACTCATAGAAATGCTTTTTGACTGGTGTCTTGTATAAATTAATTTAGTGTCACTTGTGCTGAAAGGACATGTTGGCTCTTGATCTTGTTGCTCACAGGCGGTTTTCTTTGTATACCAGAGAGAGAAGAAAATATCCATCAAATCACAGCATTTAAAAGAAAGAGGCAGAGAGGTCTCTCTTCTTCCTACCTCTACTTTTCAACCACAGGAGTTACTGAATGTGCCATTTTGCTGCTCCCCTCAGCTTTCCAGCACGGTCCTGCAGTTGAGACCATCGCTAGCACCACTTTGCAATAGAGATGTATTGAGTTGAGGACGAGACAAGATTTAATTAAGCTGGTGGAATCAGGAAGAGGGTTTGAGCATGGTTATGGTGCTGGATATACTTGAGGGATTTTTTACTGTGTCTGAACCAAGCCTGAGTTAATCTTGAAGCTAATTTGAGATCAAAAGCACAGACGCTGTTTGAAATCTTATCTGAATCAGATAGCCAGATCATTTAAGGCAAACGTTAAGTAAAATCGCTTCAATTACTCCCATCAGTCAATCTGGGTAACTGAGATTGGGCTATTCATATCAGGGGCTGATCTACTACTGTTAGATTAGGGTAGTAAATAGCGTAAATTAACTTGCATGTATTTCTTAATGCTATGGCTAGGCATCTGGAAAGCTAGCTCCTCTATACCTGGGCTACACCATGGCATAGCAATAACCTGGGCTCACAAGTCCAGGGCTATTATTCAAAGGGCTCAGAGCCAGGGTTCGAGTTTTGACTCGCCATCAGTTTGGGCACAAAATAATTCTCACCTTTGCATTGCCTTTGCAAACAGAGTTATACCATTAGATAAAAATATACCGTAATGCTCTTTGTGATAGCTGAGAGGCCATAGGAGATGTTCACTGTGATAGGAAATAATTATGGAAAATGTTTTAACTTGAACCTATGGTACAGTCAGGTGCTGGTTGAAATCCTCACAAAATTAGCTTATTTGAAAATGCACCTGTGTATGAGAAGTTTGGCTTTGTTTCATCCGCAGTGGTTGGTGGTAGGAGGTAGATGGTTCTGATATTGGCTTATATATACAGAATTTTGTAGAGCTTTTTCTTAGCAAAGAAATATTGGTTGGGTTTGGTTTTTTTTTCCATTTTCATGATTGTTTCTGGCTTGCAGTTCCCATGGTTAAGAGTTCAGGCTGGGCAGCTCAAACTCAGGACTGGAAATCTGCCTCCAAGTTTCTGGTTTCTGCTTCCTGGTGCCTGCCTCAAAAAGGTCTCTGGGTACGTCCCTGCCTCTCTTCCCAGACTGTAAAATGACATTTGGTTGCTTTGGATTTTTTTTTTCAGCTCTCAAAAATACAAATTAGTGGTTCAAATGAGAGGAAGGCATGGGTATCTTCTTTTTCCTTGCTACGAGTGCAGCTGTTTCTGCCCTTGCAGAGAGGACTGCCTGTATTTTAAAAGAGAACATGGGCCCGGCTCTGAGAGTTTCTTCATGCAGCTCTGTGGAGGTACCTGAGCCCTTTCTGCGGAGCCGCTTTTGCAGGAGCCCTGGGCATGCTGGTGGGTTTATAATGTGCTGGAATGGCAGCTCAGAGTACGGCCGCTAGATTCATTCTCACTCCCAACCTCAGGCAGGGTCTCAATGCAGATAAAGAGCCGAGGCCCCAACCCACCAAGTCACCTCACTTGTAAAAGAGGCTAGAGGAATCAATAACATATGTAATTTACAGCACAGCAGTAATAGTGGAATTTTATAGTGGCTTTCAATTATAGCCTTGAAATTGATTTCTTTACCTTCTGTGCATTAATTATGCATAACACTCGCGCTGCGGTACAGGACTGGAGCAAGCTAAGCGATACACACTAGATCCCAATACAGCAAACAAGTCTCAGTGTAATGTTGCCACCCACTTATTTTGGGTGCCTGTGGTATATGGTAAGCTCCCACGGCTCAAATATACTTGCCTTTCTTTCCACATATATTTCACAAGTTCACATGCCATAGTTGTTAATAATACCAGCAAATTCTTGTTTTAAAAGAAAAAGGCAGATTCTTTTGTAAATATAAGCAACATCTGGTTGTGATTGGGGAGGAGATTGGTATTGGAAATCATTCTGAGAGGTTTGTAATGCCTCTCCTAAAACTGTATACAAAATCCCCTCTCGCTTCTGCCCCAAGGCCTAAAAAAAATCCTTCTTTTTCCCTTTGATATCCTGACACTTTCTCTAACGAAAGCTCTTCTAGAGAACAGTGCTTAAGATCCAAGGGAAAACTTCTTATCTGTTGCCTCAAGCTACAGCTTTTACCTGCTTAACACCTGTAGTTTGATTGATAACACTTTACAAGATGTGATAAAGACACTTAATGCCATTAGCAATATTCACACACAAGTAATCTTTGCTCAGAGTTAGAGGTTCTGTCACTACCAGTAGCAGCTCCTATTTTCTGCTGCAAGCTGATTTATTGGGGTGTGCAAGCTTCACTTTGGACGTGCAGTCCCAGTATGAATATGACCAAGCACATTCTTGTTCCATGATTAGATCTGCATGAAAATCAGGAGGCAGTACCTCTAGTCGCTTTGTATTATGAAGTAGCTGTAGACAAACATGTTGCTGTGAGATAGCAGTCGAGAGATACGGTGCACAAGCTCAGCGTGAAAAAAGTGTCCTCATATTTCTTTCTGTGAGACGAGGTTCTTAGATGTGATGTGCAGCCTGGTAAGATCCTCCAGGGTTTGCACACCAACCTTTGGACGCGTTTTGGGTATGACAGATGCTCTTCTAATAGCACAACCACATGCTTTGTTCTGCAGTTTTCTTGGTTCATACCCCCACGCTGAAGGAATGCCATACTGGCACGCAGAGGATGGTTTTTCCCCAAACTAGCTTCTTGTGTGGTTACTGTTTGTTTTCACAAAATGAGTGCATGCTGCTCTGTAGTGGTGTAAATGAGTTTTTCCAGGTGCCAGGTAAAACATCAGAGGATCGAACTAACATTAAAAAAAAAAAAAAAGAAAAGAAAGAAAAGCAGAAACCAGGATCATCTCAATGTCCCCTGGGGCTGTACAGCCATACCAGCAGGAAAAGAAAATTTCAGCTTGGTGGGTCTGGGAGAGATGAATAGGCCAAACCTATAAGGACATCCAGAAGTTAAGGCTATCACTTGGGCTGCTGGTGTTTAAGGACAGTCCTGTCAGATGAGGCTTAATAGCATTTTACACCAACCATCCTACAGAGCAAGGCAGGCGAGGATCAGATACATCCTCTGCATTTGCCAGGCTTGTCTCTACTTTGATCTCCTTCCAAGATAGCACTGCTGTCCATGCCTCCATAGTGTCAAATCCCACCCTCGGAAAAGTCCTTGCTACGACAGTAGATGTCTGTAGAAGGTCACCCTGCTCTGATCAGCTCCCATGGTAAAATTCTTGATGAAACAAATGTTCCTACTCATTCCAGGTGAAATGGCGGGTGGCAGCTGGCTGGAGCTCTGCCTGGGGAAGCAGAGGGAGGTCTCCCTCCCATCACTCTTTTGCATCCCAGCTTCTCCAGTGTGACACAAAGAGGGACAATGTTTGTAAAGCGCTTCCTGATCACTCATTCTTCAGGGAAGTGTGTTTTAATTTTTTTTGTGTGTGTGTGATATTTTTAAATATGAACATCAATGATCTTTGTAAATGGCAGAAAGTGATGCCTTAAATACCTGTTCAAAAAGCAACTTTATTATGATCTCCTCAGCAGGACAGTTGTGCTTTTTATTTCTTCACTTCCATTGCAGTGAGCTGCTAATTAAAGATGTCATGTAGACCCACACAGGAAGGAAAGAATTTCACAAAATATCCTGTTTCCCACCCGTTAGATGGGAATAGAGTGGGGGGAGAGAGAATGAATCAAAGGATGAGCGCAAGAATACAAAGTTAAAACTGCAATAGTGACAATAAGGGTTTGTTCTTTTCCACAGGAGCCTGTCCCAAGAAGGGATTCCTGGTGGGACGTTTCCTGTTCACATTGCCGTCTTTCTCATGAGAATCCACTCTCAAACCCCGTGCCTCCTTGTGGACCCTGACAGATGGTGGCATCCAACTGGACCCTGACTGAGCAAAGTAAGGAAGAGTCAATGACATGAGACAGTTCTGGTGGTGCTGGGGTGTAATCTACAGCCAACACTCGTATTACAAGAACTGCAGCAAAAATAAAAAATATGTGATTGCTTATGGCTATTCCAGATAAAATTAATGCAATAGGTCTCAAGAATGTAAAGGCACTTCAAGAGCTTTTTTCATTTTCATTAATGCATATGAAATTATACCTATGGAGTCCTGATCCTATGAAGAGATTTCTTGAGAAATGTTAAGCATATCTGATGCTTATCAAGACTGCTTAGGAATAGTCAAGGGATATTTGGTACTCTGTACGGTTGACCTTGGAATAGATGTTCTGCCAGTGGTGCTGCTGATCTAAACTTCTACTCCCATCCATCTTCAGAGAAGAACTCTCTGTGACATGGTTTGACAAAGCAATACTTGCCAAGTAAATACTGTAAGGATGCTACTGTTCAGTTGTGCAGTGGCATGCTGCACCTATGTACTGGTACTCTGCATACCATATAGAGAAACTGGAAGCGTTGGGAAGCTGAGATCCACTGAAACCTGCCACTAGAAAAAAATCACACGCTGTGGGTTTGGAAACCTTTGTCTTTAATTTGGTTACTCTTGTAGATGTCAAAAGAAGCCTATTCAGACAACACTTGACCTTATGTAAAGTATCCAAGATTACTTTTTTAAACTCCTAGCTAAAAGCAGTGGCTTTGATAAAAGGAAGGCAAAGAATTTATTCCTTTAGCTATCATCTCACTAGTAAAACCAACTTATTAACTGGATGTATAAATCTAATTTTCAGAAGTTGGGTACACACCTAGTCCTGCCAAGACATTTTCCATGTGGAGGCAGATTGGAGCATAAAATAATTACAGAAAGCATGTGAGGCAGAAATAAGAGAAAAATTCAGTAGGTCTGATATTGTTGATGTTTTAAAACACAAAAAGTTATCTCAAAAATGTAAGAGAGATTAACTTCCCTACTCAATTACCAGATAGTCCTACAGAAATAATCTATAAGCCACTGAGAAAATTTTTTTCCTTTTTCCCCCCAAGCAAAATTACCACTTTTTGGAAGTACCTTTTATTCCTGTCAAGTTGGTAGAAACTTCACAGGGAGTTGATAAGCTAATGCTGATGCTGTCTGGTACTCTTGGCCAGCAGGGGTGATGTCTGCCTGGCTGAGTGCAGCCACCGAAGCCTGATAGTGACACATGAATAAATGCAAAACCAGAGCCCTGTCCTGGCAAGGAGCACAAGGCTGTGTTTCCCCCAAAAAGCTCTAGAGACGATCTTGGAATGTTTCCTGTGAAACTAAATGTATGTTTGAATTCCTGCTTCTGTTAAAATGATACACTATTCCCCTACAGTTCATGAAAGTTTTTATGTATTACTAATCTTAGTTGATCCCTTTATTTGATAATAAATGCAGATGGTGGAAACTTGCCAGAGGCTGCATTTTCAAAAAACACCATCATGTGCTGGGGTTTCCAATTTTGTCCCTAATGGCACTGGCCGGAAAACTGGCCTTTGCAGGAGCAAAGACTTGGCCATGCACTTCTCCAATAACAGGTGTGCATTTGCTTTTTTTTAGATCTCTAGTGGTCTGTTTGGAAGAAACTGATAAAGGTTAAAGAATACAAGTTTTCCTTGGAATACAAAAATGAAAATACTCAAAGGCGATGTAGAGCTTAAATTCTTAGAATTTTCTGTGTGTCTGAGGTGATTCAATATACACATTGCACAATGGCAGCAACACAAGTAAGACTTTTAGCTCATTAAAACACATTCAGATGCTCTCTGTTACATCTTAAAGAACAACCACAGGAAAACTAGCAGTTTAGCTGGAAATGGATCGAGCTAACTCAGAAAAAATGTTTCTTCTTCCAGAATTACTCTCCTGCCAGTGTTGTTCAGGAATAGTTGCAGAAGAGCTGTTTTATGATAACATCCCTTGGAGATAAACCCATCAGTGGACAGATTAATATTTTCTTTCTCAATTTTCATTTCTTTGGCTAAAGCAGAGATGATATTATACTGTTCCTTATCATATCTGTGAGTTGCTCGTCAAGATCTCAAAATGCAAGAGAAGATGCTTGTGGGTTGTGAGAGGTGAGAGCAAACATTATTGAAGAGAAGTCCTAGAGACTGTGCTTCAAGTCACAGCGACAAAATTCACATATATGCTCACATATTTGAGTATTTTCAGTTCCAAATCCACTCAGGATATGTGGTTTTATTTCTGGGGATTTTTTAATTTTCCTATTGACCAATTGTTACTTTTAACCTAAAATCACTGTTTATGTCATTCAGTAGATTATCACTAAGAACACCTGTGTGGGAACTGAAGGCGATAAGGAAATTTTCAATAGATCACAGTTTTCTATTAGCAAGGTGTGAGCGCATATAGAAGTCACTATCTGTCTCCTATTTAAGTAAGATAAGGGAATTATAAAACAGGGCGTGTTCTACCTATGGTCAATATGTAAAATCCCACCTGAAGAGATAAACACCTGGAAACTGTAAATTAAATGTAAAAACAATTTCTCAAAAAGTGCACTCAGGGACTTTATCATGCATTTGTGTTCCAGAGCAAATCTTGTTTTATTTTCTTTTTTTTTTCTATAACAGTTGTTAATGACCATGCCACAATGAGGTATTCATTCATATCACACTTCTTGGGAAATGTGTTTGGGCAGCTTCTGTTTTTTATACTGGATTAGTGCTTGCAAGGATGTATGGTTGAATACCAATGCAGGGAGAATACTACATCTAATAGAGTGGGTTTGGCCAAAGAAATCCTGAGGGACTGGGCTAAGTTAACATGAGGGCTCATCTTTGTAACCTCACTGCAAGTGCAGTGGAAAGGGGACTTGCCCTTTGAAAATATTCTTGTTTGAAAACATCCTGCACTGAGGATAATAAAACTGAGGGGAAGGATGGACTTTGTGGGCAGCTCTGGCCTGGGAATCAAGATACCTGTCATGAATTTTCACAGCTTTTCCTTTCCCTCACAGGTGAAAAGTGCCTAAATAGCGCTGAATTCAATAGCTTCAACTCTTTTGTGAACCTGTGCGTTGTCTTCTTATTTTTGACTTAAATGATAAAATACCGGTGCCACTATTATGATATATGTGTCTAATTTTTTTAGACTGAAAGCTTCTAAACTAGTCTTGCTCTGTGCGTATTACTTTTACTGCCATAATGTAAGATAGATCTGCTCCACTCGAACTGATGTAGCTGGGTGGCTGTAGTGTACCCTTAAAGCGAACAGCTGAAAGAAGTTACATGTGTAGAAATACTGTTGTCTAACCTGAGTCATTTTCCTACCTCCATATGCAAATATGTATTCTGGTTTTGTATCTTTTGAATGCCCGGAGCATTTTACCACTCTTTGAAGAGTTGGTTCTGCTTGTCTTACTTTCTCAAAACTTCTCAAACATCTGCTTTTCTCCTTCACACAAGACTTCTCAATGGCATAATGCACATCTTCTAGCATGCTAGCTCATCACTAGCTGGGCTTGGAAGACCTTGCCAGTCTTGCTTTGCATTGATCAAGATTTATCACTGTAACTACACTCCCTGACAGAGACTATATGGAAGTCGTGTTTCCTGGCACACAAGACAACCAGGAGATTTTTTTCTGGCCTGAAGATCTTGACTCCACAGATCAGCCCAGTGTTGAAGAAGCCCTGCCATCCTCAAGGTCCCTCTCACAGCTCCCTGTGTTTCCAGTGTGAGCCACTATCTTCTGGTACCAAACAAGACAGGTCTCCCTGGGTGAGCTTAGCTCTCTCAGCCTCCGTTGCTAGCAGCTGTTTTGCTATATGAAGGAACTTAAGCGTTGCTTCCACTGAACTGCAAAGGGTGGACTTGGCAAGCTCATTGTCCTAATGAGGTCTGCAAACTGTCTTTGAATCCAAGACTCCCGTGATGGCAATTGTTAGCACTTTTCAACACAGCAGTCTTTATATGGAGTAAAATATTCAAAAGTGCTTAAGTGAAGGTCAATAAGACCTAGCTATTAAAATAAATAAATAAATAAATCCTGGCCCCATAATTAACAGATGTTTGTGGTCCTGCAATAAGTGAAAATATTTTAACAGCACTTTGGTAGAGACCAAACGCTGAAGTAACCCTTTGGTTAAAAAACAGCATAACTGGATAGCCTGATGGGAAGGACTCCCTCCCTGAGAATAAGCAACCTCTGGGTTCAGGGGACATCTAGTTACACAGGCAAACTGAAATGGGACCACAAGGAGCATGCTTAGAAGTGCTCCCACCCCCAGCGCTGCACCTTGGGGGAGCAACTTGCCTTCAGCAGGGTAACCAGGTCTTTTGGAGCCAGTGGCTTCAAGCACTGGCACTTCACCTCATTTCCCCATCCATTGCTTCCACGTTTGGGACAGCACAAAATAGGCAGCGTGGGGGAGAGCTGCCCAGCTAGAGGCCTGCGTGGAAAGTCACAGTCTGCTTGTCCCCCTTAACCTAAGGGATAATGAGTGGCATCCCCAGGGAGGAGAGACAGTGGCTTCAAACACCTCAGGAAGTTAAAGGATATATTTCTTGCATCCAGGCTACTGAATGAAAGGGGGGAGAACACGTCTTGCTTTGTAAATCTAGCCTTTTCATTTCCTTTGCTTTTACTACATGTGTCCAAAAATGAAGTGTTTCATTTTGGGGGTCAGAAGGAGCTTTTCAATGCAAAATGATGTTTTCTCTTTTTTTTTTTTCATTTTATGTAAAAAAAGGGAGGGGGCTTGCATCAGTTTAATCGAAGCTTCCAAAATATTTCCAATTCAGCAGTCATGCTGAAAATAACTGCAATTATACATGCAGCCCTACTCACTCTGCACCCAGTAGCAGGAAGATGATACACAAATACATCTATTTCATTTTAAGGCATTCATTTACACAGTGAAGTAGCAAGACTAAGTGTGGGAATATACGTTTCAAGTTCGGGGCCTGGATTTTTGAGCACGTATGATGGACATAGATGATAGAAATCAAGTACAAATCCCACTTAGACTTGTGTTCCTCCTCCTGTTAAAGCCTGCAGCTTGTGCAGTGTATCTGATTGTTCCTTGTTATATTAGTAACAACCCCTTGTGGGTTGGAGTGAAAGCTTTCCAAAATACACCTCAGCTCTACTGACTTGACTAGCTTTGACCCAATATTAGACTGCTTTCCGCCACAGGCTGTGGAGGTGTGGTGTAAAATGAGAGAAGCATCTGTCCCTAGGTTGAGTAAATGAAAATGCAATTTATGGCAACAAAAGCTGTGGAGGCTAACTGGCCATCTCATTTATTCTTCTAAACATAAATGAAAATCACATGTAAAATATTATTAATAAAACAACTGGCACCTTTGGTTATTTTAAGCCTGGATTCTGCCAAATGCAAACACAATAAATAATTTTAGAGAGAGAACTGGGTAGGCTAGTCCAAAATCTGGTTTTGTATTTTTTTTATAGAGATGCCAAGACTGTTTGATCAGCATGGGAGAGCAATTTGTTGACTCACGAACCTAGCTCTCTCTGATTACTGCTTACATAGCACTTTGGAAAGGTTGGCCAAATACCTTCAAGTCAAGTACCTTGTTATTATGAACATGAGTGCCAATAACAAAGAAAAAATAGCCTACATGTCACTGAATAATAAATCACGGAGGCAAATAAATGGCTTTTCTAAGAAATGCTCTATTTACATTCCATCACGTGACATGGCTTTGCTTATGCTCTTGGACGTGATAACACTTAAAAGAATATTTCCTTTTCAGTGCAGCATCTTGGCATCAATCATCTTTGTGCAACTGCATATTCTGAGATCTGTTTGCAATCAGACAAACGAAGCAGTAAGGGAGATTTAGTGGTAAGACCAATTTTTAGTTCAAGTGATGAAGCTGTATAGGTAAACATAGCTGGCCTTATTCAGCGGTCATAAACTACCTCCCTCACATGAGCCTTTGGCATAATTACTCACGCAGAACAGGTATTCATCCTCTCTAAGCACCACATGAATGAGGCCATGGTAAAGTTATGCAAAGGGAATATGTATCCAATCTGATAAGAAGTCCCTAATAATTGCTGGTATTTTCCATAATATTAGTTTAGGGCTAGAGCCACAAAAAAGGTTTAGGCATGTAAGCTCTGCCTAGCTGCCTCTGTAGGCATTTGCAGCCAATATTTAGATCCTCAAAACCCCTGTTCAGCTACTGCCTAACCCTGGAGGCGTCTGAAGTCTGCAAGTGCCTACATTCCTGCCAGCAAAATTCCTGAGGTGCCCAAAGGTCTGCTCCTGGGCATGCCTGGGACTGCCTCTAGTTTGTCTGACTTCTTTTTTTTCCCCCCTTCCCTTCCTGAGCTCAGTAAGTAGACACCCAGCTCATGTTTAACCCCCTGATGGCATCCACAAATGAGAACCCTGACAGATGTTCTTTGAGAAGCCCCAATTGTCCCATGATCACAAAAAAATGTAGGTGAAAATAGTGGTTTTACCTCAGTCTAACCCCTCCATGGTGGCAGGAGACTTGACTTTGGCTCCTCTCTCTGCCAGAGTGGGGCCATTCCCCCCCATTGCTGTGCTCCAAGCAGAAGGCAAGGAAGGTTACCTAGTCTAGGGAACCAGGAGGGCACCCCAGCCGAAGCTGGTGCTGTGTTGCAGAGGGTACCCCTGCCTCCCTTAGCTGGGCGAGGGGACATCCACGGAGCTTGCCCCAGCTGGCGAGCAGCCCTGTGCCCTTCTGTCTGGCCAGCTGAGCCATTTGCCTGCCCCAGAGAACGCCTGGGAGTGCCAGGCTCAGTGCCAGCCGCAGCAGGGAGGGACTGGCAATTGGGCTTGGGCTGCACTTGCAGGGGTGGCTGAACTGGCACGATGCCTCCCCGCTGCCAAAAAGGGGAAGCCCTGCTCCCCAGCCCCATGGTCACAAGCCCTGCCCTCTCTTGTGGCAGTTCTGGCATCACTGGCCTCTGCTGAGGCAATTCAGCTTCCTGAAATGCCAGAAAGATTTCTTTTTTTTTCCTTTTTCCCTTCTTGGCAGGTACAGCTTTCTGCAGGTTTAGTGAGTTATGTCATCTCATGAAGGGATCCAGCCGTGCCCAGAGCTGGCTGGGAGAAAGCAGCGTGAGCAGCCCTGCTGGTGGTGATCAGCTGTTGCCAGTTCCAGCAAAGGCTCCCTTCAGACACCAGAGAAAACTGATTTAAGAAATTTAACTGTTTTTTTCTTCCTTTTGTCACAGAAGCAGTTCGGTTACTGATCTGCAAAACCAGCCTGTGGCCATCTTGTACAGGAACTGATATTCATGAGAAAAGGGGCTAATGTAGGCACCCTACACCAAAGGAAGGTGCAGACCAACACGAGACAGCTATTTTGTTGCTAGCAAAGGGAAGAGGAAGGGCGATTTCTTTCGAGAGCACACATTACTTTTTCTAGTATCTTTTTAACTGCCTTCAGGTGACTTGTATGAAAGCAGGTGTGGCAACGGTACTTCAGGATAAAATTAATCATGTGAGTGTGATGGAGGCATTTCCCCCTTGTTGCTTTTCACCCTGTGAAGATGAAATCTTGGGGATCAACAACACAGCAAACGAGAAATATATCAGGTACCAGCAGAAAGAGAGATAACGAGTAAGAGCATATCTAGGGCTGGGAGGGAGAAGGAAGAGCCTGCAGCCTTCCAGGTGCTTCCTTGATTTAACACCCTACTGCTTTGCTGTAAGTGGCCACCTCCACCTTCTCTGGTTAAAAAAGCTAGAGAATCTCACAGAATTTTATTTGATGTTAGACTTTTAGATAGGAGAACTCAGTCTGGACCTTGTCTAGCTAGTCAGGTATAGCTGGGTGCCAGCATCTAACATACCCAGATGGAGCTCAAATGCCTTGCTGGCTCAGATGTGGAGCTGAAATTCACCTTTCTCAAAGCACCAGGACTTTCTGGGGGCACGTTGCCATGCACAGGTAGGTGTCTGTACAATTTCAAATCTGTTACTGATCTACCTTTTATCTTGGTGGCAAAACATCAGAAATACTGTCTGTGGCCATCCAGACTTGGATGAATTGTGCACATACGTATGCTTGCCTGTAGTGTCCAGTTCTTGCACGCATTCCTCACCAACGGTTGTACTGGTAGCAGTAGCAGGAGAATCCACATCTCTCTATCAGATAGTGCAATATCAAGGATGTAGCAGAGGGGATATTGCAGCAAGCAACTGGGGGTGGATGAGGTTTTAGTTAGACAGCAGTGCCAAATGCACAGAATGCAAGTGTAAGGAAGGCAGGACTTGCATCTGCTAGTAGCTCCTTTGTTTAGTACCAACTCAGCTACGTGACATCTCTGATTTGGTCTCAAAAAGAAATACTTCATTATTTTGACTCTCCAGTCTGTGGTCCTCTCAAATAAATATTGCATGTCTTACTGGATATGCTACTGAATAGCAGGATAATGCGCGTAATGCCTTTTCTGTCTCATGTACTCATGGTAAGAGGTTTTCTGTCAGTGGTGGACGCTGGACTGTCCCTTCTGCATGTCTGTGAGTTCCTACAGCACCTGCAAAAGCTCTAACCACCGGGGAGGGGTGGGGGGGAGCGGGGGGGTGTCCTGCTGCTACAGTATTGCAAAGGGTCGTTAACAGTGTGTTATATCCAGTGAGGAACAAAAGCAAAATGCTTCACTGCTTAAGCGTCTACTTCTTCCCGCTTCTACAGTATGGTGAGCTTAAAATGTCTGGGATACTTTGTGGTTTTTTTCCATATCTCACCTAATTTCAAGCATGGCATAAAACAGGGGGTTTTATCAATCAAAGAATTAACTTTTGGGTAAATAAATAGTGTTTGCAGCTTCTGTCGCTCACAACAGTTTGAATTTGAGTCATGTGTTATAGCAGGTCTCTGGTGTTCCTGCTCTTTCCCCCGCTCTGCTACTCGATCTGTGAGAAAATGTGTCCTCCTGGTAGTGCCATATTAGAAAGGAGGGGTGAGTGTTTCCTGTCTAGTGGAGCTATCATCAAGTTTCAGTCCAAATAAAGCTGAAAGGGTCTGCAGATTGGGAGGCTTTTCTGGTGAGACTTGCTCTGTACATTTGTTTTTCTAGTACTATAGTTGCCAATCAAAGAAGCAAGCAAGTCGCTGCTTAATCCAATGCAGACTAAACAGCAAGGGGACTGGTTATGGGAATTTGCTTACAGAGAGATTTCCTGTTCTGTTTGGAGGTCAGTCCCAGTAAAAATAAGATAGTGGAGGGACTTACTTGGTCCCTCAACATGTAAGTGTGGAAGTGATAATCCCAGTTTAGCATGTGAAGAACATGGGCAGGAATCTATGAAGTGCCCATGGAGAGAGACTTTTTCTCTGTTACATTGTTGTGTGTGTGGGGTATCCTTTCAAACTGAAAGATAATCCATGATTTAGTTTTGCCTTGATTGTTTTCAGGCCATGACAAGGGTGTAGATCCTTGAAAGACAAATTATGGCAATTTATTCTCTTGCAATCATATTGGCGAGTTTCTCTCACAACAATGAGCTAAACTGTTAGTATGCTTTATAATCTCGTTTGCATTTCATTGCCCTGAACTTTCATGTAAATGAGGGAATAGTCACTCAAACAAAAATATAATCTCTATGCATAATTTTAGAGATTAGCTAGAGCATCTCATTGCTTCATCTGATGCAATCACACTCTTGCAAATGGGTAGAATAGAGCACGTTTGCCATTTGTGTTGCCTTAGGGAACTTCAGCATACGTTTCATGTAATCACACCACTGCATTATGATAGATATTTAGAATGAAGCTGAGGTCAAGAGTCACAAACACAGGACACTCCTGGGCAGCAGTGGTCAGTGCTTGAAGGAGCACAGCCTGGGAACGTTGTCCATGAGGCACTGAGAGTTTGCTCCTTTCATTATGCCATGAGGAATAGGAGCTGGACCTGCTTTTCCAAAGGGGATTGCAAAGGAACACCCTCTTCCTTCCTGCTTCATAATAAAAATATTGCAAGAATAGCTGCCAAGGGTTGTCAAATTACATTAAACATTTTTGCTTGGGAATGTCCTCTCATTAACCGGTGATGATTTGCGTTCAAGTAAGCTGATGCACTGGGAGGGGCTATTGCTAACAAGTGATAAAGTTGTTTGCCTTACTACTCATTCACATGTCTTCCCATTCCCTCTGAAGAAGGGAGCAAAGATGAGCTTTCCCACTGCCTGCTCTGGGGTTTGAGTACACGTGGCTGAGGTGGAAACAGCAAGCAGTTTACTGAAAGGAGATGTTGGCACCAGAGTTACTCCTGGTTATAAGTTAACAGAGAGGAAGGAATTGGCAACACTGGTCAGGAAATTCATAAGGACCATAATTACAGTCACAGCCCCATCATCTCCATTTTACTCTCTCCTTCCATTTAGGAGCAAATGTGCCAGCAGAGGAGTTGTGAATTACTGGAGTTCAGTCCGGTCAGAGTTTAGTGTAGCCTTTGTCACAGGTGAACCATTCCTATTAAATGTGGTACAAGTATGAGCAAGACCTCTGTCTTTCCCATCTGTTGCTGGCTGCTCTTTGCTTGTCCTCTGTGTTATGGAGCCTCATGTGTTCTTCTTGGGCTGAGTAGTGTTTTGGCCCTGCTCCCCTATATACCACTCTCCTAGCAGATGCCCTATCTTCATTCTTAACATGTACCTCTTCTGGATAACTTTTGGTTGTGAATCAGATTCATCTTGATACACTTGCCAGAGGTATGTTCTGTTAAATGCCTATTTGCTTTCAGAAGCATACTGACACCTGTTTTTATCTCTAATGCATTTCCAGCCTTCACATCCATATATCAACATGGAAGTAATAATCAAGTGGAAAATCTGTAGTTTAGTTCCTAACATACAGACTTTTGATAAACCAATCTAGTTTACTGTAGTAAACGCAATTGTTACCTTTTGCGACATTAAAATTCCTTCCATATTTCGAGATTCACCCACTCAGACTTCTTACACAGGCTGGAGTTGGGATATGCCAAGGTTCTTGTTAGAACCTTTTTTTGGGGTGTGGTGTGTGGAGATCATAGCAGGTCGTTTCTTTTCAAAAAATATGTTTGAGTTTTTGGTTTTTTTTTGGCAACCCTGGCCAAAATCTTTGGCTGTACTTTCAAGTATACTAAGTTGTTAAGCACATAAGGTATATATTGTTACACTCACTATTTCTGTGAGTCTCCTGGTGTAATAATTGTCAAATCATGTGATACTTGGGTTGTGTTAATCTGCACTTTGTCTTTATAGTGACATTGATGGCAAAGCAAAACAAAAGCAATGAGAGAAGGCATCTTAGTTTGACAATGGAGTCTGTGCTGCATTTCTTTAATTAGTAAATTGAGTCTTGATATAAAGCTTTGCTCGTATCAATTATCTTTGCTTGTATACATTAACTTGGTCAGTAAGTGATGATTTCTCCAGTTATTTGTTTTACTAAATCTTCCATTTCTTTATTTGGATATGAGATACAGTGCTTCATAGTTCTGGGTGTTAATCTTGTTGTCTAAGTCAATCCCTTTTTATGACATTGATCTGTTTGGCATCTCTTGAAAGCATTCTGCAGATTTCATAGTCTCATTCATCCTCACTTTAGGTTTCCTCATCTGAGAACAATTATAGTTTTAGCCAAATACACAATGTCTTCATGTGGAAAGAGCTGTGACATATCAATATTGACTACTGGTGGTGAATCTAACTGTAGCAATTCAGATTTATTAGTCTTCTCTACTTGAAATTACTGCTTTTATGCTTTGTGCACTAGATTTTTGCTGTTGGTTTTGTTGGTGCTTCTTGGGCTGTTCAGTATCTTTTTAAATTTGAGCTTTAATTTTGCCTGATGTCAATCAGAGTAATTTCCCGGTTCCTCTATAAACTCAGGTATCCTGGAAAGCTGATTCAAATTTCCCTCTGCAGCACAGATTGGCTAATCTGGCTGTTAGCAACTCTGCCTGGGGAATTCCACATTCTCTGATGGATACTCTTGTTTGGGAACATTTCTCTTCCAATTATGAGGCAGGGCACCGGTCCTAGTTCCACCAGCCTTCCCAAATTCTGATGGGGTAATAAAGGTTGTGCATGTCTCTGATTTTCTCAATTACTTCCTGTAGGTGAATAAAGAATGTGGGTTTTGACATGTCAGTTTCGTGGCACAAATGTAATTTTTGGGAACTATGTTTGATACCTATCTTGGAGCAATTGATTACTGATTTGTTGTTGATCTGCAAGCAGCTTCTTTGATTTGGAAATTATAAGCAAGACTGTTGCTTTGAAGGATAACCAATTATGGCCCCCAAAATATATTATTTCTAAAGAAATTATTGGTTTAGAGTTTAAATTGTTTTCTGTTGTCTCTGGCTCCCAATACCCGGATATCCAAAACTAAAGATTTAGGGTGTTCATGAATTTCCTGTCATCGCTTATGCTGCTTTTATAATTTAGCAATGCTTCTTATGTTCCAAAAATACATTTTTGTAGTTTGTTACGCTATATGTAAAGAACTTATTGATCACTGCTTTCTGCATGTTTGCCGAGACTTGTTAAATGTGCTGGGACAAAATCCATTCCTCAAAATGGCTATCTGGTTTTATTTCTGTAGGGGTTTTGGATTCGGATTGGTTATTTAAAAAAAAAAAATTAAAAAAAATTCACTGTTGCTCCTCTGTCACTTTGAACAGACCTCAGGGTTGCTGGCTTACTGTTCTACCTCACTGTTCTACCTTGGGCTACCAAGCCAGGTTACCTTTTTATGTCTCCCTGTCACCACAAGTCCTGGTGGTGCTTGCCAGGGGGGGCGAGGACTGTCTGAGCATGCTGAGCCTCTACTCAGAATAGCTTGAGGCTTAAGGGGAGGCAATAATGCTGATTTCATCCCAGAGACATGGCTGGGACCTCCACCTAACCCCTGGGCTGAGAAAGGGTGGCACCACCATGTCCACCTCTTCCCCAGGCGGGGAAGGCAAACCCAAAGAGCATAGGAGGCACATGGCAGGGCAAGAGGAGGTTTCTGAGGGGGCATTTGAGGGTCACCCTGGCTCTTAGCAGAGGCAAGTGCTAGCCAGCTCTTTGAAGCAAAAGCTGTCAGAGGGGCAGAGGTCTGCCCCAGGTATGGTACAGTCTCCCCAGGCGCTGCCTGTCTCCCTGCCTGGCACCAGTGCCCTTTGCTGAACCTAGCCCTCCGTCTTTTCTCTTATATGAAAGCTGTTAGTGTACATATTAAATGGGTTGCCTTTGTTTATTGCTGTCTCACTACGCTGTTGAACTTTGTCTTAAGTAAAATACAGTTCTGTGCAAACTAACAATAAAACTGCAACCTCTGTACTAAATTTCTCCCCAAGTGGTGCAGCCTCTAGGTCTTTACAGAATTTATTATGCTTTGTTCTGTAAAGAACATTTTTACTTTCAACATTTTGTATGCTTGAAGTAGCAAAATATTTCATGTGATGTTTGGGAGCAACAGTAGCTATGCTGTCTTTTTTAAAAAAAAATCTCTTGACAATCTCCATAAGCTTTCTCATACATTTACTTTGAAATTATTTTGATTCACTCTAAGTTTCCAACAAATCAAAGCTGATACAAATCCTGTGTTATATTAAGCACTTGATCTCCCCACCGCCAAACTCAGCTACTTCTTACTCAATGGCCTGTCCAAACAATGAATTAGTTTCTTCATTAACTGGACAACAAAGGCCAGCCACAACATATGTTTTTTTTCTTTTGAAGTGCTCTCTTAAAAAAACAGCCTACAGTCAGATGTTTACCAGTTTAGAAAAAAAAAGTTTCCTCTGAGTGAGATGTATCTAGGGAGTTTTAAAGTATTTTATTATTATTATCCACTATCATAAATTTAGCAACGTGCAGAACCAGGAATCCCAGTAAACTCTGAAATTAAGGAAACATGAAAAGCAGCATGTTCTTCTGCATGTAATTCTTCATCATTCCCTGAAATACATCATTTTAAGAAGTGCTGAAAATAATGGCCTTGGTTAATAATGAATGTTGGTGAATGCACATATTAAAGGTTTGGTTCTTTTAGTTGCACAGAAAAACAAACAGAAATTTATACAGAAATTAATGGAACCGACACTGTTGTTTTAACTGTGGTTATAGAAAGTCAGAGTCATAGACATGAATTCTCTGTCAATTTTCAAAGGCCTATTCATCCACCAGAGTGGGAAGATTTAACAATAGAATAATGTATGTTTTAAATATTACCTCTTGCCTAAGAATTAAAAAACGTGCCACAAAAGACACACTGTCAGTATCGTAATGCTACAGGTAAGCAGCCTGTCAACAAGGGCATATTTTGTGACATTCTGTGGGCCTTAAGACAATGAAGATGCAAATGGGAAATAATAGTTAATCAATTACGGATGTTATTCTGAGTAAAATAGGATGTTGAAGGGCAAGAGATTTTGGAACAGCTGTCCTGTGACACATAGTTATAAAATGAGATTGTGTTGAGCTAAGCCAGAAAAAAAAGCAGTTTCAAAAATTTCCCACTGTTCTGCCACATCTCTCCTGCAGGATTTCCGTACGTGGGCAACCCCATGTACAGATCCTGCCAAAATGTTCTGAGACCTGGTTTATCTTCCACATGAGAAGGGATAGTGAAACGATTATCTGCCTTAAGTTTAAAAAGGGAACAGTTAAAGGTATATAAAATAGGAAGAGGTAGAAAGAAATTAAATCTAGTGCTCCTATTTGGTCATCTATAATGGAAGAATTAGAGAACAATGCACAGGCTTGACAGGCAAGAAGTTTGAACTGTTAGAACACTTTCTATTGCTCTTTTAAATAACATACAACAATTATGTTTTGAAAATACAGCCCTAATAAATTGTCTTACCATTGAACTGTGAGACAGATCAGCTCTAATACTCTTAGAGCTGTTCATACCACTTAAAAGCAAAATAAATGCATTGGGTAAGTTTGAGTCAGACATTATCTGTTGAGCTGCTTGGATGGTGGAAAAGGGCTTCGGCAACAAATTCTCTGAAGAAAGCCCCTGATCATTATGGATAAACCTGCTGAAGGGAGGGGCTGTTCCACCACTAGGTAGCTGGGATGAAGGCAACGCTTGAGACTTACCTCAACAGCCCCTCAGCAGTTGGGGCAGCCCAAGATGGGAAGCAAGCTAAAGCAGGGCATATCTCATCAGTTGCCATGTGTCTCTGTGCCCCTGCTTGCCCCTAACTTGGCAGGATATGCCCAAATTGCACTAAGGGGCAGCCCAAGGGCAGGCAGGTTCGTGGTCCCAGAAACCCTTACCAAACACGGTGCTGAGACAGCCCAAGGAGGCCAGTCTGTCTCACGCTCCAGCTCGTGGGGTGGTCAGAAGGCTTCTCCTAGAAACTGCAGATCATTGAGGTAGAAAGAGGAAACAGCTCTGCCTGCAGCAGCTTGTTCTGACTCCACAAGTTTTCAGGTCCTCTTTCTGCCCACTCCGCCATCAGAAGTAGAGAGGTGTGTCTGTATCCCCCTAGAGGGCTGTCTTGTGGTGAAAGTTCCCAGAAGGCTGTTTTGCAATATTTATGGTGCCTCTATGGACCTTACTTCTTCCATGGGAGAAGCTCAGGAAGTCCAGTATTTGGAGTCCTAGGAAATTTGAAGGTCAAACCAGTCCAGACAGGCAAGGATGAAGGTCCGGGGGGGGTTCCACTTTCAGGAGAAAAGGATGTTGTATTTCTTTTCAGCCCCCTTCAGTTTACAGGTGATAAAAACTGCTGAACCGTACTTCAGTCTTCTCCAATGCTCCTTGGAAAAAACAACAGACAGGCCAAACTTTGATAAGTGATTGGAGTAAAAGATATTTCTAAATGAAAAGAAATGACATAAAGGTGTCTGAAGATGTACCTTTAACCACTTAATTTGAAGTCCATTTTCTAACCATAGTGAAGTCATGTCTCGTTTAGGAGATAATTTTTTTTTTCCAATGTAACAGTTCTTCTCTTTTTCGTTATTTATTTTTTAGTTGAAAAGCTATATTATGAATGGAATAAAGGACGCCTAACATTATACTTTGGCAGCACTAAGTATAATTCACCTCTGACTTCTTAGAAACTTCTGCCTGTTTCCTTATAGGAGTTACTCATTGTGATGAATTGCCCTTAATTTTAGGGAATAACTATGGATTTAACCACAACATACAGAAATTTTATGTTAAATTCTTCCTTTGTTTACAGTGGCATAGCTTGTAATAACCTCAGTTAATGTGGAAAAAAAAATAATCAAGACTTATTTTAGAACTCATATCTGGATTTGGGATCTAAGTTTAGTTGGGTGAAAGTCCTAATTTTTGAAGGAATTAATTTTGAAGCTACAGCTTTTGATTTGAGCTATGAGTTTAAATAGCTTTCAAAACTGTTAACCAATGTGACATGCTTTAAGTCAGTCAGAATCAACCCTGAGGACAGCGTATTGGTGTCTCTTCCCACCTGAGCTCTCAAACTTTCCTCTTAATGTTTAAACACTAATCGGTGGCTAAGCAGGCATTTTCACACTAAAGAGGTGTATCAGAAAGCAAAGAATGACTTTTTAAGTGAGGCAATACTGGCTCACCATGCGTTCAATAAGGAAAAAAGGGTTTGAATGTTACAAGATAGATATATGCATATAAAAATAAGATCAATACAAAGTGCACCTTCCCTCTGCCTTCCGAGAGAGATGAAAGACTGTGCCATAAACGAATGCAAAATCCAAGAGACTTCTAATTACAGCACTTGTGGAAAGCAAATTACCATCTGTTTTAATGCCATCCCTGATAAAAAAAAAAAAAAAAAAACCCCAAACATTTTAACGTTAATACCACTAGAGCTTCCTTTATTGTGTTATTCTTTACATAGTGGAACAGTCACAGGTCCTTCTCTGATCCCTTTAGAAAGGATCATCACCTGCATTCACAGGCGGAGAAATTGCAGCAGAAGCTGTGTCAGGTAGTCCCAAAGCAGGACAGGAGCAATGGCAGAAATGTGGTGTCCCCTTTCCTTCCCCTCACCCCAGAGCACATGGCCTCCTTCACGCACAACTAGTCGTGTCTTCCTTGGAGGTGGGCTATAACAGTAACAAAATTGTAGAAAAAGCCAAGTTTGCATACTATAAACAGATTTTGAACAGTAGTTCTTGTGGTGTGATAAAGCTCCTTTAATGGTTTGGGGTGCGTCTCTACCGGTAAATAAAATTAGGCCAAGGAGTGTGTTTGAGCACTGAGTGTTGAACATCTGAGCTGCTTAATTTTGATTATGTTCCTTGGTCATTTTGGCCTTTGCCGAGTGGCGCTCTCTAAGGCAATGCCCAGGCCTGGCACAGGGAAAGCGTAGAGCAGAAACGAGGTCCAATAGGGAATATAGGTAAGACCGAACCAAGTTTAGATCACAAAGACAGATCTCTGAGGTCCAGTAGGCTTTGCAACTCCCAACATCTCTGTCCTCATGCAACATATGCATCAGACCCATATGATGGAAATACCATTCTGGTGGAGCCGCACATTATTTCAGGCATACTGAACTGAAAAAACCGCTGTAAAATTGTAGCTATGCCTTAGGGCCACCATTGCACAAAGTAAAGGTGGGATGGTGGGAAGGACCAAGGCCAAGTACTCTGGATGTAGCCAGACTGGGCCCTGGGCCTCCAGGCCAGGAATACTCCCAGTGCCTGTTTTATTTAGCAGTCTTGTCATAGCCTTAGAATCCAGCACAAATATCCTCTTCCCACTTTAAAATTTTAGTGTGTAATTGCTACTCTTCTTTTTTTATATCTGATTTCTTTAGATTTTTTAAAATCCCTCTGTGTCAGGCCAGCACACCTTTGCAGAAATCTGGGGGGAGATGAACCAGAGTTAATGTAAAGCAACAATTAACCTCCTTTTCTTTCCAACCATGCAGGGTAATTTGTGTCAGAGTTTCATTATTGAATTCTTGCAATATTTTATTAAATATTAATTATTTTATTAATATTTTGCAAACATTTAAGTAATAACAAAGAGTCAAATGTAATGTGTCCTGATCTGGAATGATAAAATATTCAAAGCATTTTTGAGTTTCTCTATCTTCTTCTTTTTCTTTTTTTTTTTTTCTTCTTCCTCTGGCATTACCAGAGTGTCTTTAAGATCTCAGTTCAGAAATATATTAAAACCTCAAAAAAGCCTGTAGCAATTTCACTCTATTAACATGTAATTTAGAAATATCAATCTTCTTTCATCGTTCAGGCAAAGCATAGCTGTCATGCCACTGATTTATAGGTTGCAATGAATGCATGCCTCATAATAGAAAACCAGGGGTGTTGTGGAGCTGAGGTTTCCTCCTATTCAGAACGCATCTTCAGAAAAGTTGTTCCTGTGCTTACAAAATAGCTGTTGCATTCAAGACAGTAGACGCTCATCTTCACCTTCTACCGAAAGGCAGAACTGCATCCAGCACATAAATCTGCCAGTGTCTTAGTCTGGTACTATATTCATAAATCCTGCCCTCCAAAGCACATGCACAGGCTTGGTGCTTATTGGAACCAATGAGTTACTCATGTGCATCTGAAGGTAATTGAGATTCTTTTCTGTGGGTTTGTTATTAGAAGCCAAAAGGGTTGCATGACCCAATGGGATTTTGTAAAATAGGCTCGTGTTATGGAATTTCCTCATCCTTTTGCCCAAAATAGCCCTGTAGCTTCCTGGAACGTGTTTTCACCATTTGGGGTTTAAACCTATGCCTTCCACCCCACTGCTATACCAGAAATATAGGTTTGACTGTTCAATCTTTTGGTGCCCCCAACATATGGTTAATGAAGCCTCAGAGTGAGTTGTGGATAAATGGTGAGGACTTCATAGACCTGGGCCCAAAGAAATGTTAAAAAGCTGCCTAATCCAGCTGACTCAGGGTATAGTTTGAGGTTTGGCATTCCCATAAAGACCTTTCTTTTACAAAGAACCTTTAATGGAAATATTTCGGAAACTTGAAATATACTTTAATCAATTGTAGCAATTTATAAGGGAATAAAAGTAAGTGAAAATCTGGGGTTTATCGCTAAAAATCCCAATTCCACAGAATTCAGTCTTCAAATCCACTTGAAATCATGGGAATCCAGTTACCTCTGAGACAAACCTGCTTGACCTGAATCAGTGTGTAAATTTTCAGTTATGTTTTTGTTACTTCTATTTGTTTATCTAAATTTATCTGTTATTTCTATTAACTATAGTTTAAAAATATTAGACACATCAGTTCAAAAAGCACAACAGAAGATTATTTTTTTTAATCCATATCAGTTCAATGCTCATGTCTGTCACATAAAGGGACGTGCTTAGGTCAAGATTGCTAAATCACATCAAGGATTAAAAGCAGTCTAATTTCACAATAAACAATATTAGCAATCACAGTTTAACATCTGTGGAATATATGAATCAGATTTTATCTTTCTGTCAGACAAAATGTGCAGGAAAATTAATTTCTCTTCCAAATATCTTGGAGACAGCAATTTTTACATAAGAAGTGAAATGGCAAACTATTTCTCATTTTGTTTTTTTTCCTTTCATATATGATCAATAAAGAAGAGAAGGTAGAAACAGTTTGTACTTGTTTCAAAAGAACTTACCGTATTGTCTGGCACAGTAGGTGTGTTCTTTGTCAATTTACTTCTTGACCTGGTCAATACTAAATGTCATGAAGGTGATATGTTGAAAAAAGAAAAGAAAGAGCATTAAGGCTCTTTGCAATCAGTAATGCAAAGGTTCTTTACTTTGTAGCTTCATTTCAAAGCACACACAAATATTTTTTTTTTAACGGTGCAATTACTCATTGCAATCTCTTAAACTCTCTACTTCTACCACAAGTTACTACATTTCCTACAAAAATTGGGCAGTGAAATCCTGGGGTTGGAGTTTTTCAGGAAGGCACTGTGGCTGATCAGCATGTTGCCTTCTGCCCACAAGTTTTCAAAGCCTGGAAAAGTTTCAGCCTGACAGATGCAACACAGGACAGTTGCACACATTTCTCTAACCTGGCCTTTTTGTAAATGGCAAATTTATTTATGTGTAGGGAAGGTGCTAGGTTAGATTAGGGGCCATTGTGTGATTGCAGTGTTGTAGTCTGCTATGATGTACTTTTACATTAAGCCCAGATGTTATGTAGTAGAAGTAATATAAATAAAATAAATGTGTTTCAGCTTGTCCAGTATTGGATTCCCTAAGCTTTGTGCAGATGCCTCAGCATAAAGAGCAAATTCCTTTTTGGGAAATGTGGTCACAATGAACAGGATTTTCAGAGGGTAAAATTATGTTTAGCTTTACCCTGGTGACTCTGAAGTCCACCAAAGGCTCCCATCGGGTTCAGTGGAAGCAGAATTGGGTCAACAGAGAGGGTTTCTGATTAAATGATCTTAAGGCAGTAGCTGTTTTCTGTAACAGGTTTGACCTTTCTGCCTTTGGTCAGAACTGGCTGTCATACTCTGTTGAGTTGCCTGTCAGCAGTCTAAGGGCTGCTTATTTTGTGGGATGTTCTGTGATACTTCAAAATACAGTGCTGTACTAACTCCATGGCTTTGCTTCTGTTGGTTTTTAACCAGAAGCTCTGAAACAATGGATACTACCCATGTGAACAACACTTTTCCTGAAAGCATTGCCCAGTTTTAAAGTTTGTTATCGTCCACCCCCTCATGCATTCATCCTGGTGCCTTTAACTCCCTGTTCTGTGTTTGTACACCTTGCAAGTGTTTGCAAATAGGGTTGTTGTCAAATGTATCCACAGTCAATGGAGGGCATGGGTGGCCACCAAGGCCAGCTGCTCAGTTGATAATAGGTATATTCAGAGTTTCCTCTGAATAAGTGTGGGTCGAAAAATAAGCCTGTGTTGGAATTCAAATATCATGAGGTTATAGTGTGAATGTCACTCCTGAATAACAGGAGTACTATTCCCCCATTTAACAGAATCAGACTTCAGTGTTGATTCTCCTTTCCCAAAAAGCAAAGCAAAAGTACATATATTTCCTTCTATCCTCATCAATAAAAATCCCCAAATCCAGCCTCCATTGTGAATAAGGGTTCAATGCATTTTTTTCATCTATGCTGTCAGTGTCCATAAACTGGAAAGTATCAAAGCTACTCCTGAGTGTTTATGTTAGGCTCCCTCCATGCAAGCAGGGAGGCTCCTTTCGCTCCCTGGGTCGAGGTTAGTGTTTTGAAAGCTGAAGGCTATTATGAGTTTTGGTTATACATGGCTGGCTTGTAAGTGTGATGTCTGCTTATACGATACATGGCTATGGAGTGAGCCAATTGCATCTTGCCCAAAAGGTTTTCCAAGCACAGATTATGGAGGCCAAAACATTTTTGGGTTTTAAAAAGAAAAAAAAGTCTAACCGACTTTATAGAGCCTATTACACACCATACTTTAAAGTTGCTCTCAATTCAGGTTCTAATAATTTGAAACTTTAATAAACATTGTGTACAAACCACCTGAGGGGCCAAAATGTATCAAGGTCTAGAGGCACAATTTGAAAAAGCTCACTGCTCTTTTTTAATAATTCTAAAATATTTTAATGTCTCTGAAGGGCACTATATTAAATTCCTTTTTCTTGCCACTCAAGCTTTCCTTCGAACTCATATGAGTCAGAAGAATAATTTTGGAGAGCCTGGAAATGTAATCATGAGATCTAGAAGAATGGCCACATAAAGCGTGCTGCTAGCTTACGTAAGATATGAGACAGAACATTTACAATGTGCCAGTTTAAGAAAAACGTTAAAATAATGAATGGAACCTATTCTTGTTTTTTTAAATGATTATTATTTATAATTATGATTAGAGCATATGCCTCACTTGTTGTAGCGACAAAGGAGCATGCATTCAAGATCAACATGTCGATGGATGTACAGATGAACTATGCATCCTATGTGGTAGTTTCTAGTCTAAGATTAAAGGCATCTCTTCATGCAACACTGATGTTGTATCCTAGAACACCTCCTAGAACCCATGGTGCTTCATAAAAACATAGCAGTTCAGGGGCTACAAGACAAGGACAGCAGATCTAAGTGTTGTCTGTTTCTACCAGCAACAATTTCTACCTGTCCATGGTCGAGGAGCTGTTGTCTGTCTAGATATTCATGGCAAATATCATAGTCAATATTTCAGTGCTTTTTTTCTGTTTCCTATTTAAGATACTCTGAAATGATGCTCGGGGCTTATGCCTGGTTTCATTTCACCTCTCAAGTAATAAAGACCCAGGTTGTTTGAATTAATGCAAACTGCCTTGGATAAAATTAAAATAAAACCCTGCCTTTTTTTTTCTACCTTAACACAGTATTTATTTATTTAATTTTACACAGAACCCTATTTTGTTGAAGCTAGTACAAAGCGGAACCGTCGCAGGGCAGACAAATTGCTGTCCTGTTCTTGTGTTGCCAAGCTCCCTGCCGTGGCACGTGCAAGCTCTGCTTTCCCGTTGTAGCAGGGGCTGGGCAGGCAACTGCATCATACGGGGTGAACTTTGCTCTGGCTGGCTCCACCGGAGTAGGGCAGAGGCTCTTTTCTCCTGCCCCTCCCATTTTTTCCCAGCAAAGTTGTGCTTTTCACTGCTGATGTGGACTGTTGTCCACTTGTACAAAACCATCAGAAATGCCAGCACAGCAGAATTCACTCCTGTTGCTGTTAATAATGCCTTTCATCTAGTTAGCAGTGTTGCAGGTAGCTAGTCAAAGCGCAAATAGGAGAAGAGGGCATTTTGGCATGGCTTAAGTTTGTCTGGGTTCATATCGTTCCTTATAAATTCAGGGTGAAAAACCTGTAATTCCTTTTGCTAGTTCAGTGGTCGCTGCGATATCATTCAGGGATTAAGGCTGGGAAGCTAGGCATGATACCATGCCCACCTTGGACAGGTGGGCTCCACCTTCTGGGACCTCAGCTTCAGCATCCACCACAGAAGCACTGCGAGATACTTAACATTAGACACATCCAATTCCCAGCAAATTGGGTGAACAGAGAAGGGTTATAAAGATTTTAGGTGTGGTTATAGACTTTGTTGAATCAGGTTGTTTTTTCCTGTGTAGTTTTTTTTTCTTTTTTTTCTTTTATAAGAGGAGCATGTAGGTGCCTCCTACTTTGTGTGTTGAGTTTGAGCCTGAGAGCCTTTTAGAGCTGCTGAGCAGTCCTTGCAGGAAGATTCAATAGGAACAGCAAATGCAGAATGCTTTCAAAAATCAGATATTTGCCCAAAAATCATCACAAAAGAGCCAGCGTTTCTGAAACCGTCTGTCTTTAATGTGTAAAACAGAAACCAGGAAAAAAGAAATCTAGCTAACTCCATTCCTAATGTACCCACACAGTATCTCTGGTTTCAGCCAAGCGCAAATAAGCATGACAGGATACAAGTTTCCTTGAAGCTGGCTTAGGATAGCAAATGATTTATCACCATATTCAGGCAAAGTGGATTTGAATTAGCTTCCATGAGCCCAGTCATCCTTTGTACTTGATTCAGGGCCTGCTGAGCTCAGGGGAAGTCTTACTGACCCTCACCAGGTCAGGTTCTCCTCCTATTAATGTTAATGGGAGTTTTGCCTGGATTTAACTCGGGGCAGGTTCAGGCACAGACTTATCACCTATAGGAAAACTCCCACACACATGTATACATCATACTATAACTATAATATAAATATTAGTGAGTGGTTTAATTTCAGTATATATTTCCCAGCTCTCAAACAATGGTTTCATAAGAAATAAGAATAAAAAACCTTAATAAGAGACACATGTTTTTGTAAATATATAAATAACATGCTTAGTTAGTCTTCAGTTGCGTTTTAAGACTTGCCCTTTCTAGCACCCCAGCTTTTCAAGAACGTTTCTCAATTAATTGAAGAGAAGGGTGAGGTACAGCCCCAAAAACCTTTTGTCCACTATATCCGAGTGCTTTCTTCCATTTTGGTGGTAATCATGGGTTCCAGATGCTGAGCTGTATTGGATACGTTTCCCCAACAACAACATCTGGCTGCCTGGCAGAACCTCCCCGCCTGTTGCACTGACAGCTGTTAAGTCCCTTGGAGCTGCTTCATGCTCCAGTAGCAGCACAGCTTTGCTATTCTTGGTCTGTCTGAGCAACCATGCTCCCATGGATGCTGTTTGCCTTTGATCCTCATAGTTTAGCTCTTGATCATTTTCTAGTTCTCTGCTGAAGTACAGACCTCTCGCTGAGCAGCAGCTGTAATGCAAAAAACACGCCAGCAGTCACCAGGTACATACATGATTTAGCGTCCTTTTTGGTGGGGTCTCACATCTCAGCCCTGCTGATGGGCTCTTCAAACACTAGCACCACCTTCCCTTCCTGAAGTCCAGATTGCCTGGGTAAAGGCACAGCTCCTTAACCCAGCCCTGGGCAGCCACAAAGGGAGGGTCCTTTCGTTGGGATGCTGGGAAGCAGAGGTCACTTTGAAACACGGCTTGTCTGAGGAATGCAGCTAGGAGCACTGACAGCAGCAATGGAAGGAAGTAAACTAGCATCATTTTTTAAAATACACACACATATGTGTGTGCGTTGCTATTAGCTGACTGTGCACTTCTTTTCTGGCCTCATGAAGGCTCTGGGTTGCCTGTGCTGTTGCCTTGAGCAAAAAAAGAGAGTAGAATTGGCTGAAATTTTCCACTTCAGATTTTGTTTGGATTTTTGTCTTTGAAAGCTTCAGAGGTACATTTTCAGCTTCTCTTTCCCTACCACCTCCTGTCTGAAATGAGCTGTGACAGGAGGGGAGTATTACAAGGAACAGGAGCAGTGCTGGGTGTGGAAGAAAGGGTTAAGAGAACAGAGGTTTGAGAGGGAAGGTGCAAGGGAGCTGGAAGCAGAGCAGTGTGGAGAAGAGCCAACCAAGTTCTCCAGTAGAACAAAAATCTCATAATTTTAGCCAGTAATGACTGACGTGTCTTGTACTGTGTTTGGAAATAGAGGCACATGGCAGGCAGCAGCTAGGACGTGCTCTACCCTTGCAGCACTGCTGTGACCAAGCAGTTAAAATAAGAAAAACAAACTTTCTTCTTCAACCATTCAGCCACCTCTGAACCCTGCTACAAGCCCTGTGCACAGCAGCCTTATTGAAATCTTGCTCTGACACAAGTTTCTAGCCTGCCTCCAGTCCTCCAAATTACAAAGTCTGCTTAATTTTATTTGAAAAGCCCCCCAATTTTGAGCAATTTCTTATGCAAACAATGATTCCCAATAAAGTTTTGAAACTTCCCGTGGAACAAATTCTTCTAAACGTATTCTGGTCGTGTCCCTTGCCTTTGATGGAAAAGGCTATGGCTGTATAAAAAAATACCGGTCTGATTGGGAACATATTTGGGCCAACCCACATGTTAGTATTAATCAGCACAACTCTACTAACTGCCTTAGCCTCTTGTAGGAAAATATAACCTAGAACTTGGTTCCTCACCATAGGTCCTAGCAATCAAAGATTTATAGCAGTGGTCCGAGGATATTAGAGAAATGAAGCAGTGTTTCAAAGTTTTGCCTGCTCGAGCATGGGATGCTCGTATTTTCTGCAGGGATCAAGCAACCTAAAGGTCATGCTATTTTTCTGTAAATTTGGAAGAAGGTGTTCACTGCCTTTACTTTTATAGCTAGGTAGTACATAAGCATCCACACATGTACATATACAGACGCATCAAATGGGAAATGGCTGATGAGGAAGTTTGGATTTGCAAATACTACAGCAAGCTGGACTGGATGTAACTTTTACAAGAGATGTCACCCCGCTCTTTAATCTACTTAGTGTCGTTTGCTTTGAATTTATGCCCAATTTCAGCAGGTCAGTGCCTGATCCAATTAACCCTGTTTTTGTGTTGGCAATTGCTACATTGATGGAATTATGACTGTGAATTTTCTCCAGTCTTCTGTATATTGAGAAATTCTGGATATAGCATGGGCTGACTCAAGCTTAAATCACAACCATCACTCCTGAGGGAAGAGGCGAAAAAGTTTCTGAATTACACCTGTTTTATGAGTACTCACAAACAAAGCAAAACTTCGTAATCTGGACGTCATCTTTGTTATCTCCAACATTGAAGTAAATAGTTCTACAACAATCATGTGACTGCTTTTCTAGTTGAGACAGAACAAAACTATAACTGCCTTTTAGATAGATATGATATTGCTTCATCCTGTACAAACAAGCTGTATAGTGAGCAGTGTTATATTCAGAGTAAGTAGTTATAGCTGAGAGCAGGAAAAAACGTTGAACACGTAAACATTCATTATATTGCAAATATCTTATTATATTTAAAGTGCTGTTGTATTTAATAATAGGAACAGATTGTATCACAGCAGGAGGGAATATATAAATGTTCTAAATTATGGTAAAACGTGCAAGTAAATTGTTTTTTCCAAGTGCAAGCAATTCTAGAGCTGATCAGAAAATTAGAAAAATATTTTTTTGTTGTTGCATTTGATTTATTTTTTTAATTTCCTAGACTATCATAACTATTAACTGTATGATTGTACTTGTTCTTCTGATTAAAACATTGTTAGGAAAAAAATAATCTCTTCTTTTAAAAAAAATTATGGAAGGCATAAAAAGATATGTGGGGTATGTTTATAAGCATATTTTTTCTTAACATGAAAAAGAAAGCCAGCTTAATATTAATTAAAATATCCTGATTATTAAAGTGCTCTAATTATTACCACAAACTCTGGCCCTGATTCAGGAAAGTGTTTAAACACATGCAGGTTTACTTTTTTTCAGTCTCAGGGACTTTCCTGGGTTTTAGTGTGTCTGCAAAAGCATTCTTCCCAATTTCAGACCCTCTCCATGAATTAGTGTTGGAAAAATCTTGTCTCCGCATGCAAAGAAAGCCACGGTTTGTAACTCAAGTCCGGTTACAATACACAATTTCTCTATTCTGATTCTGCAACTCCTTGCTCAGGGAAACATAAGACCGAGATATTTTCAGATTATGCAAAGTTGCACGTTTAACTCACTGTTGTTTTAACCCCCCTGGAAGCTTGAGGCTGAAGTCTGTTTCCTTGCTGCTCCAGAAGCTTTTCTTTTCTATTGTGTGAGCGTCCCGGGTTGTTATTGTAGGGTTGTGATCTCGGGCTGTTTGGCTAGCTGTGTTTCTGTTTGAGTTTTAGTTCAGTGAAGCATTTGATCTGAAACAAAGCGAGCTATATGTGAACTGAATTAAAAGAAGCTCGAATCGGTCGCCTGGCACCACTATATCCGTAATTTCTGCATAAATTTGGGGGCGTAGAGACACTGTCCCCGCACAATAACTTTTCTGGCCGGCGGGGCTGCTCTGGTCCCCGCTCAGCCCAAAGAAACAGCCTGAAATACACCTCCCACGGGAGCTTGAAGATTAAAAAGTGAAAGTCACTCTTGCGAGCGGATGCGCTCAGCTCATTAATTGCTGTATAATTGCAGAAGGGAATAAAAAGGACTCCCGCGTCCTGCGGCTGCGGTGCCTCCGCGCAACCAGCCGGAGAAACACCCACCGGGATAAGCTTTACCCAATTTCCAGATCCGAGGGCCGGCTCAGGACAGCCCGAAGGTTTGGGCCCGAAGGAGCCGGCCCCCGGTGCGCCTCCCCCCCGGGAGCGGGGCGCGGAGCCAGCCCGCCCCCTCGCCGCCGTCGGGCGGTGGGGACTGACCCCTGGCGGCATCCCCGGGCTGGGGTGCTGCATCCCGCACCGCCCGCAGCTTCCTCTCCCCGCTGCCTTAAGCAGGTAGGAGATCTCAGGAGAGGGGGCTTCGCAGCCTTGCGCCGCTTTCCGTTGTCCCGCTGGAAGGAGCTTTCTTTTCAAACGCTTTAACAGCAACGCGCCTGGGAAAAGTTTTCTATTTTAAAAAGACACGCAAAGAAAAATACTTGCAAATTAAAAGAAATCAGTGCCTCTAAACCGTGTTGCATAGAACACGCCTGCTCTTGAGAACTCCTCTTGCATAAACTCGATCGTCGCCTTCTTTCAGGTTTTCTCCAGAAAACATAGTAAGAGCAAATATTCGTTGCTTTGCAGCACACCTAACCTTTGTGACTCTCCAATACAAAAGCTTTGCAGGTTTTCAACAGGTATTGATTTTGGGGTTATTTTTATGAACAAAAAGGAAACTGTCGGTGGGAATTTTTCAAGAGAAAGAAACTGATTTTTTGAAAGGTCCAAATTACTTGAATCAGGCAGACAAAGAAAAGAAAGCCCAGAAAAGAAAGAGGCAGAGCAACAGTTAGAGCAAGGAAAATGAAATGAAAAGGAAGAGATGAGATGCAGAAAGAAGTGAAATACACCTTAATACTAAGATTTGTTCTATAGAAGTATTCTGAGCAATCCTAAAGAGAGGATCTGACTCTTTTTTTACTTACATAGTGCTGATATTACACAAGTGCTTGCAGATCCAGACCTGCTTTGCTACCCAGGACCTGAAAGCATCTTAAGTGTATAACGCTTGGTTTTTGTCTTGCATACACTAGCTTTGGTGGATTTGCGGTATAACTCACTTGATGTATATATAAATGAAAGGAGAAATAGGTCTGTTGTTTAGTTTTGGTTTTAATAGAGAAAATCTATAGAATTTAACTGAAGCCAGTGGAATAACAGTGGATTTACATCGGTGAGCACAACAGCAGCATGTTTCATGTCCTCTGAAAAGCATCTCCCTGTTCTTTTTTTTTCATTTCCATTCAGGATTGCCAGGATACATACAGAATGTATAAGGAAGTTTTCTCATCTGAACTAGCAGTACCAAATTTGTTCTGTTGAAATGTCTCTCTACTTTTGAAGGAACTTGCTAAAAAGGAAATCCCACAATCTTGTCACAAGTATAAAGATAAGTAGCATTCCTACTGGATTCATGATCAAAGAGCTGAGTGCAGTTGGATTCCCACATTCTCATTTCTCCTTTCAATGTATTCTAAGCTCTTTTCTTATTTTTTTTTTAAGCCAGAAAGTGTTGTATACTTTTCATGAGACCTTTCTGACCAATTCCCACTAAATCGGGAGGGTGAAGTGAACATATCTGGCTATGTTACAGCCTTCTCCTCGAGGGCCATTTGCAAATCTCTGCATTTTTCATATGAAACTTCTAATTGTATTAGAACTGCAGCACCAAAGTTACCCAATTTCTGTGCTGAGTTTTCATGCTGCCACTGTTGCCTCTCTGATGGAGAAGCAATTAGAGGAAAGCAGTGATGGGCTCATGCCGCAGACTCTGATCCAGAACCACGCTTTCTCAGCCCATGGAAGCCCAAGTCAGGTTTCCACCCTTGCTGATGTCACTGGAAAGCCAAAAGTATTCCTGTGTGGGGTGCTACCCACTTCTTGCGTGCTCTCCCATTCCCTGGCTAAGGTGCTTTAGGATGCTTAGTATCCACCTGGCAAGTACCACTGCTGGTTACAGTCGTGTAGTTGGCTGTAGAGTGAGTCTACCAGGCTTTAAGAGGAGGAGAAGTAGGACTTTGTATATGTATCCACAGAGAGCTAAAACTATCCAAGAAAAGAAATCAAAACACTAAGCGGAGGTTTGCATTTTTTGATGCAGTTCTGCCCTTTCAGTCATTTTTCGTGCCTTTTCACCAGTTCTCTCGACACCAAGTGCCTCTGCAGTAATGAACTCAATAAGCAGTGCTAGCTAGACGTAACCTAGAATTTGGTCCCAAACGACTTAAATGACTAAATTAGAAGAGCTTATTTATTGGCAGCTGTATCTTTTTTTTTTTTCTTTTCTTTTTATTGTTTGCTTAAGAGATGAAGGCAGGGTCTCCGTTCCTGTAAGTTATGAAGCTTCATTGTTTTCTTGGGGTATAATTTGTACTGAATGAGGGTGAAACAGACTCTTTAGGTTCACCTCTGCCAGGCCTCCCACCTGATGGGTTCCAGCTTGGTCCCCATAAAGTGGGTAGGCACTTATCTCAGACATCAGTTATGGGACATCACACTCACATTGGACAGATATAAAGGATATCTTTGGGCACTAAAAATTCTGGGTTTTTGGCATCTGCCAGTTCGTTAAGTTTGAAGAGTTATAATCTTTGATTCGTATTGCTATGAACTGTATTGCTGTGATTTGACTTTGCTTTATAAGGTAAGCTGAAATCCATGAGTTATGCCTTATACTAGGCTGTAAACACCATGCCATTTCATACCTGATGCAGATAGGGCTCTTTATCTTAAGCAAGTCTAAAGCTACATTAGCAGTATAGTTGAGTAGGATGTGGTTGCACAAAAGTAAGATGACCTGCAGATCCTTGTTAGGTTTTACCAAAAATCAGGTCTGATGAAGCTGTGCTCTGAAGGAAGTGGAGTCAAGGGGAGAACCAAAGGTGAGATGGTTCTCTCTGCTCCTCGTTTGAACCAAGTCTCCAAATAGCATAACTGTTTTTTCTTGTTCACTCCTGTAAGCAGAAAAAGTATTTTGGATCTTTAAAAAAAAAATCAATTTCAGACATTATTAGGTGAGGATCTATGAGGTACAGTGTGAAGAAGGTCAGCACTGGCTGACTGAGGTGATTCCCTCCTGGCCTTAAAAGCTGTGAGAATTTGTGTGCTCCTAGTGATCCCTGATGGTGTTGATGAATAAAGTTAATAGAATTTTTAATAAAAGATACAACCACTGGAACTGAATCCACCACTATTTTAAAACATGAAATAGATACTTACCTTATAAAGCTGGAAACTGTTTGGTTGGTAGCCATGGCAATTTACAGGTGTTAAATTAGCCACAATGGGACTGCCTAGTTCCCTGATGCAACAGAAATATTTTGAGACTTACAATGAAAAAAATTAATAAAGCCCTGCAATATAAAGACTATAAAGTTAAAGCAAGAATGGAGAGTGCAAAGTTAGTTCTGTATTTCTATGAAATTTCATAAAATGAGATTTTACACTCTGTAATACAACCTGCCGCTTCAACTGAAATGAGGGACTTGGTTTGATATTTTCATTAAATGCAAAGTATTTGTGGATACTGGTGGCAATTAGGTGTTGCAAATGCAGTCATCAGTTTGAAACTGAGCATATAAAAAGGTACTTTAATAAAAAATACAGTCACCTTGGTACCTGAATCTTATTCTTATTGTATTGTATGGCAGACACTCTATCCATTAGACTGCAGTCACAGGTTAACAATAAGGAAAATTTCAAGGCATAGAATTAGCTACGGGAAAGCTCTCCTATTATTGAATGAATGCAATAAAGACACAGCAAAATTTACAAGGAAAAATTTAATAAAATATTGACTATAAAGGCTACAACATTCTGTGTCTGCTCTATAGCTTATATCCAAATCTGTGCATGTTCAAAAGTCCATGCAAATTGGACTTAATTTACTTTGCTTTCTCCTTCTTCAGGAATATAAAGTGAACATAATATTTTTCCTTTATTTTATCTATAAATGGTTTCCTAAATGGGAGCTTATTAAAAAGGAGGCAGGGTTAGGCTCTCCAGGATGTTAGAGTGATTATGTCTTGGCAGAACCAGAAGAGGCTGAGTCCAAGGGCCCGACTGTTCGTTAGCATCTAGCCAACACTCTGGATTCCTAATCAGCTTAAGAAATGTATAGACAGTAACAAGCGGACTCTTTCCCAGCTTTGTTTTCGTCATTGCTGCCAACTGCCAACTGCCATTTTTTGGTGCGTTACTTATCTTTGGCAGTGTAGAGGGCTATTGGAATTGCCATACCCAACTCTGCCAGGGATCCCTAAGTTTCTCTGTTACGTTTCCGTAGCATTAAAAAAAATTACTTTCACTGCAAATTTTTCTATTTTGAAATATGAGAGGAAAAAAGAGAGAATTTATAAGGGAGGAGTCTATGCCTTCTCTCCTTTTTCTCAGGAAGAGGTCAGAAAAGGTAGAGGACAAAAATGGTCACTATCTACCCAGCTTTTAAGAACATAAAGGTCCAATCCATAGACACAAAACCTAAACCAGTTTCATGTTATGTCTCTTGGATCCACAATTAATGTAGCCAACTTTAGTTTGCCAGTTGGTATGGCATTGCTATTCCTATTGTGTGAATTCATCAGTGTGACTTGGACTGGAGCTGGTTTTGGAGAAGTGAGTTTGCCACCTCCTACCTGTGTGCAGAACTGCTCTCCAGAGTGCAGCTGTGGTGCAGTCTCCTTCTTTGGCTCTCTTAGGAGGGGATACACCAGCATAACCTGTCAATTACACTATTGCAGATACTCAAACCCCAACTCTGTGTAAACAGCAACATGCATGCAACTGTTGAGTGCCTGAGAGAATACATGTAAAGAGCAACAGACACGTCCAAATTGTCCCAGAGAGGTCTGGGCTACGTTCCTATGAAGACTCACCATGGGTTTGAAGTTTTCTTGCAGTTGCATAATTTTCTGGAGGACCTACATATCAGGAACCTGCCTCTAGTTCATACCATCACAGGCAGAAATTTGCCAACACGAGAGGGATAATATCTTAGGGGCAGTGACAGCGCTTTGTCATCCACGGGCCCAGGTTTCAGTGTTGACTTCCAGAAATATCTCCTTGGAAGCCAAAGGCAATTTTTAGCCCAAGGGAGGCACTCAGTGTGAAGTGTTTTGCACAGTTTTGTTTCTGCAATAGTTTATAGATGAATGGGGGAATAATGACAGGGGAAGGCATATTACCTAAGTGTAGACTGGTCTGAACACTTATTTCTGAGAGTTATCTGCTGTTTCCACGCATCCTTGTCATCCTACAACCCATGGTGGTCCACAGTGAGTTTGCCTGTATCCTCAGCTTCTAGACAAAGTGACTTCTATTTACTTTAAAACCTGTGGTGTTGGTGTGCCAGCATTGTCAGTGACTCAGGCAGTGATTAAACACAGAAGTATTTTTCCCCACATTTATGAAACGTAAAGATATTTGTTTTGATTCCATCACTGTCACCTCATTAGGCACCAGGAAAGTTAGGTTATACATTGAATCAGTTTTGCACTTGGTTTTGTTTACTTTTCATAAATTAACATGGTAATTCACTGTAATAAAACTCTTAGTTTACACAAAGATATCAAAAGGCATCGTCCATTATTCTCCTTAATGTTACAGCTTTAGAATGTGAAGCGAAAAGCTCTGTTTATATTGCAGCTGGATGGAGCACTTACCACAGAGCGTCACATCCCAGATACGCTCTGCTTTAAGAAGCAGCAGAGAAATGCCAAATAATGAAAAAAAAAACCAACAACCAAAACCTACACATAAAATAACCCCCCCCCAAATACCTCCTCCATTAAAATATCTCCCATCTTCCTGAATTACTTACCCAAAACACTATCTCCTTCCATTTACATTCCTTTGTCTTGGTCTAGCAAGTAGCAATGAGGTATGCTGCTACAGGCAAGAGAAGCTTGAGTCCTACTAGCTGCAGTGTGCAAAAAGGGCTGTCCACAGTCATTAGTGCAAGAAACATCTGCAGGGAAGGCGGTGCAGAATTTGGACAGACTGGGCACTTTTATCATTGACAAACAACCGATCCTTTACCATCAGAAGGTATGAAGTGCCCTTCCGTCCCACCGTGCCTTAGCAGGTTTTGGATTCTGGGTCCTTTTTCTTGCTGATCCGGATTGCTTGAGTTCCAGCTTACTCCTTTCCCACACGTGGAAGTGAGGTATTGAAGGCAAAATAAAGTTTAGCTTGAGCTTCTGTTTCTTCTTTTCTCTCTCTTTTCTCTTTTAGGACTGTCTATGTTTGCATGAGCTGCAGGGGAACTGGAAGTGCGCGAGCTGATCTAGCGAGGCACAACTCCTCCCTGCCCCCCGCCCCCCCAGATATCTGTGTGGCTTATTTGTGCCTCCTCTGAACTTCTGGGAAAAAAATAAATGCGCAAAACGGACAGAGAAAGGGAAGGATCTGATGGGTTAAAAATTCACTTTTGTGCTTTATACCAGATGATAACTTTTTGGCCCGTACTCGCACCAGTCTCAGACAATCTCATTGCATGGTGAGCACACGGCGGATGAGTCCAGCCATGCTTTGCCATAGGGTGCAACAAAAGCATCTGCAGGAAGAGATCTTCTTCTCTGCAGTGAGCCGACGATGATTTTTAAACAAGTGTTCCTTACTAGGTATTAAAAATGTCTTTCAACATTGATACTTTAAAAACCGGGAGAAGGTTTTGAAAGCCCGTTATTTTTGGTCAGTTCAGAAAAAAATCGCAGAAGTTTTATGAGCATGTATGAAGCATCTGCTGCCAGGAATAAGTCAAAAAATCTTGCAGGTTTAATTTTGGGAATTAAAGAATAAACATTATGACGTTATTTAGAAACAGGCTAACAATTAAACCTTTCATCTAAAAGATACAAAAAACTTCTATCTTTTGTGTGCTGATGGATGACATGATGAGGAACCGTAAATGTTATTAAATTTAATATTATCACTCATTCAAGATAAGGGGCAATAAATTAACTACGTTCTGTAAATCAACAAGGCATAGAAAGATTTATCGTACCATTTCCAAGATGTGGTTTGTGGAGCTCTGTTTGTACATCAGTTACTTATTGGAGGTCTTCACCCAACGCGTGGGATTACAGTGGCTGTAATGCAGGATGGATCTAACTCCTACCATAGGCAGAAGTGGAAATCGTGGATGTAGCAGGCTGACCTAACTCCTGCAGTGGAGGCCGCCGCTTTCATGACATTGTTTCATGTCAATAATTACGGCAAGCGACTGAACTGCAACGGGGAGGGCAGTCGCTACAAACAGATCTCAGATCTTTCGCCGAGTTAGGAAAAACACAGAGCAAGAAGCATTGGGATATTAGGGAGCAACCATAGCCTGGGAAAGCTCTCAGCACAGGGGGTTAGTGTTTTGGCAACCTCTCCTTGTGGAAAGAGCCTCCCCACCCCAAGGTTCGTGTCCCCACGCTGACCAGAGGCATGTTAGCAGGTGGCTGGAGCTGTCCTCCTCCTCCTCCACCCAGGTGGTCCCCCTCTGCTCCCTGACTTCCAGAGAGACTCTTCTTGCCATGAGGGCTTCTCGTTGGACTTGATCCCAAATCCACACAGTTTATGGAAAGATTCCTGCTAAGGTCAATTGCTTTGGTTTGAGTCACTGCACGGAGGTGCTCTTGAATTTCGGGAGTTCAGAGTGGGGGCTGAGCCTCCATCAGGTGTCAAGAGAGGTGAGGGGGACGGTGACAGGCATGGCAATGCCTGTGAAGGGCCAGAGTTGGTTGAACTCATTCTCTACCTTCCCTCTCCCGCGTTTTAGGGATTTTTATGGAAAACACATTTGTAACGTATTCGATTGCATCTATGCAGGGGAGCATTAGATTGGCATAAAGGTAAACAACTGGCAAATTATTCATAACTCGAAATCTGCCCAGTGTCTTTTTGTTCCAAAACTTTAGAAATTAGAGACTGCTCACCAGATGTTATAAAAGAAATTACTAATTTAACTGCTAAACTGCTAAAAGGCTCACTCTGGTAATATTTTCCTGCAGAAAATGTCTGTGTCTTGTTAAATGTTTATTGAATACCGTAATTATATTACATTTGCTGTTAAATGATATTGACATTTTTGAATAAAAAGGGGGGGTTGTTGGTTTTTTTTTAATCCAGGCAGGATCTATAATGTGAACATCTGGTTGCAACCTAATGTGTGGCATTGAAACAAAAAAAAAATCTCCCCGCTCTCAAAGAAAAAAGCTTTCTGCCAATGTTTTTCTCCGTGTATTATTTTTTCAAAGTAGCTCCGGCTTTTGTAGCACCAGCTATGATTAAGTACCAGGACTTTTTCACTATCAGCAAATGTTTAAAGGCAAGTAACCAGCACAGCTTCAGCAAGATGATGGCTGGTGAAAAAAGGATATATTTAGCAATGAAACAGCTGTTTCTTGAGCAATAACCCAGCTGTTTGGCTTGGAGAATACCTGTTAGAGTTATTAATCATATTAAAAAGTAGAAAAAGAAAACCCTGACTCTGGAAGGCATGAAACAGACATTTTAAGGGCTTTTTTATAAAAAGGTGGCTTTGTCACTATAAGGAGTGTAAGAAAAAGAACAGGGGGAAAGGAGTTGGAAATCTTTTAGAAGTCTATAGACATTTAAATAGATGCACTTAATACTGCTGCCAGCTAACAAGCAAGTTTCTTTTCCTCATTTAGTGGATGATGTTCTTGTAAAATACTTGCAAAATGCTTTGTATCACAGTGTTTTCCATATACATTTTCTCGCCTAAAACTTTCTGTTGAATCACTGGTAAGGGTTCAGATGTGATGTTGGCTAACTGCACCACTCAGCATATATTTATTTTTTCCCATTTCCCATTGGGTAATGGAAGACAGAAATTTGGCCTTGGGACCTATCTACAACTCAAAGAGCTAGAGTAAGGAATACATATAAAGTTCTATCATCTAGCTGGAATGTTAAAGTCAGACTTCGTCTTACAGGGTTTCCCCATAATGCAGTCGATTTAATCAAGAGAACTAGTCAATTACAGTATGCTTGGGCCAAGCAGACGTGATACACAACTCAAGTGTTTAAATTGCAACTTGTGCTACAAAGATGTTCTGCTTTAAAAGCAAAAGTTTCATTGTATGTAGATAGGACCAAATCCTGACTGCTGTATATGCATAGAAAGTAATTCTAGTGGCTCCATTGTTATTCCAGGTGGTCCTACATTGCACAGCTGGAACCACCACAAGAAAGACCTATGCACGTAGAAAGCACATGCTCTTTGGACAATGTATTAATTCACTAAAATGTGGACAGATGCATTTCTTTTGGCTAGGTTTCGGGGATTTTCTGACTTAGAGTATTTGAGGGTTTTTTTTGCTTTATGTCTCTTTAAAGAATAAGTAAACAGAATAAAACTCAGATCTTTTGAACATCTCAGACCTGAGCTACTTCTTTCATCTGGAACTGAACATAGAATTTTTTTAAGTAGAATGCAATATTTTGACCTGTCAAAATAAAATGTTTCATTTAGGGGAATCTGAATCAGAGAATAAAGGCAATCTAGTTAAGTTATACGTTTTTATTTATATCATCAATTTTTATAAAACTGTGCATATTAACACAAATGTATCTATCAACAATGAAAATAGTTCAGACTTCCATCAAATAATTAATTCATGCATCGAAGGCTATATGGACTATCATGGCTAACGTCTGCTCCCACTTATCATGGTTTACATTTTTTGTATTGGAGTAATCTTCCTGATATACTGCAGAATAACTCGAGGGTTTGGCACCGTTCCCTCCCAGCCTCATGTGATATAGGATGAATGTGCACACTTTTTCCCTGGGGCTGGACATATATCTCTTGCCTCACTGGACATAAGTTTACCTTTTGCCTCGCAATCCTGTGACTCCTCCACACTTGAGAAAGTTTGGGGAATTGGGAGAACACATCGTGTGCCCATTTTTTGGCCACCACCAGCATTAACTTGCCAGTGACCCCATGGCATCTAGCAGATGTATCGCTTCCGCAGCTAAGTGTATGATAAAAATGTACCCGGGCTCAGTAAATACTGTGCCAAGGTATTGTGTCCATACGCACACAAAAGCTCAGTAAGAGAAATCAGCACTAGTACTAGGATAATTTAATAGATCAATGGAATCATTCTTAAACTTGCAAAAGGTATTTGTGTTTCCAGATTCTCCTTTTCCCCCAGATCAACACCATGACTTAGCTGGCAGTTGTATTTTGTCAGCAAGGGTTTGTTGCGATTCAAAGAGAAGACAAAACTTGCGTTGCAGGCAATGCAAAGGCCCACATTAATTTCAGGCATGTGGGTGGGTGGAGTTTAAATCTGGTCCTTACGTTCAGGATGCTAAAGAGTTGCAGTTTTTCCTGAAGAGATTTATACACGCTGGCACTATATTACCTCACGTAAAGCTAACATAAATGAGCCAGGGAAAAGGGTGCCGTAGAAAAACCAGTGAGGACCAAAGCTTGTCTCCACCGCACACTGTGTTGTTCCACATCCCCTTTCAGGGTTGTACAGTTTCATCTGAGGCCACAGGCCCCTGCTGCAAAGATGTGAGGCTGGCAAATGGTTTTGCAGCAGGAACTGGAGGCCCTGGCAGGCTCAGTGTGAGTCTCCTGCTGGCTTCTGGAAAGAGTGTCATCTACAGGAACCGCAAAATTGGTATCAAAGTACCGCCAATAGCAACAGGTCTGACATGTTGGCTGTTTGTCCGTTTTTTTCTCTCTTAGAGGAAAATTAAATGCTGGATATAATTTAACACTGTATGCTGTGTTTCTGCAGCTCTAAACAGGGTATGGGAACATAAGCAGTCGGGAAAGATGCCATCCCTTTCTCTGCGGGTAGGTATCCATCAGTGCTGATATTGCACAGTGCTTTTCCTGCATTGATAGTGGAATTCGGAAAGTGGTTTGTAAACTGAAATTTATCATGCTGAGGGCTTACCAGAGAAGTTTTGACAATCACCTAGGATTGAATGGTCTTAATGATAAAGGTAACTACAGGGATACTGCAAAGCTTTATGGCTTATTCAGCCGGGAATTGAGCTACCGAGTTCCTAGAGACTCTCATCTGATACCTCCAGCAGGGCAAGAGAGGAATGTGAAGTGGCAGGTCTGAAGTACAAGCATGCTGACTGGATGCTCAGCAGTGGTATCCGGATTGATAAGCTGTGAGGCAGACCACGTCCCATTGCTGCTTTAAGCTTCTATCCTCTGTATTTCATAAAACTAAGAGGAACCCTGTTGTCTGTGAAATATTGAATTGGATTGAAACTGGCCTGGGAGTTATTGGGAGAAAGGGAAGAAGGAGGTTCTGACCAGACAGATAGCTCATCCTAGAAGCTCCATTTCTTTAGGATGCCTCTCCAAAAATACTGCTCTCATTTCAATGACATATAATAAAGACATATGTAGATACAACTTACACAATTCCATAATTCCTTGATGGGTTTTAGATGTATAAGGAAAGATCCCATGTAACTTACCTTCATATAAATTGTATTATAATATTATTATATTATTTTAAAGTATCAAACATTATAATAATTATTGTAATATAATTGCATTTCTATTTGCATATTTTATAATTATATTAATATATATGAATACACACAAACATGCACATTACAGATGTGTGTGTATATATTTTACAGAAAGATAACCAGAAAAAAATCTTGCTAATATTATCTGCCTAAAAATGTTAAAAAAAAGAAAAAAAACCTTAATTCTCTAAGTATAATCCTTGAGAAAATTCATTGTTTGTTGTTTCTGAGCCTTCTTCACCATTTTAGAGCAAATGTAGATGTCCTTTTTTTGTGGAGATGGTATGATGTGTAAAAAAAGTTCTCAAGAACTTTTTAACCAGCCAAATCGTTGCTGAGGAATTATCCAATAAGCCAGAGGAGAATTAAGACATTTGCCAGCATATGAAAGAAATCTGACAAATATCTTGCCAGAGTTCCCAAAGAACTCCTTCCCAAGAGCTGTGCAGTCTTTCTCATCCATTGTATGGAAAACCGCAAGCTTACATTGTCATATTGATGTGGCTCTTTGCTCCTCAAGGGATGGGTTGCAGAACCAGAGGGGAGTGTCTGTTCTCATCGCCCATCCTGAAGCTGGATACTCTGCAGTTGTCTGCCTACATGCCGGTCTATCAAGATACAAATAGTAAAAAATGTCAAAAGTTATTGACATAACAAAATCAATATTTGCATCATCTGTAAAATGACATCTTTTCTGAAGTTAGGCCTTCCAGAAAATTATCCCTATATTAATCCATGAGAAAAATTTGAAATTATAGATTTTTTCTGTCATTTGAGTCCCTCTTTGTCCACATATTCTCAGGCTGATCACGGTTGGAATGTAATTTTGCAAAATTTTGTATTTTTGCACTGATTTCTACTGCCCGGCATTTGCTGTTACCTTCTTTTTCATTCATTGTTCCTGGCCAGTTGAGAGCACTGTTTCTGTTACCTGGCTGGATTAACACACAAGAATTCCTCGTGAAATACTTGTGAACTTGTTAACTACATTAGAATGGGAACAGCATAGTCTCCAAATGGTGTATATTTATTTTTAAAAGACTGTACCTTAGTAGCATTTATTAAATCTCTTCCCCCTTGTCTAAATTCTAACATTTCATTAGTGTTCCTATTTATTTATTTACTTTTACAGAGAGAGGATACAAAGTTAGACTTCAGGACCCAAGGCTTTGCTTTATATGCAGTTACTAAGTGCAGCTAAATCCAAGAAAAAATATACTAGAAAATAGAAGGCGCCAACTGTTAGGAGTGGTTTTTTGCTTGGATAGTTTTTATTCAGATACGTTTCTCTTGTCACAAAGAATTCAAACACGCTTGCTTGAGCAATGCCATCTGCAAGCTTTCTAAAGACAATGATTTTGTTCTTTCAGGTCTCTGTTCTTCAAAGACTTCAATCCACCCTAAATGTTGCACTCTGACGTTGGTCCCATTGACTTGAACAGGGCTACCTACCAGTCAAAGAGGTAAGCGGTGGGGTTGCAATGAAAAGACCCTGTTTGCCACCCTTTGCCAACAGATGTGTTAGACAGATGCAATGTGCCGTACAAACGTGTACTGACCAGCAAGATGTTTGCCTCCTGACTTCCCACTCCTGGCATAAAAATCCTGTCAAAAGCAGCCTGTCATGCATGACACTCAGAAAAGAGGAAAAAAAAGTCCTGTCCCCTTCAGTCTCTGGGGACAGCAACCCCCAAATTTCTTCAGAATCAGGAATCATCAATGGGGACTCACTTGATTGATGCATATGACAGCCAGGTTTTGTGCCTCTTTCTCCCAGTAAGCCTGTACACAAGGGGATCAGCAATTCTGACCGTTTAGTTCAGATCTTTCCATATTTTAGCTTGATGTAATTAAGGATGCTTTATTCTTTTTACCTGTAGATTGCATGCTCTAAATCTTGTCTATTTTTTCAACTATTTTAGTTAGTCTAAAAAGACAACACCTTTCGCTACATGCCTGGCCGCAGTTATACCATTAGACCATCATAGCTATAATGGTACTTATAAAACATGATGCATCTAAAAAATAGCACATTCATTTTTTTTCTTTTAATTTTCTTATAAAGTTGAAGTGAAATGTCAACATTTTTAGAATCCATGAGTACCATGAGCAAAAACAGGATGCAGAAATGCTGGTGGTCTGATCCCTAATTGGTTTAAAAGGCAATAAAGATAGATTGTTTCTTTTAAGACACTGCAGTCACTTTCTTTTTCTAACACATAGTACTACAGTCTCATGGCACTGATAGTTCTGCGTGGATCTGACTCCTTGAAAAGGTCCTTATAAGGCTTTGTAGCTCCAAAACAGCTCTCTTTTAGTACCTACTTGTTCTTGGAAGAATCTTTTTTGTCTTGTCATGCAAAGCAAAAAATTAAAGTCAATTCCTCTTCTTAGCATTCTCAGCCATTACATCTGTGAGCTAGGAGGACCAAGGCATGCACGACATATTATTAACTGCTTTAACATTGTAGTGTTAGAAGGAGAAAATGATACACAATCCTTGAAGTCAACGGAAGGACCGCTGAAAGCTCAGAGAAGGCCATGCTGTTTTTCCCATTTTCAGTTGTTTTCTATGTACTGGGACAGAGGCAAGTTTGCACCTGAAATTAAATGCAGTACACAGAATAAATATAAACCAGACGTGACATCAGAAAATGTGGATGGAAACAACTCTTGCTCTTACCAAAGGTATTTCTGGGATAACGTCCTGCTAGAAGTCCACACATAAGATCTTTAGAATAGGGGTTGCTCTTTTCAGCACCATAACTTTTGCTGAAAAAAGCAATTCAGTGCTTTTGATCCATGACGGAAGTAATAGGAAGTTGGTGGAGGTTTAGGATGTTTCTTTGAGGAACAAGTCTCCATCAGACCCAGAAGAAAACAGATTTTTTTTTAAGGCAATGAGATCAGGTCAGTACAGAAACTGATCTCTGAAACCATCTCTGGTTTGGATGCAGCAAGTGTAAATCAAGCCTACAAGCATAAATGAGATATCTTTGGGTTAGGCTACATTTATGCTGTAGCTGAAGCACAGACGAATAACCTAAGGATAAAATAAAAAAATAATAATCTGTTTTTCTTGGTTTAGGAACTTCAGAATGAACACTAAATCTGACCAAACATTAGCCCTGCCTCCAAAGGTCCCTTCCCAACTAAATAACTCTGTGATTCTGAGTATGATCATCTAGTGCTATATTGTCTTTTGCAATGCTGATGAGTTATAAAAATTTCCAAGTTACAAGCATTCTATATTATGAGGGATTTGTTTTGTTCAGGAGCCTATAGGACAGTGGCCTAGGCAATAGCTTTATCAAATCCTATTTTGTTATTTTATTGTGCATGCTCTCCATTGTAGAGTGGGGATTTTTTAAGTCTTGCAACCAAAACAATTCATTTGTGAAGCTTCTTATCTCCTCCTTTCTCTTGTTGCTATTACTATATATTCTATACGTATACACAAAATGAGCACAACTTACAATTCCTCATTGCTAACATTACCTACACATAGACAGCTACCCAGCAGTTACGCTCTTCCTTTATAGAAACACAACTGTAGTCTTTAGAAAGCTAATGCTAAGCCTCTTTTCTTTCTTTTGAGACTTGGAAGGACATATAAATCATCACAATGGGAGCTAGTAAAGACTGTATTAAGCCAGTTCCAACCTGATGTAAATATTTCTTTGACAGAGCCATCAGCCTTCAAACCATTAACCTCACTGCTTATCCTCCAGTATTGCAAATCTATTTTGGCTAAAATATATAGAAGTGCCTTTCACCTGATATTGTGATATCTTCAGGCTCTTATGTAGGAGGGTGGTCTCATGGTTACAGCATGGGGGCAAGCAGACAGGAGCTTGCTTCGTTCCCAGCACTCACCCAGATTTTCTGCAGAACTTCAAACAAGTCCTCAGAGGCAGTGGAACTGGGTGGACAGTGGGGAGAGTTGGCCAGAGTTTCTTACCCTTACAAGGGGTAAGAAACAAAGGAGGCAAAATTTTCTTATGGGCACCTACTCTCCTTTTGTTAAAGTAATGGGATGTACTTTACTGTTTCTAATGATGATATTTAACTATTTCACAGTTCTATCTCTATAGTAAAGGAATGTTTTCTAGATTACACCATATTGGTGGCTTTCTATGAACTTCTGTAGATAAACAGCATGTGCCTTTTCCTTGTCTTTTTTTCTCCTTTTCTTCTTCTCCTCAAATTATCCAGGAAGCTCTTGAGAATCTTTAGACCTATCACTCCAAAATGCACTGCATTATCCACCATCAGAAAGATAAAATGCCTGAATCCATCAAATTAACATTTCACCCTTGACAAAATGAGCTGTACTGTTTTCAGAGGTTTACATACTTATTCATTGCTATTGCTTGCATAAATATACACTTTTTTTTTCCCTCTGTGCTTTTACAAACCTCCAAATAATGTTGACTCTTTCTGCTGAGAGATTCAATTGTTGGTATATGTTTTCCATGGGCATGATGAAAGCCAGCTAGAATTACTGCTGAGTGAACTACAGCAATCCAGGATTATGATGAATGGGAATAGTGAATGATCAGTGACTGACGTAAGCAAAACATTATTGAGTTTGAAGCGCCTATAATTAGAGGGACACGATACTTCAACTGAACGTTGCCATGTCAAACATGGGACAAATACAATATTCGTCTTTAAGTATTGAAAGCTTTTGAGTGAGAAATCAGTTAATCACAAAATGGCGTGTGGTTCTCACACAGCAAGCTATTTCATCCGTTGCATAGCTTCAGCAGAACAGGGCTTGTTTACATCAGGGCTGAATTTGGCAAGTGAGAACAAAAACATCGTGAAAAGTTCCTTCAGAACTTGATTTGACCCTGGTCACATAAAGTCCTCCCATCCCATTACAAAGTTTTAGTCTCATCGCTAATCAAGAAGTGACCCTTTTTTCCTACAACTTCTCGTACCTGCCAGGCTCCACCCTGATATACCTCGGAAAACATTACTCTGTGCTCAGGCTGCTGCCTGGAAATAACTTATTTGGCCCTTGAATTTAAATCGATAGCTAATTTCTTTTTTTAGTTCTTTGCCCAGCACAAAATATGGCTCACAGACTATGGGGTGGTTATGTCAGGCAGCAGCTGGAACTCTTACCTCTAAGGGTAGTATTTACAAAGCTGATGATCATACTTAAAAGGATGTGACCCATATGCAGGAAATCATGGAGATAAAGAAACCCTGTTTTTCTAGTAAAACTCATTTCTAGTGAAATCTAAGAGTTTCTGAGACATAACTCAAACCTGATTGTGGGCAAGAGTAGGTAATAATAGAACATCGCTTCTGGAGGAGAAACCAAGCAGGTCAAAGTAATTGGCTTTAATTAGAGGAGACGGAAAGTAGACAGAATATTGGTTTTTGAAGGCAGGACATTAGAAGTGCAGGTCTTTACCTCCTGTACAAAGCAGTATGTATAATCAGAGTACGGGTGGCATAGAGTGGATCTTAGGTTCACCTCAGTTCTCATTTCCTGAAGTTCTCTTGACACCACTGAAGTGTATTAAAGACAATCTTCTCTGGCAGCATTTCAAGAGAGAAGGGATATTGTGAAATGCAGCAAGAGCAGAGAAAAATAAATGATCATCAGTAATGTCCTTTTAACATTGTGTGTGTAGAGGGGGAGTGTGAGCGTGTGCACACATGTAAGTAATCTGGATTTAAACTGATTTTTAGATTAAATGCTGTCAGATGCACAAAATGAGCAGGAAAAAAAAATTATTCTGTTCTGCATTGCCCACATTTGGGTAAGCTTGGCTGGTAACAACTATAAGTAAAGTGATTTTCATATTGGTGCTGCTCCTTTAGGAGAAATTACTTGTAACCGGTTCTGGTGTTTCATAGAGGCCTTGTTACATCTCTTTTCTTTGCCTCTCTGAAGGAAAATAGAGTAGGGCAAGCACACTGTATATATTAGCAGGTTAACATACTGGGCCATACTTGCACTTTATTGTAAATGTTTTTGGTACTTCTTCGAAGTCTGTGTTTACCTTGGGTATTTTCTTAGTTCACACATGTGAAATAACAGCTGGGACTTGCCAAAATATAGCAGTCAAGTGCTGTACATGTAGTAGCTTTAAAACTAACACAGGTGTCCTAGATCCCTTACACAGAATAAACAGAAGCACACGATCAAGAGTGTGTATAACTCCTCTCTTCTGGAAATGATGTGTCTTGAAATGCTTGATCTGACAGTTGCTCTGGTCTCTCAAGAAAGATGCATCACACGGGTGAAATGCTGTTGATTTCTACAAACAAGTACACCACCTTTTCTTTTTTTTTTTCTTTTTAAATAGAAATGTAGTATCATAACCTGAATCTACCGATTTCCACCCTTTTTGTTTTTTTCAAAGGAAAGGCAAGTACATTTAATGAGCTCAGTTCACTCCTGGGTCACACCAGGAGCAGAAGGACAAGACCTCCATCACTGGAAAGACCACCCAGAGAGGAGAAAGCTGCACTTGCCCAGGGGGGAGGTAAGGCAAGAAGGTCCCTATGGTTTTCCTCCAGAGCCCAAGCCCTGAGTACCAGCAGAAGCCCAGGGGCCCTGGCCATGCAGAAGGGGCCTGTTTCTTTTCAGTGTGAGTACACCTCGCCTCCTTCGTGCTGGCAAGGACTGTGCTAGTTTCTGTGAACTAGAAAATACAAATGCAAGCAGATGCTTGGCTTTTGTATGGTACTTTTTTCTTTTGTTGAGATTTTTGGTTACCGTGATTTTACATTGTACTGCTGTTCCTATATCTGACAGAGAAATCAAATAGGATGCAATGGCAGCTACTATACATGGAGGAGGAACTTGCCATGGGTTTGCACAGCTGTAGCCAACTGGGATTGAGTAAACACTCAAGAATCCCACTGATAATACACTGGAGGAATGGGAATTCGGGACAAAATTCAGGGAATTTTGTTCTCAGAGCAGTTTTGGCTCCACAAAGATGATATACATAAATGCGATGTGCCTGTGGGGACACCTGTGCCTGCGTAACTGACTGGAAGTAGATAAACAAGCCTAAGCACGTACAAGAAAGAAGAGCACCTGGTTGTTTCTACTGAAGTGGTATTGCTTTGCAAGGATTCCATTCAGAGTAGCATCCAAAGTATTATAAGTGAAGACACTCACTTGGCAAGTTCACTCAATAGTTCGTTTCTCACGAACGTCAATTCTCTGGAATCAATGTACTCAGTTTAAGAATTTGTGAAACTGGGCAGAGGTTTCAAATACTAAAAATACAGCTAATTTTGACAAATGCATTTGCATTTTAGTTCTAGCGTACAAGATCCTGTAAAAGTATCTGGGGTTTTTCTGTCATAAAAATAAAAGCTGGGAATTTATTTCTAATGACACTATGAAAATGTCTTCCATAAAGAGTATAAAAGAATTACCTTAGAAAGGGATAATTATGTAAATGTCCAATGCCAAAAGACTCATTTTCATTGCAGGGCTAATCTAAACTAAACTTCATATGTCGCCCCCATAGCTGCAGTGGGTCTCTGTGCCTGAAATGTTGTCTGCTTTTTCCAGCTCTATCAGTTGATCTGATGAAAGATACTGCTTCTCCTTAGAGCTTACCTTGCTGGTTTTGTAGATATCACAGCTCAGTAAATCTTACTGAGTGTTTTGTGCTGACCTCTCTGTAGAGGTAAAAGTGTCTTGGATTCAAACCTAGATTCCTGAATACTTTTCTTGTATATAATGTAATATATCTAGTTTTCCACATTGTGCCTGACCAGGGCAGGATTAGCACAGCATTAATTGATTGCAGGAGGATCAAGGAAGTGGATTAGAGCTGCTTTACAACCGAGAAAGTTGATAATCCTGAAGGTAAACTCCCCTACTTGGGGACAAGAGATGAAGAAAGCAAGATTTAATGAACTGCTTTGAGAAAAGGGTAAAGCTAGTCTATGTCCTGATTTCCCAGTATAATCCAGTTATCCCTTGGAATAACTATGTTTTGATACAATGCCTGCTTTCTTTTTAATATGATCCTTGAAATTTCTTTTAGGCCACCTAAAATGTCATGGCTTTTTCCTTCATCAATCAAAACATATTTTTTTTAACTGCAGGATGTTTGTTCAGTAGAGCTCGCTGTTTTTCTTTCATTGATTTTCTTTTTAACATGCAGTTGTTGAAAACTTAATTTTGAGTTTAGTCAGCATTGTTCAAGACGCATTGCTGTTCCAAGTAGAATTTGTGGTATGTTTTCTGCAGTCCAGTGTAAGGGACATACGGCATGATGGATGATGTTTGGATGAAAAGCTGAATGAATACAGGCATTACTAAAGCTACTCTCTCGATCTGAAAAGAGAAATCCCTTTCTTTGTTACTTCTTGATAAGAAATTTACAGTGACACGTTGTTGGGAAAAATTCCCTTTGAAATATAAATGCTACTTTAGATTTAGCAGTAAGATGCAACTTCTGGGTTTTGTCTTTTGTATAGAACCCTTGTGAACATAAAAACATTTTAAAAGTGGAGGTGGGTAGGTGTGGTGTTGCTATTTTGACTTTATGGTGACTTATAAGTCTTTTTATATAAAACTGCCACTTCTTCCCCTGGAAATTTTTAGCCCTATCTATACTTAGTGTTGCCCACTCAACGTTATTAACAAGCACTGGTTATTGCTACATTTTTATTCCTGCCTAGGAGGGCCCATACAATCCTCTAATGCCTGACAGATTAATTTGCTACCTTGGCAAACTGCAGAGTGGCCCAAATGCACAGTGCAAAGTTTTCAGCAAGGGAAGAATGTAGTATTACTATCAGGTAATCTCCTGAAATTCAGCAATTTGGGGATTTTTTTCTTAGTCTCAGATGGGAAAAAAGTGACCAGCTTTTCCAAGGAAATGTGGTGTGTAGACAGGACTCGGTGTTGTGACAAAGCCAGATTTTAGGCACTATGGCATACAAGGCTTTGGTGGGATATATTCTGTCATTCATCCTAATTTATCCTCTCTGTCTAGTTTGGCTGCTGTGGTCTTTTTCCTCTGGGGATAATTCAGAGCAGGGACCACAGATGATTGCCAGGGTGTTCCCTTTGGCAGCGCCAGAGGAGCACATCCTCTCAATGACTACTCCCTGTTGTACATCTGAGAGCTGTTGTCTGTACTTGTACTGTAGGAAAATAAGCCATAACTGCCTAAGCACCCCACCAGTTTGGGGGGGCTTTAAGAAATGAGGAACTGTGGTGCACAGCCTGCTTCTCATGGCAGTGGAGAGCAGAATAAAACAATTTAAAAAATAGATTTGCATTGTCTCCATACTGTTAGCAACTGGCAGGCTTCGGACAGGATATAGATGATGCTCTTTAGTCAATGATTTTTGGTCTGTATTCCTAGATCACTAAGAAAGCAAGCATGGTGTCATGATATCAGGTGTGTGCATCCAAAGGCATGGCAGACTGGCCAGGACTGAAACCCACTGATCAGAAAGGATGCAGCCCTGTAACTGCAGGATGGTGAATCATAGGAACTTCTACACAAAGATTATGTTCTCCATGTTCCTTCTCAGTTGTGTGAGTGTATGTGGCCATGAAAAGCATTGTAGCATTTCAGAATGGAAGATACTAATGAAGCGGTATCTTTCAACAGCACATCAATTTGCATGCTTAATTTAAATACCGCAATTGCCTGCCCAGTGGCTTAATTAGTGTGGCGTGAAATTAGCATGAAAGACTGCAAGTCCCAGCTGTAAAACAATCAAATAAACAATCTTTTCCACAAGCACATATTTGTTATAACTTTGAGAGGCTAAATTCTCAGCTAGTGTGAATCTGTGAAACCCCTTGTTTTGGATGTGGTTTTACACCAGCTGAGAATCCGGCCCCGATATGCTTCCTGCCCTAATAGTGCAGCTTGGTAAAGAAGTAGTAACAGCCTTATATGTAGGCAAAATGGTAGGTCATAAGGTCTCAGAGGTCCTAGAGGAGAAAACACAGCCTCACGAGTATTGCGAAGGCTGGAGAAGTCAAAGCACACTGATCCAACAGCATAATCCTGAAAATACGGTGACAAATAGGGGAATTAACTAATAGCTTCATTCTGAATTGCTGAGCACAGGCAGCATTGGCCTCTGTACCTGCAGAATAAGTTGTTAGCCAATGTGATTATCTTGCTGATAACACAGAAATCTGCCAGGGAACAAGTTGTGCCTGAACAACCACTCCAACCCTGACAAGTTCCCCCCAACACCTCTCCTCTCACATCCACACTCTCCTCCCCCTCTGTCTTTCCTGGGGCTGGTGCCTGTGAGGAGCAGGGGAAAGTGAACTCTCTGTCTCACCCAAGAGAGTGTCACGAAGAGCCAGGAGCTTCCCAAGGGACCAGCACTTCTGGCTTGCCAGATCACCTCCTGTCACTGATTTCAGGATTTTCTTGCTCATCTCCAAGAAACACATTTTTATCTCTCATGGTTGCGGCAGAAAAAGCTTGAAACCTGACTTCCCACCAGCTCAAAAAACAGGATAAATGACAAGAAGCCCATTTTTTAAGTCAAAGCTGTGGCTGAACCCCAAGGCTGCTGCTCGCTGAACGAGAGGCAGCTGCTGGGGCCGGCGAGCAGAGCTGGGGCGAGCTGGGTCTCTCGTTCTCCTTTTCCCCCTGTCTGACCCACACCTGCGGGCAGGGGAGGAGGCGAGATGCCCTCCAGCACCACCCCAGCTTAGCGCAGAGCTGTGCGCCGCAGCGTGATGGCGACCGCAGCAGTGAGGCTGCGTGCTCTTGGCTGGACATCGTCAGGCAGGGGAACGTGCTGCTTCCCGGAGGCGCTTTTGTCTGTGGATAAGTAAGCCCAATGCCCGCTTTCAGAAAAGGCTTTCAGATGTACCCCCGAAAAGGAAAAAGGAAGTTTTGAAAGGTGGGATCTGAGGAGAGGAAGTGACTCATGGGCTCAAAGAGAGATGGGCAGGGAGCGACAGCCGGCCGAGGCAGCAGAAGCGATCCCCAACTGTGCCGAGTCGTGGGAATGGGGATGAGGAAGAAGCCTGAGGGAGCTGAGCTTCAGGAAGAGCTACAGTCCTACGCTTGCCTCCTGGGCATAGGATATTTAACGCATCCCCCCGCAGCCAGCCCCTAGGCCTACCGGCGTCTCTGGCTGTGCCGTGCATGTAGGTTTGGAGGTGTCTCCAGCTGCCCTCCCAGCCAGAGAGCCCTGGTGGTGCCCACGGGGTGCTGGCCACCCTCCTGAGAGTGCAGGACCCCTGGCACGGCAGCCCTGCCCTCCCCAGCTGCGTGGGCACACCATCGCCTTCCCCAGCGCTCCAGCCATGGCTGCAGCCCTTCTCGGGACAATCCGAGGGGGTGGAAGGGTGGCTGCAGTTTGGGTGAAGAATGAGAGATTTTGCCTTCATTTTACACTTAGCATGCAGCTGTCTTTAAAGCAGTAAGAGCAGGCATGGGCTGGGTTTTATAGGGGTTCATGAGAGGTGTGACGTGAGAGTTGTGTTTGGGACTTTCGCACTTGCCCCTTGCAGAGCTTCTTTGGTCAGGGTGGACTTTTCTCCACCAATAAGATGTCCTTTTTTACCGAACTGAGACATAAGCTCTTTTCCTGCATCCTCTTCTTCACCTTGTAATCTATGTAGCCTCTGGTAGAATGAGTTTTCTCTCTTAATGAGGAAGCTCTAACAGTCAGGACTTTGTGAAAACTAAAGGAGGAATTTCCTGGCTTTCAAATAACTTCCCCCTTTAATTATGATGTTCTAATAATATAACTTTTTTTTTTTAATTAGCTGATCTCTACTTGATCCCTCCTGTGCAGAGTACTCAAATAATAAACTGGCTGCAATTCTGTACTGTGTCTTCTAGAAAGGAAGTGCAGCCAGGGATAACAAGATGCTACCTTTTGTTCCTTATATTTATATATTATTTGTTTCTCTGTAATGAGTTGTTCTATGGACCAAGTAAGGTAGATCAGATGAGAGTATTCATTTTAAATGTTGAATTAGACCCTTTTTGCTGAGATCAGTAGCGTTACAGGACTCAGTCACCTCTGCAGTGGAGACATGCACTGCAGAAATATTACCAATCCAATTTTTACTGGCTTCTGCTTTGTGGCATTGACTAGTCTATTTGTAATGTGTGTGTAAACAGAATTGCATATTGGTTAAGCACTTCAGGCATTGTTTAAAGCATCTTCTTTCCCAGAGGACTACAGGGCTATAACTGGGAAAGAACTATTTCCTCCATCGCTGAGGTCACAGGAGTGGAATTAAAACAAATGGTAAGAGTTTGCTGTAAAAGCTGGAACTAGCGTTCTACAATTACATCTGCCAAAGCTGTAGGTAATTATGTTCTATGTGCACCTCCAGAATCAGTCACAAAGACACACAGCTTCTTGCAGACAGTCTTAGCCAGTTATTAGTTGAAGATTGATTTGAAAAATGTTGCAATTAAAACTGGTGACTATTCATCAAGAGACAGATGAATGCAAGATGTCTTCGCTTCTATGCCCAGAAAAAGAGTAGTGTGTTGTGGAGTGTTTCCTGAGAGTTAATAAGGGTTAAGATTCAGTTCTTGGCTACAGCAAATGGACCTTATCTAATCTTCATTAATTTTACTTGGTTGTTTAAAGAAACGCTGTTTTCACATGTCAGGTCTTGTTATCAGATCTTACTGTTTGTTCATCTTCCTCTTAGGTTTTTCTGTACTTTAAGGTTTTCATTTTTTCCCATATCTAGACAACTAGAACTTGCATCCTGAAGATATTGACCTAGGCAAGGGCAAACAAATTGTATGCAGTGTGCTGTATCATCATGCCAAATTTCTTGGGCTTTTCCTAGAATCTAGTTTTGTTTTAGCCAGACCCTATCAAACTTCTGGAAGAACCATTCTATCAGGTAATTATAGTAAGGAATCATGACTCAAACTTGATAGCTTTAGCCTTTTCTAGAAAAAGTGCCCAATCATTGGGTCTGGTAAGTCCATTTGGACCAGCTGCACAGCTCCTTGCTTATTTTATTTTCTAGTCTAGCCAATACTTATTTATATCAATCAATATCAATTGACAAAGTGACTGATAACCAAATTGGTATCAAGTCATACAGTATGTTAGTCCAGATTTTGAAGTACTTCTCCATGATAGCCACTGAAATCACTAATATTTAAGGTGCAGACACTTGTAGGATCACCTCAGTGCTTCCTGACACCATGCTTCTCACTCTTTCATCCAAAGAATCAGCTTTTCCCCAGTGATAACCTTAGGTGCATCAGCACTTAAAAGGGAGTAGACTCTGATAATAATGTAAAGCAGCCCCCGAGGCCACCTTGAAAATAACATCTCTCATGTTTTCATGCACCTGATAGTACTACACAGATGCAACAGCAAAGCTTGAAAGTATGTTCCTAAATGATCACGTATTGTATGTTATTTGACTGTATACATCATTTGATCCTACCTCTAACATGTTTCTTTTGGCATTCGAGAACTATTATGAGCTGCATTAATAACTGTCAGGAACAAATTTAAAAGGCTCTTCTAATAGAGTTCTGTGTGTATCAAGTGTCACTGTCCAGAACTTTTGTATCTATGTGGATCTTCGTAAATCAGCAATTAGCGTATTTCTTTGAAACCCAAAGACATCTTAATTCTTACCCCGTTTTTCTATTGCCACCCTCATCATGCCTTTACTTATATTTATGAGAGGTTATGGGCTCCCTCTGGCGGTTTTTGAAAACCAGAAAACTAGCAGAGGAACATAAATCACAAAAACAGTAGTTTTTGTGCATAAGAAGTTGTTGATCATTTGCAGAAGGCCACATGCCTAATTCTTCCTATGTCTGTCACCACACTTGTTTTTAAGTTGAGCTAGGTTTTTTTATGGAAGCATTTTACGGTGGTGATGTATCTTGAGAGAGGAGAAATGCATATTGATCTATCACAGAGCAATCAGGTAGAGAATTCTGCTAAGGGGCTGTGCTCGTTAATGGTTTCACCAGCAAAACCTGCACGTGTCTACTAGTTCTTCACCTCCTTATTCTACTTCCTCATCTCCTGCATCAGATTTGAAATTACTCCATAGCTATTTAGGGTACAAAAATATTGTTAAATTATTTTTTTCTTGGTAGGTGCCATGAAAATGAATGATAACATAAAGGAGAGTCAGACTCTGTTCTTAAATAACCATTTTCTATGTAGCATTTATACCTAGAGGCTGAAGCGGAAACAAAAAAAGAAAACATTGACATCAACAACAAGTTTCTCTTTCTCCCCAGGCTCGAATACATGGATATGTCTTTTGCTGGTGAAGAGAGAATTTGTATAGGAATGTTCTGCATTAATTCACAGCTAATTACAAACATACAGAACACGCAAGGTGAAAATTGCTTCTAATCATGTTCTGCTTCTGCGGAAGTCGGCGCTGGCTTGCAGGCGGTCTGGCGGTGGGCTAGAATTTCAGTGCAGGCGTGCACGTGGGGGGCGAAGCCCAAAGTCTGCAGCTGGGATGCTCAGATGCTGGTTGCGCATCTGCCGTGTGACTGCTGCAGGAGCGTTTGGGCAGCCAGGAGATGTTCTGAGCCCAGGAATGTCTCTATAACAGTCCCCTCAGCCTTCGCTATGGTCACTCCCCAGGTTTTTCTTCCCAGAGCAGTGGCATGCCAGCCTGGAGAGGAGAACAGGGAACTTCCTTCGATCTGCAGGAGTCCAGAGGCATCAGGATTAAACTTTCTATAGATTTTCCTGCCTTCCAAAGTAGAAAAGCTTCGTTTCCATTGTGTTTGACATAAACTATAATTACAGCAGGGCAAGAATGGAAGGAGACTTAGAACTGAGACTGAGTTTTACCTGTGCAAAGGTGCATGGTTGTGTTCAAAATACCTTTGAATTACTGTAATTTTTTGGTCTCATTAATTTGATCTTTCTGTCCCATTTGATTAAAATTCCGGAAAACAAATCAGTTGCATTAAAATAACATAACTTCCACCTTTTTTATTTTGATTGTATTAAGCAGATATTATTGGATAATTTAGTCACTGGCCATAGGAAATTGCCATTTAATTTAATATTAGAGTCAAATTTGGAGTTAGAAGAAGGCTACAAATCAGCCTATGTCATGTAATAAGGGATGAGCAAAATCCTGGCCCTGTGACAAAAATGGCAATGCTCTCATTTTGTTCTGTGGAACCAGGATTTTTACCCAAATGACTTAACTAAAAGTATCATTGTTCAGCCCTACCCGTATAATTATATTTCATCAGGTGGCCCTCTGCTTCTGAGGGTGTTACAGGTGTTATGTGCATATTACAATTAAGAAACATGTGACTTTTTTTTTTTTTAAATAGTAGCTTTTACTCCACCTAAGGAATTTGTTCAAAATCCAAAGTCTCTGTCCTGAGTGCCATCAAAGGGCTCAGTTCTGCGAGGTGGTGAACACTCTGGTTCCCATCCAGCAAGGCACTTGGGCATGTCCTAAATCTTCAACATGGGTCTAATCCCCAGGACTTCACCAAGTAGAAGCTCAAAAGCTCAGTACCCTGCAGATGCAACCCCCAAACCTCCTCTCCATTGGTCTTCCGCAGAGCTTCCATAGTTTTGTTATAGTAATATGGTAAGAATTAAGCCAATGGCATTTAAGGTATTGTTTTAAAAATATTGCACAAAGATAATACATGCTATATCATACAGTAGATCAGTTTTCAAACTGGGAAAATGAAGTTTTCTGCAAGCTTCAGCTCCTTTGTTTTTTCATACAATAGGGAACACTCCTGTAGCATCTTACGTGGTTTTGATTATAGCATTTGTGATTCTTTAAATATTTATTCTTCAGCAGTTAAGAAACTTGGTGAAGGGGAACTTTATAAACATTTATCATGGATCAAGTGTTCACGTGGAAAGGAAATGAGGCTCTCTTCCTACAGGGAAGAGAAGTACCTTTTCATAAAAGCTGTGGCTTCAATTCAGCAGAGCATCTTGATTCAGGACAATGACTGAGCATACACCCAGCCTTACACATGTGTCCAAGTCCTGTAAAAGTTGTCCAGGCTCCCCAAAACACATAAATGCTGCCCTGAATTGTTGTCTATTCCACTCATCTGCCCATGGATCACTTCAGCAATATTAGATGTGCCATTTGGCATTCACAGCATGCAGCTCACCAGAAGACAGACGAGTAAACTCTCCCTTCTTCACTGAAGGATTTGTTAACTTTGCGGTGATTGGCAGGGGTGTCATGTGAAATACCATCGGGCAAATTCCATTTGATTAAATAATTATCACGTATGACCAAAAAATGTACCACTATGTATGAAAACAAATTAAAACTCCCCAAATTCCCTGTACTTCCTTCCTTGCTCTGTTAGTTGCTCTTTCATATGCAAGTGACACAATTACTGATTTTAAACTAAAAAGGTTCCAGGGTAGGTATGGTACTTGGAACTTAAAATATCCTGTGCTGATTAAAAATTTTACACAGCTTATTTAAAATCGTTTCTCCAAGGTGGAAAGTATATCATCCAATGGACCCCAAGTCATTTTCAGCACTTTGAAACCCACAGAACTTTTCTTAGGCAGGGGCTGGAACTGCAAGGAGATTGTTTCTGCCTCCTAATGCAAACAATTAGGGTCTCTTTTTGCAGCCCAGTTTTTCCAGGCTCTATCTGGGCAGATTTCCCAGTGACTTTAGTGCAATTAGGACTGTTAAAAAGATTCGCAGGATGGCTTCTAGTTCTGTGAACGCTGAAGGACAATGAAAATGGTGTGGACCTCATAAATAGATATGATCAATCAGGTAGAGGCACAGCTGTGATTTAAACGGGTCCCTGGGGGTCAGGGCAGCACAGCTAGGCACCACTGGCTGCTTGCTGTGACATGGGATCATGCCCACACTAGTAGTGTGGTAAAAACCTTATTGACACTGCCTGCTCATATTAAGATGGATACACAGAGAAATCTTGGCGCCACAGAGGCTGGTGGAAGACCCACCATCTCTTTGCCACCTCCACTCATGGGCTGCACTTGTTTTGTGCGTGCCTCTGTAAAAAATGCCAAGGCAGTACGTGGGTCTGGCTGGCGGGATGAGGGTCTCCTGTGATGCTGCAGTGCCACCCTCAGCTGACAGTCGCAAAATCAGTTGGATAGAGGAAAATAGGAGGAAGTTTGCAGAGAAAGGTTGGCTGGATTCTCTAGCTGGATTGATCTTTCTCTTTAAGTTTCTTTTCTTTCTCACTTTGTTCAGGATGAAGGTCTGGCACAGCTCCTTCTGTCATCCACAGGAGCCCTTCTTCTGACTTGCAGAAAGAGATGTAGTGTCTTCTTTTGTGCCTTTTAGTTTTTAATTTTCTGAAGTGCTTTGTCCAGCTCAGTCCTCAGATATCTTCCAAATACCACTTTGTCTGTAAAGGCTGTGCTAAAAGAGAAGAGTTTCAGTCCTGATGGTGTGCGCGTCTGCTTTATTGGGCAATGTTTCTGGATTCAGGGCAGATTTACTCTGAAAGTGGCATCACTTCACTTTGGTCAATATCTGTTGACAGTATTACTCCAGACAAGCCTGACTTATTGAAATGTAATGTTTCTCATACCCGTTTCCCAAACTAGCGAGGCTGTTGCTATTTCAGGTGGCTTAAAAATATGTGCACAGTTTGTACTTTGAATGTTTAATAAGCTTAAAACATGAAATATATAATGCAGCTTGAACTTTCTAGTGTTATTTCATCACCAAAAAAGCAAAGTCTTGAGGCTCAGCAATTGCCTTTGTCAGAATGTAAATTCCAGCATGTAATACCCAGGCTGTATGTTTCAGGAAATCAGTATTAACCTATTAGCATGCAGTTTTCCTTGGAGAAGAGCCATCTTCACACTGAGCCTGTATTCCTGCTTCAAACCTTCCTGTCACTGTTCCGTATCCACGACCCAGCCTAAGGCTGCCTTTGACGGTTCTCCAGCCATTTCCTGCATACTGCACTAGCACTAATTGAAAATTTGGGTGGCCTTGCTTATTTATTTTCCTGGAATGTAGTGGGTTATATTTTCATGGCACTTTCTCAGCAGTGCAACGTTTCAATTTCAAAACCGCTGCAATATGAGGAAAATACCCCCCAAAATTAAAAAAATAACAATAAAAACCAGCATACCTTTGATTAATTTTTACAGTAGTTCTTTTGTAAAAATATATAATGGAAAAAGAATTCAGTGTTGCTTTTGTCTCTCAAGATCAGAGGAAAGAGCGGCAATTTAAATACATGTACAAGATGATCACATGCAGACACAATGAAGCATGAAAGTTTAAATGTACAGATGCCGTGGAAATGAAAAGATAATATAACATGTATTCTTTGCAAGTCTTGCAGAGTTCAATAGCTACATAATGTGTGTGGAGGGAAGAGCGAAGCAGCCCCCCCGCAATCTCTAGGAAAATTCCAGCTATGTCTGGATGTGCCATTGGCAGTAGCGCCGTACTTTGCCTCCCTGGATTTCTGCAGGAAAGTAATTCCCACAGCAGCCAGGGGTTAGTGTGTCACCGTTACCTCTGTGCTCAGAGGTACCTGTGCTCGGGTATGACTGTTTGCATTAGATTTCAAGTTTTGATAAAATATTTTCCCCAAAATTTCAAACCTACTTCTTTTTTCCCTCTTCTTGCCTAATTATTTTATTTTGTTGCAATTTTTTGTGTGTACAAAAATTAAAGGTCAGTGCGACGAAGTCAACATCAACAATTAATAACCTGTTTATTGTTTTCCTCGTACACTAAGTGCAGCTATTGAAGTCTTTTGGTAATCACGTTTTGTTGCCCAGAATGCAGGCATAAGGAAATTTTTAACAATAAGTATGCCATTAAGATGCTGATTTGTATCTCAGAAATTATTTGAGGGAAGAATGAACTGAAGATGCTGTCTGTTTATACCTACAGGCACACACCTTAAGGATTATCCAACTATTTGAATTTATAAATGTTTCAGAATGGAAAAAAAACTGGAGGCCAAAAGGAAAAGAAGGCTTAAAAATGAAAATGCCTGTTCCTATTTCTGAGTTTTCAGGAAGTCATTTTGGGCTTTTACCTATAACTCTGAAATGTGGAGACTTTTTAGTCAAGCACCAATCATCTTCTTGTAAATGAGTAAAACAACAAAAGAAGGCGGCTTTTTTTTCTTTGGTTTGTTGTAGGGTTTTGTTGTTTGTGGGGTTTTTTTTGAACAGAGGCAGTTTCAAACCAAAATGTCATCATTCCCCTGTTTCCATTTCCTTCTTTGAAAGGTATAAATCTCCCCACTGGGGAAGCTGAGATTTGGAGGGGGCCTCTCCAGCCTGTTCCAAATCCTATTTCCAAACTTGCTCACTATACATTTCCCAGAGAGGTTGATTTTGGCAGTTAAAAAGTGCCCTAAGCTAAGGGTAGTGTAGCAATCGATCAAAGTGTATCTCGCGTGTGCCTCGTTACAATTAGCAGTGAATTCTTCTTCAGCTGGATGTTACAAATTCCCTGAAGTGTAACGCAAGTGATTAAATGAACGCTTCCCTTTATGCCTTGTAAATGTGAGTAATAATCAATTAGGAAAAAGGGGTTAAAACGGGAGAAGAGGGTGCTCCCCCGGCCCCATCTCCCCCCACTGAGGGTTTCTGCCCCTGGTCGAGGGGGCAGGCACACTGTCAGCTCAGCCCTTGGCACAGCTGAGGCATGGCACGGGGTGGGAGGGACCGTGTGGTGGGCACAGCGGCTGCTTTTAAAAGGGGGTTTGCTGTCCCTAGAGGAAATTCTTGCTGTGTAATCACCAGAGCTTAATCTGCTTCAGAAGACCCTTCCTCCAGGCTTGTTCCTTTCCTGCTGATGAAGACAGCACCAAGGGGTGTTGGGTTTCGGTGGTTATGCTCTGGAGGAGAGAGCAGATACTTCAGCTGCGGGTTGGATCTCTTACAATCCTGAACAATAACTAGCGACTGTCAGATTCACAAATGACAGTCAATGTACTAACTAACTGCTCAAATTCTGATTTTGTATTTTTTCTGCAAATAGCCTTTTAAAGAAAACACCAGGATTTCTGTTAGATCATGATGGATGTTGTCTTTAACTGCAGCTGATAGCTTTGGGAAAGGGAAAAGAGAAATGGAAATCACACTAGCCGTTTTTCACATGCCATCTTTTATTTTTTCTGTTGCTAGAAATACTTGAACAAGCCAAAAAAATTGTCTAATCCTGCCGCTCGCTCATAACTGAATCATGACACGTATCCTAAGTGGGCAAACGCAAGGGTATCAGCACAGGCGGCTAGCCAGTACGTAGCAAGAGCCAAATACAGGCCCGATCCCCGCGGTAATAGTTGCAGAGGGCTATAAGGCACCTTATGAACTTGGCTAGTACATCCTGCCTCTGAAGGAAGGACTGACTGTAGCACCAGGAATAGCGTTGTTCTTGTAGGTGCTTTATCCAGCCAGTTCCTCAAGGCTTCCACTGAAGGAGGTTCAGGTCGTTTCCTAAACAATCTATACCAGTATGTCATTGTCCCCAGCGTTACAGTTCCTCCTCATGCCTCGCCAGAATGCTCTTTGGGACAGTGTCTCCTATTTATTGCCCTGTCCCTACCAGATGGGGTAAACTGACTCTTAACCACTGCCGTGGGACTTTTATCAGGCCTTCAGAAGTGGGTGAATATTGGCCATAAGTTGGATTTGGATGTGCAAAACACAATAAATAATAATAAACAACAAGTAAAAACAGAATATTCATTATAACTGTGTTCGGATATTGACCATAATGTATATTTTAAAATGTGTGTCTCAAAGTAAGTTCTGAAAGCGTGTCTGACGGGAACTTGGCCCTTTTGCAAAAACAGCCCTGAAATCTGTAATGTGCTTGAGTAATTTTACTGCTATGACCAGTCCCACTACCGCAATAGGACAAACCACGCAAATAAAGTGAGTCAGGGTCTTAGCTGTGGGCAGAACGGGACCAGGGGTTGTATAAAGCTGAGTCCAACAGGCTACTTAATGTGCATGCTTAATTTTAAGTATTTGAGTTCAGTTCCTTTGGTAAAGTGAATAATAGGCCTGAATGTGTTTTAAAGTTAATGGGAACACATAAGTGCTTTCTTGGATCGCAGCCACGGTGCTCAGCACATTGCAGGGCTAAATACAGATTTAACAGTCTAAATTTAGGGCCCTATGTTTTAAAACACTGACCAACATTCTTTTCAGAAACTTCTGTGGAAATTGCTGTAGATCTCAAGTCAAGGCCAAACACCTCTCTCATGGAAATCTACTTCTGCGTCTAAGAATAAATGTCACTAAGAAACATTACAGACTAGAACTGCAGTTCATTAAAATCAAATATTGCCCTGTATTTAATGGGTTTCAGATTAAGCTGTCTGATCTAGTACCTTTGATCATATGTTTAGGGCATAGATCAAAATCCACATTTTAATGTTAATTGCTTGTCTGATATATTAAAATAATTTTTGTCTCTAAAAGGAACTTCATAATTACATCTAATTGATGTAAAATGCAACCTATTACTAATAGCATACAATTGTGATACTAATTTGAACATAAACTGTCTAAAAGTTAATTTTTGAAAGAACAAATATACTTGGCTCAGATTGCAGGGTTTAACTAATCGTTTTTTTGCCATTCTTGTCCCCTTTTCCCCAGCCCTATTTTGTAATTTTCCCTCCCTTTTTCGCCATGGGAGAATTAGAGATCAGGAGGATGGGAGGAAGAAGGGACCAAAGATGAAGAGAGAGGCAGACAGGGAAACTTAGGAAGGAAAAAAAAATACAGCCAAGAAGGGGTTTAGGAATAGATGGAATCTCTATTTGTAATATTAAACACAAAACCCCTGTAACATTTCCTTTAAAATAAATGTGGGTTTGCAAGTATGTGTGTGCGTGATACACTTACTGTGTTATCAGACCCGATTATTTATTTTTATGTATCAATTGTCAAAAAACAGTTCCCATTGAACTACATATTGAACAATTGTAGTGGCAAAATGGATCCGTCTCTGAAACGCGTGTAAAATAAAGCCATCTTCCCACAAGAAATGGCAAGCGGATAGGCAGTCTGGCAAGCAAACAGCGGTAGTGGCAAAACCCAGCCAGCCTTTGGCTGCTTGTCATGTCGTCTCTCTACAGACACGTCAGCAGAGCCACTGAACGGGGCAAGCGAGGGAAACAACTTGGTTCCACCAAAATGAGTCCAATAATCGTTCTTTGCTACTTGAGCTGATTTCCACTAGGACGCACCGGGACGTATTGACTGCTACTGGTGCTGGGGTGCATGGGCAGCGGGGAACTGTCCCGTAGGCGCAGTTCAGTTCAGATCGGGAGACCTGATCCCTGCCCTCGCTCACCACGATTTCAGAAGTCTGTTAAAAAGTATCTAATGGACAGCTTTTCTCTGCTTATTCCCGAAAGCACAGAAATGAAAGCAGTTGTGCTAGAGTTTGGTCTTGTGGAAAAGAGGCATGGAATTTCAGCTGGAATTTGAGGGACAAAAACTGTGAAATGGTCTTTGAAGTGTTGGGTTTTTTTTTCCTTTGAGAAGAAATGTAGCATAATTTTAAGTTGGTTTAGGTTTCAAGTTTTTCCTCCCCATCTTTTGTTTTAAAATACACACAGTAGATGAAAGTTGGCTCCAAAAAGTATTTAAACTGATGCAACTTAGTAGTGACACCCTTGACAGAGCTGTAGTATACAGCATTCAGTATTTTTAGCTGCACAAAGTAATTTAATAATTTGTTTTATTGGTGCTGTTTAGAGAAACAATGCCTCTGGGTCAGTAGTGCACAGATTCCTTGGATAGGCCTTGAAAGGGAAGAATTAGGGTGGTGTTAGCCAAGAAAGTAAAACAGTGAGAGAATTTTGTGTACTGTTGGAAATGGTTTAAAGTGCAAAGACTATATTTTTTGTTTGATGTGGAAAAAGTGACTGTACTTGTTCTGGAAGAAAACTCAAAATATTGTGTGCATTAATTTATATGTTGTTTCTCTTGAAGCATACCAGAAATCATCTGGGGGAAAACACTGATCAGTAAGTTCTTTCTTGCTCTCTCGCTTTTCAGCTAAGATAAATATATTTCACTCCATAATGAAGTTCTCTGGCTTAGCCTCCCAGATAACGGTCAAAATGCTACCAGCGACAAAGAATTTATTTATGTACCTATTTGTTTAAAAAAGAAATGGAAGTGTAAGATTTAAATAGATCATTTCCTGGATGTTGGTTTTACAACACAGATCCCGGTGATTTTCAATTTAGGAGACAGCAGGTGGTCTTGGGTGCACAATACAACACAGGAAATCTGCTCAGAAACTGAAATATCTGTATGAATTTTTCATAAAATCTAAGGCAGCTGCTAGATGCCAGCGTCTGCAGGAATGTTCCCTCAATGCATCAGGAAAAATAAAGGGAAGTAGAACTAAGGAGGTGAGGGAAGGTTGTGCAAGTATTATAGATTTGTTAGAGCAGGCCAGGACAGGTCGGGCTTCTTGGCTCTGCTCCTGGTTCTACTGCCATGGCTTTGGCAAGTTACTGATCTCCGGTTTAGAAGGCACCTCTCATGGGCATGGAAACAGCCCTCCTAATTTCAATCAATCAGGCTTGCAGTTAAGTACACATAGAAAAAAGGAGGAGCTGGTGAGTTATAGATCGGGTAGCTTCAGTTTGTCGAAAAAATCAAGCAAACCATCTGTAAGCATTAGAAGACAGACAGACAAGTAACAACGAACATGGATTTGTCACGAACAAATCCTTTTAAACCAATCTGATTTTCTTTTACAATAAGGTAACAGGTGTTATTCTAAGGAGGGAAGTATTAAAAAGCCATGTATCTTCATTTTAGTAAAGCTTTTGGCCATGATTCTCAAGAGTAAGCTAAGACAATATGGTCCAGATTGAAAATCTCATGGGATCAGAAAAAGCAGGGTTGAGGAAGAGTTAGCAAAATGCGGCAACTATGAAAATGGAGAGGTTTATTGAAAGAGATTTCTCGAGGGTCTATGCTCTATCTGATACTACTTATAAACCATCTGAAGAACAGAATAGAGACTAAGCTTGTTACATTTGGAGACAACATGAAGAGAGCTGCTAAAAGTGTGTTAGAGAAGAGAATTAGAATTCAGAGGGATTTTGTCAAACTGAAGGATTTTTTTTTTAAGAAAAACACAAAAGATAGTATTCAATAGGTACAACTGTGGTCTATTAGACACAGCATCATCAGTTCCCCAGATACAGGAAGGGGAAAAGTAAACAGGATTACAGTTGCATAGAAAAAAATGGAGAGTGAATCACAGGCTAAACACGAGTCACTGCTCGTATGCTGTTGTAAAAAGGCAAATACCATACGAGGGGGTAGGAACAGGAAGACAGGCTGCAAAATAGGCAAAACAATTATTTTACTCTGCTAACCCCTGGTAGGTTTTCAATTCTAGTTTTAAAAATTTTAAAAATGTTTTTCACCTGGAGCATGCTTGGCTTGGGGCACTGCACTTCCAGAATGATATTGAGAGACTGGAGAAGAGAGCAGTGGAGATCAAGGTTGACTACCAGTCCAGAAGACATTAAATATCAGGATACTAATGGGACCATTTGGATTAATAAGGAAAAGAACATGCAAGGGACTTTAAATATGTAAAAGGCTGTAACAGGAAGGAAGCAAACAGTGCTCTCTGGGCCTAGCAAAGACAGTCCTTTCACTAACAGACTGAAATTGATGTAGGGGATATATCCAGAGTATACATTAGAAAAAAAAGACCTTTAGTGATAAGGGTAGGGAAACACTGGGAAAGATTGCCTGAGGAGACGGCAAAAGCACCATACTGGGAAGACTTTAAGAACAAGATTGAAAAAACAGTTATGCTATAACAAAGGAGTAGTTGATCCTGTCTTGAGGCAAGGGAAAGGACAAGAAAGGCTGATTTCTTAAGGTCATTTTCAACCTTATGCTTCTTAGCTCTTTTCTGTTCCTTAGATTTCCCTGGTTATAGCATTCACCTCACAAACTCAAACAGAAATAGGCCTGGTTTGGTTGTCCACATGTCAAAAAAGGTGATAGCTGTAAGCTTAAAGGCATTCAGAAGAGTGAACGGTTCTGGAAAGGCAGTTATACAATGCAGAATCAAAGTTTAATCCATACAGTTTATCAAAAGAAGATGATAGAGTAAATCTGCTGTATTTTACAGACATCTTCAAAAGGAAGATATTTCTGTTAACAAGAAACAGGCTTTCAATTGACAGTTGCTGCAGCTAGATTAATTTACCTCTTCAAACAACATTTGTATTTCTACCGGATATTTTTTACGTGTTAGAATAGCATGGTACATGTTAGGGTAACCACAGAGAAATCTTCAAAAGTGTAGTGATGGATTCAACATTTCTCCAACTCATTAAAACAAAATGAAGATGCCTTTCTAAGAAACAACTACAGAAAGAACTTGGTGTGGGAATGGCTGGAGGAAATTCTACAGCTTTCAATAGTCAGGTTAGACAAGATGATCATAATAATCTCTCTTGGCTTTCAAATCTGTTTACCCAACTTTATAGGGAGATGTAATGTTTATAGATCACTGTCAAATCTGCATATATGGATTAGAAAAATGCATGAATGAGCAATTACTCTTGTGACCTCTATGAAGTGCTTACTATTTACCAGGTCATTATATTACAACTTGTCATTGCTTTCCTCAGTTTTAACAGCATTGATTAATCTCTTTAACGTCATCTGGAGTTCTGTGGAGTAATATATTTATATTAGCAGCATTATATATGACAGCAAATAAATATGATATATTATGTTATCTACATTATAAGCTATATATATATAATAACAGCACTAGTTTTCCTCCTTTTGCTCTGAAGAGATGTGTGAGGCAGTGTTTCTTTTCTCCAGGGGGTCAAATCTACAGTCAGTCCCCATCAGCTTTGTTCTGGAGTCACTGATGAAGGGGCAGGTGATGGTTACCACACAGTCACCGTACATCAGCTGGGAAAACCGACCACAGTAGATCTAACAAAGTGCAGCACGCAGGAAGTTCTTCATCAACAATATTATCCAGGGTCCCTGCAGATCAGAGGAGTCCTGGATACTGCTCTTGGTAATAGGAGGATTTGCCTGTGTGGACGCCTTGATGAACCTGCATACACCATTTAGAAGGCTTCTATAGTTGCAGAGTTTAGCCTGGTTGTGCTGTTCTGACAGGTTTCCCAGGACCAAGGTCTGGATAAAAACGCTGCTGAGCAGCTGTTTAGAAACAGCAGGTTAAAAAGCTCTGAACAGAGGGGCTAGGTGACATTTTCAGAAGCAAAAGGCCTTGCAGCTTTTTCTCAATTCAGCTAACATTGGGGAGGTTTTCTCTTCTCAAGTTCAGCTTCCCTCTTCTGAATGATTCACCTCTTTAGTGTATTTGCAATTACAACAGAGGTGAAGATGCAGCCAACTCCGTAACAAAACTTCAGTCTGGCACTGCAGTTTGTCACTTGAACCAAATCGAAATTCAGTTGTTTATTATAAAGTCTTCTGGGGAGACAGCTCCCTTTACAGACCCCCACCAAAGTCAAGGGGGTTTTGGGGCACAGGTACCTGCTCCCAGAGAGCATTGGGCAAGGCTGGGACTCGGGTATGTAGTGTGCTGGTGAAACCTTCTGTATCAACCAAACCTTCCAAATAGGGTTTTTTTTGGCACATCTGATGACAGGCGTTTAATGAGAAAATACAAACAAGCTGTCATAGAGGAAAAACATAATTTTGAAATGGGTGGCAAACAGTAACACTTTTTTTTTTTTTAATGTGATGCCAACTTTACTTTTCTCAGAGGACTGAAGAGCTCTCTTTCTGCATCAGGTATTGGCAGAAAACTGCAGAGTTGCTAGTAACAACTTCGGAGATAATTAGAGAAAAAAATTGATACCGGACACTCTCATTTTTCCCCACAGAGATGCTGTGCCATATTTTATAGAGCTTAGAGGAAAGAGTCAGAAAAGTGCTGTTTATTCACATGACAAGATATTAGAGCCTGCTAATTTAACTTGGGCGGTTTTAACCTCTGGAAAAAAGTGAGGAAAATTTCTTGGCCAAAATGCTTTTTACAGTGCTTAAATTCTTTGAGGTTTTATGAAAGGCAATTTGTTTTCCCACTAATGTCCCAGTTTAGGTCTGGTTTGGCAAAACCGAACAACAGATTCTTCCTTCTGCGTTTTCTCTCCAGTTGCTTTTCCTCTCCTTCTCATTAAGATTTTGTCTGACCTTGGCACGGTTCACAACTGAATTCTGAACAATCCAAAAAAAAAAAAAAAAAAAAAAAAGGAGGTCTCCTCAGCCTTTGCAAAAGGAAGACGTGCCGGTGTCCAGAGGTGTTCCCCCGCGAGGCAGACAGCAGGTTTGGTATGAAACGCTTTTACTTTTTCATTGGAAAAGGAGGGCGGATTTGCATTGCTGAGCGCTCCCCTCTCACTACAGCACGGGGAGGGGGGTCCCAATGCTGCCTGCTGGGACCCCCACACCCCGCTCGGGGCGGGTTTTATTACCATTATTTAATATTGCCGTTTTCCTTGTTGTCACGCCGGTTGTTAGGATTTTATCCTCCCCTGGCTTCTCTTCTACGGGGGGAACTAACCCCCGCTGCCCGCCCGCCCGCCCTACCTCAACCACCGTCCCCTCAGGGGCAAGATGGAGGGGG
>JAOXJK010000012.1:72397415-72427315 GCA_025774025.1 Xenus cinereus | reverse complement strand
GGGGGCGGTGCGAGGGCGATGACGGTGAAGGGGCGGGGCTGGGGGGCACGGAGGTGGACGGGAGCGGCTTCCCCCCCCGCCCTCGCTCGATCGCTCCGCGCTCCATCGATTTATCTCGGTCAGCGGCTAGAGGTGCCTGCGCCCGCCGCCGGACGTGGTGGCGCTGCCGGGAGCCGGAGCTGCCCCAGGTGCCGGATACGAACGCGGCGGCGACGGCCGGTGAGTGACAGTCTCTGGCCTCCCGCCCCGCTCTTCCTCCGCCGGGCAGCTCCGACTCCTTGCCCTCGGCCTCCCCCCTTCTTCCTTCCCCGCTCCCCGGGGCGGGGGGGGTGGGTGTCGAGGTTCTCGCCCGCCGGGCGGGATCGAGTGTCGCGTCCTAGGCCCCGCCTCGGCCCCGGGGGGAGAGCGGGGGGACGGGGACGGAATTGTCGTTAACGGCCGTTGGGCTGCGGTGGCGGCTCCTCCTCAGCCCCCCTGAACACACCTGCTGGTCCCGCCGAGGGAGCGGTGGGCGGGCGGCCACCCGTCCCGGCAGCGGCGCGCCTGTCGCCGCCCGACCCCGCTCGTCAGTTTCCTCCCTCGGCCCAGTGAGAGAAGCCGGGGCTCCGCCCGTGAGACACCTCCTCCCGGGGGGCGCACGGGGCGCTGCTGGCCGGGTGGGTGTTTGCTGGGTGGCCCGGTGGCTGCGAGAGGCAGCCCTTCTCGGGGCTGGCCCTGCAAGGCAGCGATTTCAGGGGCTTTGGCTTTTGTTTCTCGTTCCTGACAGCTCCCCAGCCCGCTGGGTTATACGGTGAAACGAGGCGTATCTAGGAGTGTCTCGAATCGTTCAGCTCAAAGAAGCGTTTGTGTGTGGGCACGCTGTGTGTGTTGGGGGGAGGGAGGGGAGTAGAGGAAATAAGGAGGGGAGAGGTGAGGTCTGAGCTCTGAAGAGCTGTTTACTTGCAGGTCTGATTTTTTTTAGACTTCGTATTCAGCGGTGCTGTAAAGTTTCAGAAATAACTCCCCCAAAGTGAGTGTGTACTTCGGCAAGTACAGTGAGAAAGCACCGTAGTAAGGAATGTGTAACAAAATAACATATAATGATTGAGAGAGAATTGCTTTCATTGATATCTAACTGGAGTGTTGCACCTCCTCTGTGACAATATTTTTTTTTTCTGTGTTTCTCCCTCACTTGGACTGCATTGCAGTCCAGGAGGCTCATGAGCTGACTGACTAAACATCTTTCTTCCTTGACTTTTCAGTGTCTTTATTAGGAAGCTAAAAAGGATCTCTTATAAAGCGGAGTAGATAGCTGAAAATGGGGTTGATCCTATTTCCAAAGTGGAGCTTTCCATTTTGTACAGTTCCACTGGTTTTCAAAATAGCATTCCTTCTACACTGTCAGCTTTTCCTTCTTTTTTTTTTTTTTTTTTTTTTGTTGTGTCCCTCTGTGTTTTCTCTTTCCTGCAGTTTGCTTTATCGTTGTGGATTAACAGTTTCTATCCCTACACTGGAAAGCTTTTAATTGGAAACTAACGAAGTATTAAGTCATCTTACCTCTGATAAAACATCAGAATAAATCTAAACTTCAAATATTCATTCTCAAGTTTAGTTTGATATCATAATCTTACTTCAACTTTCCATGCTTTCTGATCATTCTTAAAATAAGTAAACAACCTCTTTTCTCCTGTAGTGTTTTGTGTGCATTTCATTACTGTAAACTTTGTTTTGCTTTTGGTAAAGTTGTGAAAACAATTAAAGGACTTCTATTAGTTTGGTTTTTTTAATGTAAACTGCAAATAAACAAACTTGTGGTTTAGGAAAACAGGTCTGTTTTCTTGCTTTACCTTTTGCTCACCTGAAGAAGAAAAGCTCTGTAATTTTTTATTCCCTATTTCTGTATGTGTATCACAGCTTGCACTCACCCAGCAAGAAGGAGCAAAAGGCATGTCCTACTGCTGATTTCTTTCCCATGGATAGCTTAGTTTACAGTTTTTGTGATTTATGCCCACCCTTGGACAACAATGTTTTTACGTCGATGAGATTTCTGTTGTCTTAAATGTCACTTAAAACAGGATTTTCATTATAGTGGTATGACTTATCTCAGTGAAAATACCATTAATTTACATTGTAATAGTAAGGGTTTTTTCCTGTATGGAAAACTTTTTTTTAGTGTACGTCAGAGGTGAAACTATTTAATTAAAAGCATGTTACTAATCAAACTTGTGCTGTTTGTTTTAAACAAAATGTAAAGTTGTCACGTTTTCATGGCCTTCATTCAATAAATTACAATATTTTTGCAAACTTGATAGTTGGGTGGTTTTCTTAATGCTGTAATTGCTTTATTGGATATTAGTGTTAAATAGTTAATGTCTAGTCTAAGTTAATGGACATTTTTAGAATTAATTTTAAAAACTCCTAAAGTTCTAAGTAATGACCTTTAAAAAAAATTACAAATAAGACTTTAAAATATTCAACACCTTGCCTTTAGAGTAGTGGGTATTGTGTGGAGAAACAGTTTCATCTTCAGTACAAAAGGTACTGTTCAGTAAGTACTTTTGAATCTCTAGTATTCAGATACTTTTTTTTTTTTTTTTGAGTTGTAGGATTCTTTGCGAATATGATCAGTTTTTTTGCTAGGTGTTGAGAGCATTTGAGGCAAAAACGGACAACAAAGATGTTAAAATATGTAAGCCTCCAATTGTTTTCCTGAGGTCCTATTTAAAAGAAAATGTGTCTACTGATACACTCCGTTCTTTTATTATGCTACTTCTCACAGTGAAGCTGGACTAAAGCAAATTAAGTGGGTTGACTATAAAGGCAGATGCCACTGACCTCGTTTAGTGATGAAAACTTTGAGATATGTTATTTTAAACCAAACTTAATTGATTTCTTTCAATGTTTAACTGTAAATCCAGTAAGTCTTAAGCACTGTACTTGAAACTAAACATCAGTTTTGAGTTATTTTAATTCTGTTTATTCTGTGCTTTTCTGCTTTCGTACTTCACTTAAAGAAAAAAAAAGAAGAGAGAAAATAAAAAAGTATTATCTCAATAGGATGTTAGCAGAAGACTGATTATAAAAGCTGTTCTTAAAAACATTGATTGTTACAGCTATTGAAAGTAACCATGAAATAATCTACAGTTACAGTTTTGTACTCCAGGGCAAAAGAGCCTGTGAAGCACAGACACTATGTACGTGTATTTTGAATGGTTGTACATCACTACTAGTTATGCAAACAGGCACAGAAAATCTTCCGCAGGAGAAATCAGTAGTAGTTCATTTTACAATGAAGGACTGGAAAATAATGCTTGGAAGACTGTACCTGTTACAGTGAATTTATTGTCTCTGTGAGTTTTTCAGTAAGAGTGGAATCTGCTGCTGTACTTAAAAGTACGCTAAAGGTTCAAAACGTGAAAACAGCTGAATTAATATCTTTTAGCAGAAGTCCGACATTAGCTTTTCAGCTTGACTTTGACCTTCTGTCTCGGACCACCTACATTCTGTAAGTCTGTGCTGTGCAGCGTTGTCTTTCAAATTACTTTTCCCAAGGGAGAAATATGGTGCTTAGTAATGAGGGAAATCTTGTTTGTAAAGGTGCTTGTAAGACGAGGGGTGATGAGACAGCACGTGTGTAGTGCAGTCAAGTCAGATTGATGTCTCATCTTTTTGGGCTGAATGTGAGAACAAAGGTCTGTATTTGCAGCTTGTGAAGTATCAATTTAAAAAGAAAGCTGATTAAAATTTTTGTACCTTAACCTGAAAATTATTTTCTAGAATTTCTGTCAGTATTTTAGTTCAAAGGTAGTTGGATTGTTCTTCCAATGTCAAAAGCTAAAGGAAGAGGGAAGGGCAGGTGGGAGAACTTCTTGTGATCTCCTTTGGTGGTGGTGGGGTGGCTGGGAAGGAAGAAGGAAGGAACCTGAAGCAGTCTTCCTAGAAAGTCAGTAATGAGAGAAATGCCTGAAAATGAGTGTAATTGTGTGTTTGGTGAGTTACGTGCTTTGCATAGGGAAAGGTAATCTAAGTATTTAATATTTTAAACAATGCTAAGTCAAACATCACCTCTCCCTCCTATGGAGAAATTGTTTGTAATTGTACTTTTTGTATTATTGTGGAAGTACTTAGTGCTTTTTCTTCAAAAGGAAATTGGTCACTGTGGCCTTTTTTTGGACAACACTTGCTGCTAATCTGCAGACAGTACATTCAGCATTTTCAGTGGAAAATGCTGTGATTGCACTCAGTGATGGGTGTGAAAGTCTGTGTTTCCTTTCTAATTTTGTTTGTTATGTTTTTAAGGACAGCAAAATTTCTGAGACACCAAGCCCTTAATGGGCCTGGTTTTCCCTTGACCTTAAGAGAATTACAGATTCCCAGATTTTCAGTTTAACTCTGTAAGGCAGATCTTAGGCTATATTGTGCAGAAGCCAGTGGGGACTCAGGCAGTGTAACAGTGTCTGTGGATCAGATTAGAAAATGAATCTGTGATTTTTAGGTATATTTAGAGTAGTATTTTTTTCTTTCACTTTGTGGGCAGACCAAAAGCGATGTACCCTGTGTTTGGAAGTTCATTAAAAAGCGTGTAGCAGTTAAAGATTTAGGACTATGCTGAGCAAAATTTCATTTTTAAATGCCCACTTCTGTATTGAGGACAAACTAAACTGATTTTTTAGATAACCCCAAAATGCCCCAATTAAAAAAGCAATGACTTTATATCTTTTTTTATTAAAGAATTCTGTGAGTCTTGTACATCTCACTGGTTTTAACAACTGTACCTTGCTTCTTGCTGGAAAAGTGAACATTAGATTTTTGGCAAAAAATTATAAGGAGCTATGTATATACCTGCTGGCTATTATAAGGAGCTATGTATATACCTACCTTTTTCTCTTGTTTCCTTTTCATCAACGTAGAAGGCAGGGGAACTTCTGTTTCCCACAAGACAAGTTTACAACTCTGAAAGCATGATAGTTTCATAAAGCAGATGGGATTTTAGGTAGATGAGTGGAAATGAAGATTGAAAGTATGTAAGGCAGAGGCAGGCTGAAATATATCAGAAACATACCTGTGTACGCAGGCTCTCGGTGAAATTCTTGAGCATGTGTTTGACCATGTGAATAGAGAAGGATGCTGTAGCGTATGGCTCGAGTGCTTCCCTGCATAGAGGCTGGAAAGAGGTATTTGGGAGCGAACATGGAAAGTACAGGAATCTCAGTAACACAAGTGCATGTCTCATCTTTTAAATATTTTTGAAACAAAAGGAACTGCCAGAGAAGTCACACAGTAAATGTTAAATTTAGTGTTGCTGTCTTACCTACAAGCTCCCAAGTTAAAACTTCAACCATGTGAACTGTGTAATTACAGTGGTTATATGGTGTTTTTATAAAGAATATTGTGTATAGTTACAGGGCTTAGAAAAAATCTGTGGTGTCTTGTTTCTTTTCTCTAGAAAAAAAATAATCCTATCCCATGGGGATTTATTTAGTTTGTTTTTCTGAACTTCTGGATCTTTCTGAATGCATTTGCATAAACATATTTGAAAATTTTTGATGCTTGAAGTGTTGGTTTTGAGTTTCTGCCTGTGAGCAACGTAAGGTAGAGGGATGATGAGGGTATTAAGATTTTTTACTATTTTCCTAACAACTAAAATAACGCACAGAAAATTACGAATAACTTCAGAACAAAAGAGGGATGAATGGTTTAACTAGAGGACAGTAAAGAGAATGACTTCTACATGAAGCGAACTGCTGCATGTTGGAGGTAGAAGCAGATGTAGGAAAGCATGTGCTTTGTGAGAATTTAGAAATTAATGGGAGATTTATGGCCATCTGTGATATGGTTTTGTGTAAAGCTGAGTTGACTTTTTTCTATATATATGTTTATATATAGATGTTTAAGGCTTTTCTTCACAACGTTGCTAGATTATAGTGATGTGTCACGTAATAAATACAGAAGCTTTTAACCAAGTAGATGACTTAATTTCTGTTGAGTTGTAATGCAATTTGTAATGAAAATAGCGGAAATTTTGGGGAGAAACATCTGTGTTCAGGCTTTCTTAAATTACATTTTCTTCTACACTATCGCCCTTTTCTATCCAATTCAGTATGACCAGAGCAGACGTTCAGAAAACTTAAATTGGTTTGACTTGAGTATTAGTAATGAATAGGTGCTGTAACATTGAATATACTAGCAAAAGTGTTCATTCAAGAACTAGTATAAGCTAGCATGTAGACCTAATTAATAAATTGGGGGAATAATTTATTTTCAGTGTGAAGTTATGGTACTTTAAAGCTAACTTTTTTTGAAAATGTATTTGATAAGTTGAGATTTTTAGGAAATTTTTCCTAAGGCTTTCCCCAACAAAAATGTCCTACTTCAAGTTTATAGGGCTAATACTGACATTTGGATTATTGTAGTATTGATGGTTTTCTTTACTAGTGGCACTTGGAAATTGTCATTGTCACTTAGGTAAATAGATTTTGAGCTGAAGTGAAAATGTGACTGTGGTTCCGGGCTCTTTAGACTGTGTATGTGGCTTAAATTAAATTTGTGTGCTGGTGAGTTTGATGGAGGAGGTATGTGTGTTTGTAGCAGAGGAGTGGAGAGAAGGACATCTTTTTTTAAAGCGGACTGACTAAAATAGATTTTAAAAGTCTTCAAACTTTTTATTTGGCTTTTTCTGTTTGAACTGGTGATATAATTGGCAGATTAAATGATTTTCTGAACTAAAAGAAACAAAGAATTCCCCTCTTCCCCCATTTTAAAAATCTCTGTTCATCTGTATTATAGATTAATGTTCTTTTTAATCTATTTTTAGAGGTTTGCTATTTTTACTTCTAGCTGATGGGTCACATAGGCAGTGTTATATGTAGGCTCATAAATTTCCTTCAGGTTGTTTATGGTGTAAGATACTAATGAACAAAACTTCATTTTAAAATGGAATGTTTGTGGAAAATTTTGACATCTTGATGTTGTAATGGCATTTGTGCGGTGAATTGTTCTTTGTGGGGAATCTCTACCCTCCCCAAATAAATAACATGTCAAAATTCCTGATGTAAAAATGCATCAGTATATAGGAATGCCGTACATCATAACTGATAAGATGCTGTCATTTAATATGTACAAGGAAATGGATTTATACTAGTCTAGATTATTTTCTTTGACGTGTGATAGATAGAAGGTTAATTGATGTTAAATGGATGCTTTGTTAGCCCTTCATCAGCTACTAAACTGGTACAGGAGGAGTGCAAATCATTACTACAAAAGGCCAAGACCAGTATGTTTTCTTAGTGAGGTTTATAGGTCTTTTTTTATCCCTCCCTTCTTTCCCTCCTTCCCAACCACACAAAACACAACCAGCTGTAACGATAGGAGGAGAGAGCAAGCAGCTTTCCTAAATACACACACACACTCACTCGCGCTCCTGCCCCCCTTTTTCCTCCCCGTACCTCAGCAGAGTGACAGCTTCGAGATGTTGCGTGCGAGGGAGTTCAGCTGGTGCTGTGTGGTCTGGGTGTGTGGTCTCCAGCTCAACCGAGAGGCTGCTAACAGGGTGGATGAGAGAGAGAGAGAGAGAGAGGAACACTGTTTACTTTAATTTATTTCGGATGCCGGAACCGTGCCCGGAGTTTCTCCTGAGCCGGGTTCCGCAGTTAGCGGTGTCAATCCCTCCCAGCTGCAGCCCAGCCTGCGACGGGCGCTGAACCCCTCTGCCGAGGGCTCGCCCGGCATCTGCCTCGGGTCGGGCTTTTTAATCCCTTGTGACTCAGAAATGGTAATGGCATCGCTGAGTGCTGTGATTATTTTGCTCTCGCCCTGGCAAGATGTATAGCCATGAAGATGTACCTTGCTGGGTTAAGGAAAGCAGGACCTCTGAGATAACTGAGGAAAATTGCGAGCGGGGCGATTGTGAAAGCAAAACTGCCACGCTTATTCCTTGGCCACCCTAAAAGTAAAATCTCTAGTGTGCCCTTCACGACCGATTGGAATATTCAGGAGCCCTTTTATAAAGAGAAGGGTATCGTATTATGTCATTTAATACTCCAGATCTTCTATTTTTGTCGTTTACCCTCTCCATGGCAAAATTTGCACATCTTCCCAAATTGAAACTGATTTTGGCATGTAACGTTGTCCTGTAGGTTAACGTGTTTGTCAGTATTAATATTGGCTTGAATCAACATGCCGGATATGACAGGGCAAGACAAATGAGGCTTTGTTTTTTCTGTGTGACGGTGAAATTACTCCCTTTTTTATGTTTGTTCATCTTTTCATTATAAGTAGCTTAGTGGTGTTTTGAAGAGTTTTTTCCCCCCTAAATGTAAGATTCGTGAGCACTTCTTGTTTAAATTGACAAGTCTTCTTTTATTATTTAAATAAACATGCATAGATTCTTAATATCACTTGGAATTTCAGCATTGTTTAGCTTATTCACTTCCCAGTCTTTTCTGGCAGGCTTGCAGGAATGGACTTTGTATTATTAATGCAGTGTTGAAGGCTGTGGAAATTCTAGGGCACTGAAGATCTCCAGAGGGGTTAATAAATGTCAGTTATTTTCACAGTGCTGCTTTTTGGGTGCTTTTAAATCTTGGTTTATGTAGATTGTCTGTCTGAATTTATATTGTTGGGAAGATAAAGCACAGAAAAGGTTGCAATAGTGTTTTTCATCATTTTGTAATGGTTTTGAATACAAATGTGTAGAAAACTTTTTGCTTTGTCGTCCTTCTTGGGGTCATTTGCTGTGTCCCTTCACTGACTCTGTTGTAGTGTGTTGTACTCGGGACTCTTCGGGTTTTCTAGTGAAAACAAATTATTAGATTTATTTAGTAGAAGCATAAGTTTGTGTAGTCTAAGGTGAAAAGGCCATCACCTAGTTTCTGGAATCTGAGCATTTATTGCTTGTTTAAAAAAGGGTGCTTCATAAATCTGTTCATTTGGAAGGCATTTAGTGCCGTGATGTTAGCGTGATAAGAGTATCTCACCTACTGGTTTCAAGTTGGTTTGTTTTATTTTTTTAAAAAGTAAACAACAACATCTGAGGCATACTGTGATTTGAACATGGGTGATGCTTTGGTCATTCCTTCTGTTCCTGCCTCAAAATTTTAAAAATTGTATTCTGTCACATGTAAATGAGTGAGAACAAATATATATTTGGTACCTGAAGACTAGCATGCTTATGCTTGTACCTTAGACTTTCTCAGCCATGACAAATTGGCTTTTTTCTTTCCTCCCTTCTTGACAGCTTAGATTCCCTTTGCTAGATGACGATGGCACTTGCATTGACCTTGAGTCTGTCTTCCTCAGAGAGAGTCTTTTAAGTTCAATGGCTGTGACAAAGTGCCACTGAAAACTTTAACTTTACGGAATTTTCAGTCACTGGAACCAACTTGCTGTCTTGTTTTAAAAAGGAGTTTCTGACTTCTAAAGCATTTCAATTGCTAATTTTTCCACTGGTGTAATTTGTAAGGTGGTACCTGATTGTAACTCATGTTCTGAAGTTCCACGCCTTCATAATATTTGTAGTTTTCCTTTGGGATTTGAACTTTCAGCCAATGTTATATCCTTAAATCCTGAACTTCTGTTGTTCACTTACTTCATATTCTGATACTTCTTCTAGGGTGGTAAGCAGTGCTCTGCTTTATAGAACAGATATGGTAGCTATTGACATTTTACTTTGTGTTTCTTCTCTGCTTGCCATTGAAAATTGTGTGGGGAAACTTACTTAAGAACTCTTCCTTTAAACCAACTGAAGGTTTACAAAAGTCAAAAAAGCGACTAGTCTTGTATTTTCCTTTATGTTGGGCTATATTTCTTTTCTTCATTATTTGTTTTTAGAGTGGCTTTTCTTAGGATAAAGAGTGAAGATGCCCCCTCTTTAAGCAAGCTTGTAATGCTCAGAATTCTCTGGATTTTTATTTTTTTTAACCAAACCTTTGTGAGAGGACAGTTTGTTTGAGAAGCTCACGTAAAGATGAAGATGATGTTTATGAAAGGCATTTTTCAAGATGGCTTTGTAGTAGGTGGTCTTTGCAGAGGCTTTCTAACTCCTTGCACTTTCATAACAAGAATTATGACAGAATAATAGAATAATATGGGCAAGATCATGGGAGCAGTCAAACAGATGTCAGCCATGTTAAACTGTTGGGGAGATATTCTGAGAAAATGAAGTTTAAAAAAAAAAAAAGGATGGGGGGGAGTAAAAAGGGAAAGAGATCTCTGTTAGTGTAGAAGATTGTCTATTGCAAAAAGAATAGTCTTGTTAACACTTCTTCAGTGAGCCTGGCTCCTTAGAGGAAATATCTTGTATAGAAAACTGTCTTTCTGCAATATCCCCTAGCCTGTACAAGAAACAGTCTTTCAGTAAGAGGGCTGCTTCTATAAGTATTATCATTATTATTATTTACATAATACATATTTGTAAATAATAGAATTTCTCTTTAGGGCAGTGTATAGAATTGCAACAAAAGCTCTTAGTTAGATGATTGTATCTTTTCATGAAATGAAGAAGTAATTTTCTTTTCAACTTTGCCTTAAATATTTTTAAAAAATTTAGAAACTTACTTTGGGGGCACAATAGTGTACTGGCTAGACTTCCCAATAAGCAGTTCTGTTATTTTAACTATTGTCATCTTTGTCATGAAGGAGGCAAAATATTATAAATTAATTGGAAGCTCCCAAGCATTTGTTTAGTATTTGTAGTAAAGGCAGATTCCATAGAGTTCCTTCTCTTACTCTTTGAAATAAAAGAAACCAATTGCTGTTTAATAATAATAGAGTGTTTCAGTGCCGTAGTGCTTTTGTAACGTGTTGAGATTTACTGTGGTATTCTCATTCCAGTGAGGTATTTTAAAGCAATTCTGCAGTAAGTATGGAAATACTTTAGAAGAAATATTAGACCTCAGGAGGCTCAGCAGTTTTATTACATTTATTTAGCTCATCATGAAGAGGGATCTAGTGCCAATTTTAGAAATCCAGAAAAATATGTTGTAATATTACTTTTGAGTTTTGTTATTGATTCAGGACAATTACCTGTGTGCTTAGGTATTTTGAAAGGAACAATGGCTGCAATTCAAGGGAACCATGACTTTTTTTTGGAGGGAGGGGAAGGGGGAATCAACCAAATAATACCAAAGTAGCTTCTATTTTGCTTATTTTCCTCAGTGTTTCTTCCTCTCCATGCTACCACTGAGTTCCTGAAGATGGCTTTTTTTACATCTGTGTTACTGATTAACATTGTATATAAATCTTTACAAATATTGCTTAAAAGGAAAAGAGGTGTTTTATGTTGTATTACTGGTATCTAGACACGTGCTGCTTCCTTCAGAAGGTGGCTTGGTGTGAATGTTGGGACGCAACCCCACTGTTCTTTACAGCTGTTGTATATCTTTGAGCTTTGCTGAGGACCTATCAGAAAAGCTACGAAGACTATGTAGATAAGATCATGAGGAGTAGATGCAGTTTGTCCTCCTTGCTCTAGGTAAACTTAGGCACCTGGCTCTTCTCAAACATCCTCTGTACACAGAGCTCCAGAGGAAATGTCAATTTCTGAGAGGTCTGAACTTCTATATTTATACATCTTGTAATTGTGTAGGAATAAACAAGACTCTCCCTGCAATTTCGTATTCTGATCGCTCCAGGTACTATTAAATTTAACAGTGGGAACTGGGAAGCTTCTTTCTATTGAGCTGCTTGTTGTTTTGTCAGGCGATGCTGTGGTAATGTGGCTTTGAATACAGCACAGATGAGAGGAGAGCTGGGCAAGCCTTGTGACTTCAGGACCGGAGATCTTGACAGGAGATCGGGTCTGTCACTTTCACCTGTGGCGAGGAAGTGAATCAATTGTAGTGCAGGCGGGCTACCTCGAGAAGGCAGCTCAGGGTGAGGAACAGGAGGTAATGAAGAGGAGTTACCAAGATGTCTGGGTTTGAAAGGAGAATTGGGGTATTAATTCCCCTCTCCCTCCCTGCTCGAACTTATGGTTAAGAAGTCAGAGGGGAAAATCGGCAGGATAGAGGCAGGAGATAGTTTGGCTGCAAGACCAGGACCTGGCCTCAGTTTTGAAGAGAGGCAGAGACTGTCTGTCTCTGTGTGAGGGGGGAAAAAGTGCTGGGAAAGAAACAGGAGTAGGGCATGAGGGAGAGGACTCTGCCTGCCAGAGCACAACCTTTTCTTTCATAGCTGGAGATGGCTCTCAGCTGGTTTCTTTGTAATCTGCTGATAACAGTCCTCCTCTCCTTCAGTGCTGTTCTACCCACAAGGTTATAGACTGCAACTATCGACTACTCACTTCTCTCATGTTGGGTTCGTGTCAAAGGTTCCAGTATTTCACATATGGACTTGTAAGAGCATCCATATGATACTGTATAACTTAATTCCTTTTTCATCACTGTGTTATTTACAAAAAAACTGGGAAATGAATGTTTTATTAAAAACATAATGTAATTTTTAATGTTGTGAAGTCAACCAGTCAAGAAATTTGCCAGTTAAAAACAGAAAAACCAAAACAAACACCCTTAAGTTCCAGATATGTGTTGTGTGGGTTATCATGGACTCTTACCAGATTTCCTTTGTGTACTGGACATGGCTCACATACTGCAGCTTATTATGTTTTTGCTCATTCAACAGGAATCTGCATCTCTTATTAATTGCACGCTCTTCAAAAGTAGTCTCAAGTTCTCTAACTGTGGTGTTCAGAGTATCTAAATGCCTCTTCCATGTTCATAAATTTGTCTTCAAAATAGCTGTTGTGATGTGTGATATCATTCCTCTTTTAAATATGTGAAAATGAGAAACAGGCATTTAAGATCAAATCAATTTATAGATTTGAGGTGGTTATTTTATAGATTTGAGGCGGTTATTTAGGACCTGAATGTTTCTAAGCATTGTGCAGTGTTCCTTATGTTCAGGGTACATTTCACAATCCCTTTGGGTGTGGCTGTGGGCTCTGAAGTTGGATACCCAGAAACTGAGAAGAAAAAAATGTTACTGTAAAGATTTATTATAAGTGACCTGCTATGCATCTGTAGTATAGATAGAGACAGGATCCTGTTCCGAGGACAGTATTTGATTAATTTCACCACGAGATCTTCCTCCTTTCTGATTTCCATCTTCATGTTCAGTGTGCGTTCCAACTGCAGAATATGAAGAAAGAAACTGGTCAGTTGGAGCTTCTTTGGTCCTCGTGGCAGATCTGTCTAGTAACACTGAAAAATTTGGGGAGGTTGTGTAGAAGCGTGGTGTATGATGGTACAATGAATGTATTTTTTATATGCAGAACTGGCTGAAACAAATATATCTTACTTAATTCTGGTATTTCCTAACTGCAGGTCCTTGGAAACTGCAGCTTTAATGCAGTAAAGCATTTACAGCATTGTTAGGGATAATTTGTGGAGGTTGTAGGTTTCATGGACTTGACTATTTGCAAGTAAAAATTAAAAAATATACCTTGATCCAAAATAAAAATAGGTAAGAGAGGTCTTATGAAGCTTGTATTATATTCCACATACTTTTTACCAACCTGAACTCTAAAAAATTGTGTGCGCTAGAGTGTTTTATGTATGTACCTAAGATTTTTGAATATTGACCTGTTTCATCATTCCTGGATTTTCTTAGAAGTAAAAACATTTCTTCCTATAGGTTATTTTTGGTTCTTACCTTTCCAATGCAGATGAATTCCTATTAGAAGCTGAGCATAGCTAACTTTGTGAAGTTCCAGAATACCAAAATAAATTTTTTTACTAGGAGTTTTAAGGATGTTGTTGTCTTAGTAGAAGAATTCAGGAGTCATGAAATGGAATGAGTGATGCAAAATTCCTGTAGAAATCCTTAAAAGAAATTTTTTTGTCTTTTGTGACTTTTGTAGGACCTGTGTGCTTATGCGTAGGCTCTATGTTTAGGAAGTGTTGTAAATGTGAAGTTGGTGGGACCTAATCTGCTTCAAGTTATACTCATCTGCTTCTTATAGGTGCAGAGCTGCTAATAAGCCGTAGGAATTTGTGATGAGTCACATAGAAAACTAAATGTATGCCGCGTAACATGCGTACCGTATTGGTGTTGGTATTACAGAGCTAAGTAAAGTGGTTTGAGTTGACTCCTAATTTCAGGTGTGAAGGAATACTTTTCTGGAAGTGTGGAAGTGCTGCCTTGATAATTTTATATACGTTTTTATTGCTCTGTGGGGATAGTATTTGTTTTGTTGAGGTTCTCTGCTAGTGTAGTGTCTATAAGTAATGTTTTAATTTTTTTTCAGTTTATGTAAATGTTGATGCTTTATACAAATAAGTGCTGGGGGCTTCTTCTCATGGGGCTGTCTGTGCCAGTAAGTCTAATTTTGATTGGGAAGTTATCCCAGTATGTAATCATAGTCTGTTACTTAGCTTAGCAATTCTAAATCTTCTAAGGAACACAAAAATAACTTTCTAGTAGAGGATTGAATAGACTCATTTGAATTTTGACATAAGTGATTTGGAGTGTGTGTGTATAGTTTCATTAAGCATTTTGAGGGTTTAATATTTTTCTGAATATAGTTTTTCTTTACAGTTCAGAACTATATTCTTTATTGTTTTATGGCTGTGGCAAAAAAGGCTTTGAGACTGATGCTTCATATTTACATTCATGTTTCTCTACAATTTTAGAAGAACAGCCTAAAAGGCTTGTAGTAGTTTTTTCACATAATATAATTATTCTTTTTTAATCACTGTTTCTTCCTGAACAGATAAAAGCAACTCAGTTTTCAGTAACTGAATAGACATCATGTCTCGAGCACGGCAACCCCCACTTGTAACTGGCATCTCTCCCAATGAAGGCATCTCATGGACAAAAGTGACAATCAGAGGAGAAAATCTGGGGACTGGACCTACAGACCTCATAGGTAAGTTGAAAAAAAAAAAACAAAAAAACCCAACCAATCAAACCCCCAAACTTCTTTTGAGACTGTAGAATATCACATTTAGGGTATGATTAGAGATAATCTTTTTTGCACGGTAAGATCTAGGATGAATGGTATGAGGAATGCCCTTTTCACAAATACACGCTTAAATCCATAAATTCAAAGATGCTGCTGTATGTGCAACTAATCAGAGTGACCATACATTGCTAGATGAACCCTTAGACTTAGCATCCCATGCTGAACATTATGAATGAATGCCTAAATCGGAGTGTACTCGAAGAGGGTACGTTTAACAAGATGCTCCTTTGTTACTTTCCCAGACTTTGAGAATTTCATCATGGAGACTTTCCTATCAGAAGTGTTTCCAAAGTATTGAGAAAGTCACTGAGTGTTGCTCTTCCTTGAACTAGTGTGAAAGTCAGTTTGTGTATCTGCAACAGTTATGACAAAGCGAGTTCAATGATTTAGCCTTACATCACGCAAAGAACCATTTCCTTCGCTGTTTTGCTGTTAACATGGTAACTTCATTTGAATCGCTGTAGCTCTTGCGTTGAAAGAGGGAACAAGCAGTTTTCTCCAATTCTCCTGACCATGCAGATCTTCATCATCACTGCTCTGTTGCCTATTTTCCAGGCTGAAAAGTCCTAGCATGTTTAAATTTCCTGCGTGTATCTTTGACTGCTCTTGTTGGTCTTCAGTGAATCTCTTTGGTTTCACTACCAGTCATGAGTGAACATCATCTTTGTTAAGTGCAGTGTTCAGGATGCAAATGCACCGTGGCATAATGCTGTACTCCCACTTGTGTTGTATTTCTTCCATATGATTCTGTTTCCTGCATAACTCCTACTAAGTATCAAGCTAAGGTTTTTCATTGTTCTGCCTATTATAGTCCCGTGATTTAATGCTTTAGGGTTGGCAGTCAGTTTGAGCCTGTCATCTGTGAATTTAAGGTTTTGCCTGTGTGCGTCATGTCTTTGTTCACTGGGTTTCAGCTGCTGTTTTGTAGCATGTACATTGTAATGCTTCCACTGACTCATAAGGTCTGCTCCGCATTCTGTAAATTAATATAATCAGCAAACTTTGTAACCTCTTTATTTCGTCATTTGTGAATATATTGAACATAAGTGATCCCAGCATATATCCTGTGGAAACTTCCCTCAGTGAAAACGTACCATTTACTGTAACTCTTTCTATCTTAACAAGCTATTTATCCATTTGAGGATCATATCCTATAGCTGCTTATTTTTCTTAAGCCTTTTGAGAAGGACTTTGTAAAATCTTCTGGAAATATGAGTTAACTATAGCTACTGGAATTTCCCTTTTTTCTTTTGTACGTTAAGCATTCAGTATTCATGTTAGAGACAATTTATCTAATTTGTTGTGGAATCATGACTCCTCTGAAGTCCATTGGAATTTTGTTTGGCTTTGCTAGAAACAATATATCACTTAGTGGCTGTAAACCAAGATTCCTGAATTCCATTCTTGGCCACCACAATGAACTTTATGGCCAATCATAAGCTACTGCAATTTTCCCCTTCACTTCAGTTCACTGTCTCTCAAAAGGGGAAGTAGTATTTTCCTGAGCTGTGAGACAAGGTTGCGGTACAGTAATGAATCTTTATTGAGAAATAATCAAATAACTAATGATGTTAGAGGTGAGTATATTTCTGTGTATTGGTGTGGCTGATGTACTCCCATAACCTCATTAGTTCATTGGTACGATCCTCTTAGAAGTGACAAGTGCTAAATCTTGGAAGGAAGACATCTCCTGAACTGTGCCTTGGTATTACAGCTGACTAACTGCTAATATTTGTTCTAGTAATTTTTTCAGAGTAATTCTGGTAGCATGTAGCCGCTAGTAATCTCATGCTTTGAGGTAAAAATAAAAAAAAATAAATAATGGATTGCCTTATATTTTTTCCTTTGCTCAGTTCTCAGCTTTCTCCAGTAGGTGACTAAGGCCCCAGACGTGTAAAGATTTCTTTTCATGGTTAAATTAGGCATGTAAATATTCCCTGTGACTTGAATGGAAATACTTGCAAAAGCGAGCCTTTGTAGGCATAAGCTTCAAGCAAGTCTGAGTGAGGGTTTTATAAAGTTTATGATCTGCTATTTGAGATGCATTGGAGTAAAATGCAAAGCAAGAAACTTTCATATATGTACATATATATACAAACAGAGATCACATAATAGAATATGGCTTTTTGTTTCATTTAAGAGAGAGCCTTCTAATAATCCCTTTGTATCATTAAAACCGAATAAACTTTTTATTTGTAGCTCTATAGTTCATGGTACAAAAGGTCAAATCCAGGAGATACCTGTAACATTTATGCTCTCAAGACTTAGTTTTGTCTTTTAAGACATTTGCAGCTGTATTTTGTGGACATTGTATAATTGTCAATAGATAAGCTTAACCAAAATTGGAAAGTCTCAATGAGAGAATTACTTGTGCCTATTTATTGAAAGGCACATAAAAGCTAGAACCCAAGTCTGATGTCTCAAAAGATCTTTGTACTATGCAACAAACTAAAACGAAACTTTAAATAAAGGGAAGTTGGGTTTTTTTGGAGGAAAAAACCCTTGTATCCCTACTATCAAAAGGTCTCCCACAACACACCTTTATTTCTTTTAGAAATTGTCTTGTGACATTACTATATTTAATGTGGTAAGTAAAATGTTAATAGAGTTTTACTTTCTTTTGCGTTTTTAAGATACAGAAAAGACTGTTTCCCTCCATTTCAGAGGTGTCAGATCTTGTGATGTTGTTCTCTTGAGAGCTTTAGGAACCTCTGATGAGAAGAAAATAATTGATACAAGGATCTTTAAAACAGTTGTTCAAAAATTTTTACCCTATTAAATTGTGAAAGCTCAGATACTGGTTCTTAAAGTGTTGCTTAATTTAAGGGTGGATTTAGACATTTGAAATTCTAGGGTGAAAACCTTTTAAAGAATGGTTCAGACAAATTCTTTCAGTTAGTTTTAGTTCCTACCACAATGTTTGTTTCTTCAGAGAAGTTGCTAGCATAAAACCAGAAGTAATAATATAATCTAAGGTTAAAATCCATGCATCATAAATGTGTGGGTTTTTAATTCCCCTTTGAAAAATTCAAACTGGCCTGGCTAAAATGTTGCAAATAAATAGCAACCAAAATATTTTTTTTTCAGGCTTTTTTTGTGTCTGTTTTCTATTTGCTCCCTCCACACCCTCCACTACTCTGCATCTTTTAAGAAACAAATCTACTGTCCTTACTCAAGTAAAATTGCTTTCAGTTGCAATAAGAGTCAGTGCCTTTCTGTTTTGGTTGGGTTTTTTTGTTTTCGTTTTCAAAATAGTTTTTGGCAGGAAGTAAGGCATTTTTACATCTGACAACCATGAAAACTGCCAAATTTGTCTGCTGTGTAATGTCAGAGACTTAAATTGTGAGAAAAAGTAAATGTGAAGCTTTGGTACTGAGCCACATATGATGACCCTTCTCTGTCTGTAAGTATTTTTTAAATTGGTCAGAGCTTTCTAGAAATGAAAAACAAAAGCTAAGCCAACAGGGAAGGAACTGCCATGCTCCGTTAATTTATACTCCAGTACAGTCAACACATGCCCAAAATGACAAGGTCGTACTAGTAAGGCAAAATGTTTCTAGGTAAAGGTGTTATTTAAGAAGAACCTAATTATGATGTTCTCCAAATTAATACTATAAAATTAAGATCTTGCCAGTTCTTCAGTACAGCAATACTTCATTCAGGAATATGAAAATTATTGTTCTAGATCTGAGAAAACAATCTGTCTATTCAAGCATCCGGAGTCCTGATCTGACCAGAATTGATCCGTCAGGTTCATCAGCTGGTCAGACTGATTTGACATGAAGCACCAGGAAGCCTTGGACCCTATATTAAAGTGAACCTTGACTCTTAAGAGACCCCTATAGCAGGGAGACCTTATAGCATCCTTCCAGTACCTAGAGGGGGCCTACAGGAAAGATGGGGAGGGACTCTTTATCAGGGAGTGTAGTGATAGAGGGGTAATGGTTTTAAACTGAAAGAAGATAGATTTGCGTTAGATATTGGGAAGAAATTCTTTGCAGTGAGGGTGGTGAGACACTGAAACAGATTGCCCAGAGAAGTTATGTATGCCCCATTCCTGGAAGTGTTCAAGGTTAGATTGGATGGGGCTTTGAACAACGTGGTTGAGTGGGAGGTGTCCCTGCTCATGGCAGGGGGGGTTGGAACTAGATGATCTTGAAGGTCCTTTCCAACTCTAACCATTCCATGATTTTTATTTCATAGTTTGTCATTTGTACTTTTGTTATGAGAAAGTTTAGAAGAGGAAATAGACGAACACTACATGACTGTTCTTTCATACAACAAGGGCAGTTTAACTTAATCAGCAGAATCACAGTCTTGCATCGTGGATTTTGTACAGAAGAGATTGGGACAGAATATTTTTTGATTAATACTTTTTTTGACCAGAAAAACCCTTCTGTGTCCACAAAAGTACTGCTAAACAAGTAAGGTTGAAGAAACATTGCATAGCAGGGGGAAAAAAAAATAAAGAAAGAAACTCTGCAAAATATTGCCAATGAACAAAGTAAAGTGGAGTGGTCTTATAAAAGATTTTTTTGCATGCGGTTTTGATGGAAGTTAATGTAAGTACAACACTGAACATCAGTTCTCTAGTGTCTTGCAAACAGAAGATCTATTGTACAATACGAAGTAAAAGTTGCAACAGCCAGTGACTGGTGAAAGAGATTGAAATAAGCTTCAAGCAGCACCGTGTGTGTCTCGTAAAGTGTCACTAGGACAAAAGACCTAAGTCACCTAGGGAACATCTGAAAACGTATCTGTGATTCTTTCACTGTAGTTGGCTCTAAGGGACTGGAGAAGAGTCGTATATTTATGTAAAATATATGAAGCATCATAAATGTATTTGCATTACAGAATTTCAAAAGATACTTCTGTTCACGGTAGGGTTGTTGATTTTATTTTATTTTATTTTTTTTTTCTTTTTCCCAGGTTTAACAATCTGTGGGCACAATTGTCTGCTGACTGCTGAATGGATGTCTGCCAGTAAAATTGTGTGTCGAGTTGGACAGGCTAAAAATGACAAGGGAGACATTATTGTTACTACAAAGTCTGGTGGCAAAGGAACTTCAACAGTTTCCTTCAAACTGCTTAAACCTGAAAAAATAGGTATTTTTTTTGTTCAAATTCACATCTGTTTTCTTTCCTAAACAAATATATGATGGAATGCCTCTTTTAAATAAAATGTATGTTTAAAATGGATCCCCCTCAGGACAATCTTCAGTTGTCTAGAAGAAGCTCAATATATCAATAAAATGTGCAAATAAATGCATAGATAAACTCATGGTATATGTGAAATTAATCCCCCTATCTCAATATCCTGATAAGACCCTCAATGACTAATGAAAAGTAGTCCTTTATTTTTCTGTAAGAGTAACACTAAACTTCTAAAACTTTAAAAAAAGAAATTCATAACAGATCCAGTAGGTGCTCCTAAATGTGCTAGAGAAATACAAAATATAAACCAGCTCATGAGCTTTACACCTAAATCCTGAGCTGACAGTCAGTCCTTTAAATAAAGTTGAGTCCTCACTGCTGTTTCTTACTTGTAATTCAAACCATCCTGCAAGACAGAAAGTCTTAAGTATTTCTCGTGAGATGTCTAACCGTTGAAATGATGTTGCCAAGCAGTCTAGGACCTCTGATTAATCTAGAATCCAGTCTAAATACCCTCTGGATTGAAAATGTGCTTTTTTTTTTTTTTTCAGAACACCTCATTGCTGAAGTTGGATAGCTATCTTTTCTAACATAGGGGTTCCCACAAGAACTGTTTTCAGCTTTTGTTCTCTGAGGTTTAGTGACAGTTAAATGGCACATAATTTCATCCATGCTGTACTTGGATCTTAATAATAGAAAGGTTAATCAAGTGTAAATGTTACACAGTGAAGCTTTTGGTGATGGGAGAGGAGAATCGATATTTTAAAAAGTGGATAAGTGTGGGGATGGGGTAATTTCTGGTGTTATCTGAGGGGAATGTTAAAGAAGGTCACGGCCAAAAGTATGGCTGGCTGCATTTTTGGCTGTGGTCCAAGACCTACTGTGCCTCACCTTTACGCATTGCCTGTGCTAAGGCTTTGGAGGCAAAGTCAGTCCTGTGTCCTTTGAGTCATCCATCTTGGCATGTGGCCAAAGTTCACTTGGTTAGTCAGTGGAACAGAAAAGAGTTCTTCTCTAAAATATGCAAATAAGGAGACCTCTAAGTAATTGCTCATTTTGAAAGGAGTAGATTAAAAGTTTTAGACAGATACCAAAATACTTGGAGGAATAAAAAATACCAATACTCCATGATCAGGAAAATGCTGTTAAGGTACATGAAACTTTGCAATCTGTAAGAAGGTAATGTTTGATGCTCAGCAATGAATACCTTTTCAGCAGTTATAATAAAATAATTTACCATAATTGCATCCAGGTTGTTTTGCCATGTATCTTCCAATATATTACCTAGGCATGCATTTTATATTTATCAGGATTTTTCAAATTAATTCAGTATGTTAGAAGTTGATGGTGCTGGACCGCCCTTGTTGTTTTAAGGATCTGCACTTTGTTTTTTCTAGGTATCTTGGATCAGTCTGCTGTCTGGGTGGATGAAATGAACTATTATGACATGCGCACTGATAGGAACAAAGGGATTCCCCCCTTGTCCCTACGTCCAGCTAATCCGCTGGGTATTGAGATAGACAAGTGAGTACCAAATGCCTTTAATCCACTTTTTTAGTGGTTTTCTCTATATGTGCTTCTGTGAATTCCAGAAAAGTTTAAGGGAAAGATTTAAAACTACATACACGTATTAGCTGTCGGTATGCTATTTGGTACTCAAAAGAGTTGTTGATGCATGTTTTATCCTACTTCATAATCCTCATTTTTCGATCATCAATTAGAACCATAGATAATCTGAAAGCCTGATATATTGAACCCCAGTGATGTTTAGATTTTGAAGACTGGTAAATAACCTAAGGCTTTGGATTTATACATTGTAGTTATAGAATACTTACTGTTGCATTTGAGTTTCATGGGGCTTTTAAGGATGTTTAGATTTCTATCTGTTGCGAAAATTGCACTGTAAAATGTGATTTATTATATCACATCAGCCAGTTTATTTCATTGAAATATTAGTACTGTTTTCCAACCCACAGACTTCTTTACTTTCCTTCGTAAGTATGGTGGAATTTATTACACTTTTTTCTGAAATAGAGTCTTTATAGTGAGTGATAAATGGAATTGAAGGGCTTTAAATGGGATGCTCTTACAGCTCCAAACCTGCATAACTCCTAGAAATAGCATCAGGTATACTATTTCTCTTGATCAAGATACCAGCTCTACCAAACCCAAAGGCTATTTAAATTATTACCAGAGTATTCATCTGCCGAATAATCTGTGAGGCAGAGTGCATTGGAGAAAATCTATAGTGTCCATTGTTACATTCTTCTGATGGGGAAACTGCATTTCCGCAAAATTTGTGTTGCGTTTCTAGTGGATCTGTCATCAGCTTCCAGCCTCTGGCTATGCATTTCTTTCCTGGTTTGAAAATGTGTTTTTCTTTCTTTTCAAAGTACTAACTAATTTTTTTTGTAGTAAGCTGAAGATTTTGTCTCTTTGTAAGTATTTTTCTCCAGCCTCTGACGTAACTTCTGACAGGTTCTTCTTTCACCTTCACCAGTTGTCCAACCCTGTTAAAATATGGACTCTAGGACTGTGGAGAGTCTTACTAGAAGACTTCCTGTCTCTCCTCCACTCTCCCTTCCTGTTCGTGAATTAAAAATATCAAAATAATACTTCTTACCACAGTGCTGCACTGGCAACTAGCAGGGAGTGGCTTGTTTTGCCCCTGGCAAAGTTGCTTGTTATTTTGTAGGGATGGCCTGGATTACTTTGTCCTAGCTATATCTTCTTGCATTTGACCATGTTCTCTAATTGTTGCTTCATTGACAAGTCTGTCTTCTCAGTCTAGATGACAGTCTGTAGTCTTAATTTTCTTATAAATAGTTGATATAAGCATTATTGGTGATAAGCTATTATTGGTGATGGTACAAATCCTGATGAAAGTAATGTGGACTGTAGTAAAACTTTACCTTCAGATGTTCTCAGATTTGCTTCTCCACAAAGTGGGTTTTTTTTTATAGTTAGTTCTTTAATCCATGTAATATATTATATGGGCATTGCACATTTTGTCTGGTTGCTTTTTTGAATGGGAACCAATGAAATTATGTTTTAAATGTTTCATCTGAAAGCATTAGAAAGTACAATGTTAATGAAACCTCAGATTTTGTGTGAAAAAGAAATGTCAGAAATACGTAAATACAGATAGGAAATAACTTTTTTGTGAGTGAAAAATAGAGAAATCTTTGGGCAAGTGTAATATCAAGGCTAGTTTGTTGATCTCCAAGTTCATTGGAGGTGAAGCATGAAGATTATGGCAAGCACTGGTTCTTGAAAATGACCAGTTTGAGAGACGGAACACAAGTCAATATAACAAGTAATCGTGTAGAGAGGAAAAGCCTGGTCTGTCCCTGTCCATGTGTTAAGGGTGACAGCACAGTGTTAATGGTTGTGACTATAGATTGCCATTCCGTGTTTAATTAAAAAATGCCTCCCCAGTGGAGAAGCTTTAATAATTTGCTTGTAAAATGTACTGTTTACTTTTACAAAATAATCTCTAATACAATATAGTTTAGTTAAACTCACATGTTTGCAAATACCTGATATTCGGGATGGGTACTAAGTTGTATGAGGTAGTGAAAAAAAGGCAATAATAAATTGAGAAAGGGAGTGGGTAAGCAAGATATTAGCATTAAACATTACTAGACACGGGAATAATTTGTCACTAGAAGTGATAAAAATTGTTAGAATTTTGGGATGTTTTAAAATAAAGGAAAGCCTAATATGAAGAAGAGTTGTGGATACAAGGAGATGGGACTCTGCAGCATAATAGGTCTCTCCTTTGGCTTCATTAAATTATTTTTAAATGTGTGCAAATCGGGATGTATTTTAATTTTGAAGCTGAAGCGTTTGGCATTGATTTGACTGGTGGGATTTACAACCCTTGCATTCTGATGGCTGATACAGAAGGCAAAGAAGTGCCTTGTATTGGTTATGCAAATAGTGGTAAACAAAAGAAACATTTGAAGAGAGGACCAGGGAGAAAACCAGTGAAAAACAGTTGTGAAAAAAGAGGATAGGAATAAGCTAGATGGGAGCACACCGAAGAGAAGGCAGGAAGTGAGTAGATTGCAGACTGAAAGAGAGAAAGAAGTCCTCCTTCTAGAAAGTGGTTGTCAGTCATCAGCAAGTGATATAGAAATGACAATCTACAGCACGGAAAGGACTTAGATCACCTATCTGTTGTGATGGTTTTTATTATTATTTTTATATGGGTTATGCTTAGTTCTAAATGTTCCTTTTGTGGCTTTTTAAAACATTCTTTATGGTACTTTGTCCAATTAAAATGTGTTTAAAAATTAATCATAGCTTTTGAGTCATTCAGGTGGGTACTTCAAGGTGTTGCAAATGAGACATTGATATAAGAGAAAAAGAGATCCTGTAAGTAATGAACAAAAGCGCTTTAGTACAGCGTTTCATTAAACTATTAGGCGAGCACAGGGACAAAAAAGTATTTATTCTGACTCAGTAGACTTAAGATTCGAGTTTAATTGAGAGTGTCTGGGATTTAAATGAACAAAAGGTTTGAAGTGTCAGTTAAGGGAAGTAAATAATAGTGGGTCTGTCACATTCTATTAATAATTATAATACTGCCTGTAGATATATTGTAGGAATAATATATATACTCAAAATATGCAGTGGAATTCTCTTTTCATACTCAAATGTTGCAAGGATGCAAAGTAAGAACTATGGATATTACACTCACCTTCCTGGTTGTTCTTTTTACATAGTCAAGATAATTTAAATGTTATATGTATACACAATGTACAAGCCACCATCTTTCAGCCTGCAAGTATATCAAGTAATAAGTATACATAATTTCTGGCTGATAAGTTCTTCATATTTTCCAAGCATTAATTGACGTCCTTAGAATCTCAGTTACTAAATAACAATTATTCATATTGTAATGAAACTTGAACTTGCTGGTTATTATGTTTCAGTAGTGATCCTTAAAGTCACAAATGTATTTGTAGAAGAGTGTTTGCACACGTTTGTTCTCCTGCCTTTGCTAATGGTTTTTTATTTGGATCAGTTCTGTCTTTTAAAAGATGAACAGATGAAGTGTGGTTTTTTTACATTGCTATCACTTAGTGCATATTGAGTATATGCTATGAAGTATTTAATTCACACGAGAAAATAGGTACTTAAAATATTTAATCTTTGAGTTCTAGTTTTTTAATTGTCAGAATGGAGTAAAACTGATACAAAGCTTTAGTTTTCTATCACCATCTTTTTATGCTGGCTTTAGGTGGCACAGACCTGCTTTGCATTTTCTTCCCCAAGGAATGTTCCTGGCTGTGGTGTTATGCAGATGTAGCCAGAAACCCTTACAGAAGGCTTAAATAGCTTACAGGAAGAAAAAGAGTATACAGAGTATTCACCTCAATCTAACAAATGTGGAAACTTGGTATGAAAATGCCAACATTAACAGCGATGTTGCAGCTCTTGGGTTGGTTTCAGCAGTTAGAGCTGTTACAAGAGTAGGTTGGTAGATTACGTCCTACCAGCATAGGATTGTTCAGAATTTTAAATAGTTCTGGGAGACAGTATGTGATGGCTCTTTCATAAAGGCACTGGTTGAAATCTGTTGGTGGAAAATTTATATCTACATAAAATTCGTGAATGAATTGCTTATTCCGATGTACCACATACTTTCCCTCTCCTGCTTGTCAAGTCCTTGTTTAATCAAAGGCTCCCTGCCTCTTCTACCTATTCTGTCAGACTAGAAAATCCAATCTCTGCAAAGCAGTAACAGCAGTCAGACCTAGTGGTGGTTAGAAAATTTTTGAATAGTGTTTGTTCTTTTGCATGTAGCAGAGGTCATTATGGTGGATCCATCTCGTACATGAAAGCAAATGCTGAGATGCTAAGTACATTCCACATACTTCTGTATCCACCCACTCAATACAGATGCTTCCCTCTTCCCACGCCAGCTTCCAAAACAGTTCGTTTGGGAGGAGGGAACAGATGATCTTACGCTGCCACCTAATGGTAAATATCAGCGTGGAGGTAAATGACATAGCAAGAGGCTTTCTGGAGGCTTTGATATTTATTTATTTATTTTTAAGTGGCCTGTATGCCACTTAAATGCAGTCAATGTCATCCTTGAACGTGATGAACTTGTGAAAACTTGTATCACAGAGATGCGTCAGTGATAAAAACCATGAAACCTGCGGAAGAGACATGCGGTATATAGTAGTGTATATAGTCATAGTTTTATGATGTTAAAAAACATAGTAACACTTACTTCTTGTAAGGCTGATGCATCAGTTGCAGCTTCCAGCCTATAATCTCTTAGTAGATTTCTCTTATGACATTCTTCAATTTCTCAAATGTGTTTGTCATTCTGTTGTCATATTTTTGATAAACCCAAGGCTACTGGGGAGTAATTGCCAGAGTGCATCCTTGTCTTTTTGCTTTTGGAGAGACCTTTGTTAACACCTTCTGATTTGTTGTGTTTAGTCTACTCCAGTGTCCCTTATGCTGGTCATCTTGCATGCATTATTAACACAGTACAGCTGGTACAAAGCCTGCTTCTAGGAGTCTGACTGGTACCAGACAGAGGGGGGAGCGTACAGCAGCTCTAGCTGGAGCTTGTTTATGCTGGTTGCTATTCAGAATCTGTGTTTATTTAAAGTTGCTCCTTTTGACCTATAAACTTCTCTGGAATTGAGGTTCAAGTTACCTTTAGGTGGCTGTATCCTGTTTTGGGACTTGCCTTTAATCTGCAAATATTGTCGTGTATGGTGGAAAGCATATTATGAGATTCTGAAACTCTGGGAGCAAAATAATCTTTACAGGAAAGTTTACAATTTGCTAAGCTGCATTCATAGTCAGGCTCTTCATTAATATCCATTGCATTCTGTTGCTGCTACTCAGTTGTGACTGCTCGGAGGCTGTGATTTACCTGTGGAGATTACAACTAATCTTAAACCTCTGGAAAATATAAATGCTCTGTATATGCACAAGTTTTGTAGTAGAATTTGAAAGAGCTGTTATATGCTGTGATGTAAATCAGATTTGTTGAGTATCAGGCTATACAGAACCTAAAGTTTGGGGTGGTGGAGGGAGGGACTTGTGTTGATGGGCACACGCGGGCACAAGTGAATTGATTGTACCACATGTGTTTTGGATCCAAAGTAGATGGGCATGCCACTTATGTAGAAGCAAGGACCGCAACATCTACTACTGCATGATTATATTAAATATACTCAAAATATGTTTGGGGGAAGTAAAACTGTATAGCAGCTTGAAAACAAGCTTATTTTTATTATAATTCTCATGAATCTAAACAGTATGTGAAATCTTAATTACTTTTGTATTTAAAATTGTTCCTGATGGGTGAATAAGACTATTTTAAAATGTTAACTGTAAGTCTAGTACCAGACCTGATTCTGTTTTAAATAAAATAGTCTTCCTAGCAGCAAGTACTATTACATAAATCCAGTATGTGTACCTTTGCTGAAGTTGTAAAGATAGCAAAATAGGTAGAGTTGACAAGGATGGTAAACCTTTTTTTTTTTTTTTTTTCCCCTGAGGTTTTCTGGATTCAGTTTGTGGTTTCCAGTTTCTCTTGCAGTGAATGGTTTTTAGTCAATTATTAAGTATTCAGAGTTGATTCCTGAAGTAATTCTTGCACAATGAGCAAATCAACAGAAAAATGATCAACAATTTCATTGCATGTCAGTATGGTCTCAGCTTTTGCTACTAGTTCGTATTCACGCTGTAATGAGTAAGGCAGAAGTACTTTCTCAAGTCACATATGTGCTTGTTTATAAGTAAATGGTAAGCAAGTTTTCATGAGAACGACTTCCAAGGACTTATTTATTTAATTTACTAATGGAAGTTAATGAAACAAACTTGTGTGTATGTGGAGTCAGTCTCTTTTTAGATGCATCTGGCCAGACATTTTAGAAATACGGTTGCTTTCAGTTTGCACTTTTTAGTGAGCAGCTTGTTGTGAAGACAGCTGTAGCAAGTCATTCCAACCTCCCCATATCTGTTAGTGGAAAAACTACTGGTAAAATTTATGATAAAAATAAGGATACTACACCATAGAGTATAACATATTGTTAACATACCGCACACATTCACATTCATGTTTCTACTCTGTTGTGACTGTGTCTAAAATATGTCCGCACAGATAAAAGCACCCGTAAATGCATTGCTAATTTATGGTTCTGCACAAATACATTTGCTGGAAAAAAGCTCCTAATAACTTTTCAATGCAGTCAAACATCAATCTGAAAAAAACCTTCACTTCTGTCCCACTGTCTGTGGGCAAAACCCATTTGCAGGAATTTATTACATCCCTACCTAAATTGTTGGTCTTTATCTCTCTGTATATATATATATTTATATATAATAGGGAGGGTTTCCCTAGGAATTGTATAGCTCATGCATAAGCTTAAACCATCGTGCATATGTCTTAGTCTTACAAGAATAAGTACCATTTGGAAGTGGTATATTTGTTGAGTGTGTGTACTTCTTGTGTGAGATCTGTTTCTTTTGGCTTCTGAGAAACTACGTTGAAGTTCTAAAGAATATGAAAAAAATTCTGCTTCTATATTGTGTGCATGCATTTATATAGTGCTTCTACTGAAGGGCTGAGTCTCTTCTGAGGTAACTGAATTTTTTTTGTTGCTTTTGGCTTTTAGCACTAAAAACTTAGTTGACCACAAAGATGCCCCAATGCATGGATTTAATATAAAATCTTTTTTGACAGCCATGCCATGTATCGCATGTGAAGTACTATCCTGCAAATTCATGTACCTACTGACCACTTTTTGACTACTTTGAATGAAAAATAGGAGCTCTTAAAATGCCTTTAAAGGAAGGGTAAATTGACAATTTCTTCACATTCTTACACCCATCAGCATTCTGCTCAGTAATTGATATTGATGAAATTCAACGTCATTAATAATCCTGAATCTCACTACCTATGATTCTAAATTTTTATATTAACATTATCACTTTTTCACTGAACACAGAGAAATGTTGGTACCTTCATTTTTAGTTGCTATATTTGTTTCTCACAGTATTTTCCCTGTCTTTCTACTTTCCGTATCTTTCATCACTCTTCCTTGCATCTCATTTGGGTTTTTTTGTGTGTTTTTAAAAAGTATTGTTTCATGCCCCTGCTGTAATCAGGTGCTACTGATGAAAGACTTCTGTGCTGTGTCATTATCTATGTAGGTCTTTTGTACCTTACACCTGTGTAATGGTGAAATCAAAAGGGTAAAATTAGTTTTACTTAGATTGCAATCTTTTCTTTCCCAGTCACGCAACATATATCTGTAATACCAGATTTAATTTCATGGTTAGATGCAAGTTTATATTTATGTCTTGTTATAACATGATTTGGTTTTGGTTTTTTTTTTTACATGACACTTTTAATTGTAAGCTGTTCACGAGAATATGTCTCACTGAAGAAATGAATATTCATTTTTCAGAGGCAGATTTCCTCAAAAAGATTTAGAGACACTGTTTCCTGGGATGAGTGCTGATTTCACTAGTGAAAACTTTTCTGCTGCCTGGTACCTGATTGAGAATCATTCAACAACAAGGTTTGTTGCTATTATATAAGTAATTGTTTTAAATGCAAGTCACTTGATGTTATTTCATTATACAACAGATGTGTCATTGGTGTTGACGTTTACAATAATAGTCCTGTAGTCTCTACTGCCTGTGGTGTTTCTGCTTGGCTCAAACTTGAATCAACTCTTTTGCTCAATGTGGTTATGAGGAAAACTTCATTTTTAACCAGGCCTAAGTTATGGCGTCTCTGTGGGGGGGGGGGGGGGGGGGG
>JAOXJK010000012.1:72378110-72397315 GCA_025774025.1 Xenus cinereus | reverse complement strand
TCTGTGCCCCCCCCCCCCCCCGGCCCCCACAATCTCCCCGTGTCAGATGGAAGTTGTCTTTCTTCAGGTTGAAGTCCTTTATGAATCATGAAGTCAGGCAGCATGGCCTTGGGTGGAATCTCCAGGTGTTAAGTCATAACTAGAGGCTCAGGATAAGGGCACTGAACAGATGACTAAGAGTAGAACTGTTAGTAGTATCAGTTAGCTTTTAGTCAACTCTTGTGGAAAATACTATAGTAAAAGAAGTTGGACAAGTGTCTAAGATCTCTTGAGGTAAATCTCTTAAAATCTTGACCATTAATGTCTTAATTTTTAAATACAGTTCATAATATGTACTTACATAAATGCGCTATGTAAATATATTTTGCATGTATAACTGAGTTCTGAAACTTTTATCTGCTGGTTTTCAGATAATACTGTAAGTCATTTTTAGTAGTGATGATGAACTTTTTTTGTTGTTTTCAGCTGGGTATTTTGTTTTAGCATTTTGAAGGGAAACACATTACATATTTATTTAATTAAATTTTTTTTGGTTATATAATGGTAGAAACAGATGTGGGTTGGTGGGATTTTTTCGGAGGAGTGGGGAATGGGTGGGCAGGGTGTTTGGTTTTAGGAGCTCCAAAAATAACTTATTCTACTTGGGAAGTACTTTAATTTCCTCTCAAAGTGTTGGTAGATTGAAGGGCCAACAACCAGCAAGAGAACATTATTATTACACGTGTAGTGGCAGCACCTTCTGAAATCTAGTAACTTAAAGAAGAGTGATTAAAAATTAATTCTATCTATCACAATCTTCTGGGATCATCAGGTTTTTAAAAAAGCTGAGGAGATAATAAAGTGAGAAAGAATAGACAGCTCTTGATGTAGCTGCTTTTAAGAAATTTCCTTTATATGTTAGACTGGGTGTCATTTTGTTGCTTAATCATGTTGGCACTGGTGACACTGCCAAGAGTGATGTAGAACAGATCAAGAGTGATTGCAAAGCCAGAAGTGGATGCAAAGGACAGAAGTGAAGAACATGGGAGCTCAGGTATTTTTCTTGATTTACAGGTGAAGGGAAGAGCTTCATGTAGTAGTGTATGAGTCCTATAGGTTCACAGATGGCTGTATCACTGTTTTCAAAGGCAGTGCTTTTTACTTCTGTAGCCATGGATCTTTTACTAAAGAGCAAGGACTGCTAGTGAGAAATCAGATTAATTTGAAAAAGTGGGGTGGGAACATCTTTGCCAGCAGGTTTGCGCTTTGGAGACAAGTACTTCAAATTAGGAATATCAGGGGATGGTGATAACAGTTTGCAGTTAAATGAAGGGACAGAGTGCTACATGTGTGGTTAGTGATGGCGCTGAGAGTGCTGTTGGGAATTACAAATCAGTTGGAAGCGTTTAACCTCAAGTACCTTTACACGCTCGCATGCAGCCTGGGAAACAAACAAGAGGAGCCAGAGCTCCACATGTAGGATTAGACAAGTGTATCACTGGAATAAAATGGGATAGCTCATGTGACTGGTGTTCTGTGATGGATGGGAAGAGATCTTCTGAGAAAGATACCCAGGAAAGAGAGGGACTTGACCTTGTGTAAAGGAACAGCTTGAAAAATATATGGTCCCTCTTATGGAGCAGGTAGCAGGATGGTTGAGAGATTGTTCAAGAGGCTGGAAAGGGTGACATCGAAGTGGGATGAGGAAGTGAAAAAATCTTCCTTAAGCAACTTGAGGAAATCTCCAGAGAGCAGACCTGTACAAGACTTTAACCTCCCTGATAATTACAGGAAGGGCAGCAATTCAGGAGGCTTGTAGAGAGTTCTGGGAATGACTTGTAATGCAGCTGCTAGGTGAGCAATCAGGGGTGCTGCTTTCCAAACTATGATTCTTACAGAGAAGGCAGGTGCTGTGATAACCAGTGGCAGCCTTGGCTGTAGTAATTGTGAAATAGTTGAGTGCAGGGCTCTAAGGGGTGTGGGGAAGACAAGCAGCAGAGTACATACCTGGGGCTGGGCAACAGTAGTGCAGAAGACAATCTGGTGTTTGTAACATGCCATAAATACCAGTTGGCTGTCTAGTACAAATCATCTTCTGGGATGTATCAGCAAGACTCTGGTATGTTAGATATGGGGATAGTTATTCTGCTTGACATTATTAAAGCTGCAGTTGAAGTACTCTGCACAGTTTTGGCCACTGCTTTAAGACAGATATGAGAGCTCAGCCACAAAAATAGGAGTATATAAATATCTATGGGTATACAGCTTGAAAGAATTAGGTGTTTTTAGAAAAGAAACAAAATTAATGCAGAATGTGTAGAAATATGTAGCAGGCAGCTCAAGGGTAGCCATTGATTGCTCTTGGTTTACCAAGAGTAGAACAAGCTGTCTCAGTTTGCCACAAGGGAGATTTACGTTAGATGCAGATTAAAGCCAATATTGTATTGCTTAAGTTCTGGGACAGTGTAACTTGGAAAGCTGCAGAATCACTATCACTGGAGAGTGCTGAGATTTGATTTGACAGCTGTCTATCATAAATGGCTTAGGTACATTTAAGAATGTTGTGGATCCATAAAATGAATTAAATGACTTCTTAGAACTGACTTAGAAATGACTCTTGTTATCAGAATTACCATGGAACATGAACAACAGCATAATGGTTATATCTCTAATATGACAAGATGTCGGTAAAAACATTGATTTTTTTTTTTCTGGTCATCAGTACTATGAATTGATAACTAATTACATCAACTTTTATGGCCCCTTTTAAACTTGTACTATGCCAATGGATCGGTACCTTGGAGAAAGTTCATTCTCATGTAAATTTCCATTGATTTTTATCTTTGCATGTCAACAATTTCAAGTCATGCTCCCCTCAGTCCAGTGGGAAAAAAAGTATTATTTTTTGTTGTAAAAAGCAAAAGCTGGGTTTTTGCATATTAATTCAGTTTATGTTGGTTTATGAAATCTGAATCTTAGTGCTGAAGGTGCAGAAGCTGTGTAGAACTCAACAGGAAGAATAGCTCAAAGGGTAGGGTGAATCCAATTGTGTTTTGAATCTAATTATAAATAGCATTTTAAATAAAGAAGAAGCAAAACTGGTTGTTTTTTTTTTCTTCCCACTTCAAAGTGTGTAGTCTTAGAAATATTCTGGAATTGTATAATTATCTGCCCCATATCATTTGTGCTGTTTTGCCCGAAACACACAGCAATGGTTTAGTTCTTGTCCTCTATGTAACCTCAGGTATTGGGAGTGCTAAATGTGTGGTGCGCTGATGTTTTGGTTAGCTTATGTCTGTTTTTTCCTTGAAGGAAATTCTTTTTAAGCAATCAAAATAACATCTTTTTTTTTTTTTTTTACCCCTGGCAATATCCTGACAAATACAAGTAAACAATTTAGATGTACTATTAGATCATCAGATAACATAAAATTCTACTTAGAAAGAGAACTGTACAGATTTTTGTTAGTTTGAAAATGTTGCTGGTTAGTACTTCTTGTATACCCAAGTAGACCAATCCAGCTATTGAGTAATGTGATTTCTGTCCAGCAGATGGAAACGGGAAATAAAGCAAAATGTTGTGACATCATCAGTATAATAAGAAAAATGCCTGTAAGTGCACCAGTATGTTTTGTCTCCCAGCAGGTGGGAATAGCCTTCTCACTGCCTGGGCTAAAGTTTGATTTGTTTTCTTAACATGTCTTTTTCTACCACTGTGTAAAACAGATAAAGAGTATTGGTGGAATTGCTTTGTCTTAATTTCCTTACGTCATTGTTTCCCTCTCCTCACTGAGGTATAGTGGAGTTTTTTGTTTGATTTTTTTTTTTTTTTTTTTTTTTAATATATGAGGGAGACAGGTTTGGCCTGCAGGTAGGAGAAAGGACTTTAAGGATGAAAATAATGTATTATATTTGTATTTCTGAGCTTGTTTGTGATAGTGCTTTTATAATGAATCCAGTAGCATAACTACGAAGACCATATTAATCATCATCAATAAAAAAACGATATGCAACTAATGAAGAAATAGTCACAACATAAAACTTCTTAAATAATTGCAGCTGCTTTCAAAAAATAAACATGTGAAGTCAAATGTAAACTGGCAATAATCTAGAAATATTAGGAAACTAATATAAAAAGAAACCTACCATATAAACAATGATGAGTTGGTGATTTTAATATTCTTCTAGGAAATGTCTTTCAAAAACAATTCCTCAGACTACATATAAAAAAATATACTTTCAAGAAGCAGGAATCTGTGCAGCTTTTCTTTATTTTTGCACTAATACTGTGTTCAATTCTGAACTGTGTGTCCAAACCAACATAAAAAATATTGAAGGAATTAAGTAGCTGAAAATGGAAAAGGGTATTGAACTATGCTGCAAAGTTAAACAAATGTTGTTATTAAAGGGAATTCTATAATCTAAGTAGTTAATGTAGTTTACTACGTGAAGTGAGTTATACTGTCACATATTTAATGTAGTACTGACAGTTAATGAAGAGCGATATTGTGTGTTTAGGAGACATTTCTTGACTAATTTGTATTTTAAAGAGTTCTATCCCATCAGAAATGATAGGAGCCCTCCATTTAGGATTAAAACTAAAAAAACCAAAACCTCTTTTGGACTAGAGTAAATTGTCATTATTGAGAAGCATACTTGTTAGCAATTACTCAGTCCTTAACAGTTGTTGCAAAAGTAGCTGGTTTCATTTTCCAAGTAGTTTATTCTGTTTATTCATTAGATGACCTTATTTGTTGTTCGAATGTCATGGGGGTTTTCTTGTTTGTTTTCAGTTTTGATCAGCTCAAAACGGCTGTTGTGAACTTGAAGAAACAAGCCAATAAGAAAAATGAGGGGAGTCTAGCTTATGTGAAAGGAGGTCTCAGCACGTTTTTTGAAGCACAAGATGCTCTGTCAGGTAAAGATGCTTTGCAATTACTAAATACAGTATAAAAGAAAAGACAGTATCTGCATGTATGGTTGAATTTAATATTAAAAAATACCGTTTTTCTTCACAGTCTCTTTTAAAACTGTATAATGAGCCCAAAATCTGTATCGTGTTGGTCACAAGCTGGGACTGGCTAGCTGATTGTTGTGGTATATTTGCAAAAGGTGGCACCAAATGTATCTTACAGGAATTGGAAGCATTTTGATGAAACTGCTTAGACCACAAATCCAAAAAGAGAGGAAATGTTAAACTGGAGATAATATTAAGATGACTTACAAACTGTAGGTACATTAAAAACTTGATTTTATAATGCCTTATGCCATAGACTGTAATATTTATATGAATATTGAGTACACTCTGACTTGGGAAATCAGATGGCCTTCATATTCTGCTTGCCATAGGGAGAGACACTAGAGAGATTAGCTTAGTTGTCTGCCATATATTCATCTTTATTTTATTTGTATATATATACACTCTTAAAGCGCAAAATGTCTCTCGGGTAAAAGCTCATTGTGGGCTGCCATAGTCCTGTCTAGTTAGGGAATATGCTGGATAACAAAATGACTGTGCTGGACCATCCCCAATAGGTTTGACATCACTATGCTGTTCTTCATAGGTACTGTATATTGCAGGATTATCACTCCTGATCAGTGATACTGTGTTATGTGTGCTATGGAGTAAGAAAACTTATATCTTCTCATACCCTCAGTTAAACTAGCACTTCTGTTGGCTTTAGGAACACCGCTTTGGAGAAGTACCAATTTTCTCTTGATGCACTTGCAGGCCACTCACTGTCTGTCTGATACCCACTTCTGTGTGTTAAAGGGAAGGCAGTGCTGTCTCACCTGGTGGTCCACCTGTATTCCTGCCCCAGGCGGATTAACCTCTGACCTGCCCTTCAGGTGACAGCATTTTCAAAAGTGGTTGATAGCTTTTGGCTACCTGCTGAATTTGGTAATTTTTAAGAGGAGAACTCTTTCCACAAATGCAAATATATATGCTTTAGTAGCGAAGACCTCTTCTTGAGACATTGTCCCAGTTTGAAGGGACATCTAAAGGTTCTTCCTGTGAAGAATCTTAACTCCTGAACATCTTTATTAACCCACCCAAAACTTGACCTATTACTGACAGTTTTGACAAACTTTGCCCTAAATCTAGATAGTTTCAGTAACAAAAGTATTAAAGTATTAAAGCATTCAATGGAAATACTAAAGAATGTGGTGGTATTCATAGGAAAAGACACTAAGAAGAATCAGTATTTGGCGTTCTTTAACTTTTTTTTTAAGCTGAATTTTTATTAAATGCTAGGAAAAATGATAATAGACTGTTTCTTTGTAAGTCTTTAATATCTTGAAAATGTTGAAATCCTAATTTTTCTTAAGTTGTTCAAAATCCTAAATAATCCTGAAAAAATATTGAAATGTGAGTTGTTTTTCACAACCAAATCTGCTTTGCATGTAAAGTATCAAATACTCGAAAAGATTCAGAGTTCTGTTTCCAAACAGTTACTGTTATGGATAAAAAGTAGTGCTGGCGGACATATGTGTTATCTTGTAAGATTATTTTTGGACCAGCAAAGACTTAGTAGGATTTAGAGAAAGCTAATGCAAATCATAAATCTTGTGAGGTTTTAGAAAGAACACAACTGAGTGATTTTCCTCTTGTCCCTTTTATTAAAGTGTAAGCTTCTTGCCTTTGGAGACTGATTTCCTGATAAATGAAGAGATCAGAGAGCAAGTAGGAATGTAAAAAATATTAGTAAAATATTGATAGGGAAAGCAAATTCATTTATTTCACTAACTACTATATTTGCAATTTAAAAAAAATAGCTCTAATATTGTTTTGCATCTCTTATGTGTATCGGAGTGTTATTTATACTTAAAATTAGAGTTTATCACTGTAGTCCTTTAGATAAATTGTGAATTCAAAACTTGGGATGATTCATGTGGTTCTTAGTGCCACTTTTTGTCTGGAACCAAAATGGATCCCCCTTAAGTGCTCAAAGGAAGCAAACTTGTAACTTGTGTTGTTATAAACAGTGAATTGAAGCAGTACTAAGAAAGAATGGCCTTGATGCTGCTGTGGAAGAAAATTAGAGACTTGAAGTCTTAATCTCTTACAAATTCAAAGCTTTAACACTGGAGTTCAAGGGACTTAACAATGCAATATTTAGTTTTTAATTTCTGAAATGAAATTCTTAATGAGGATGCAGTGCAGGTCACGCTACCTTCTGTAGTGTTTTAATATGCCTTTCTCTGTTTAAGCATGTGCACAAGTATTTTTGATTCTTTTCAGTAAAAAAAAAAAAAGCCCTTTATTGCCAAATTTCAGCTTTGTAATGCAGAACGGTTCCTTTGCCCTTTCTTCCTCCTTATGCAGATAATTGCATAACTTTTAAAAGACTTTAACCTATGTTAGGTACAATCAACAGCTAAGTTGGATATGGAGAAGTATTAGCAAGTAGTAGCTTCCAGTAGTAGCAAGAAAAAGGGATATCTGACACCATCATCCAGCCCTCCTGCCAGATGTCAAAGCTTTTCTCCAGAACATTTGATCACTACAGTTTTCTCAAAAAAAAGATGACAAGAACGAAGCGTAAGCATTATTAGTATTTTTGAGAAAGACAGCTCAGATGCAAAATTAAAAAAACAAACACAAAACCCACAAACCAGCAAAACCAAACAAAAAGTCTCAGGCAAACCAAAAACTCCATTAATTCTTAGGTGTGCGGTTATGAAATTCAAGCTCTTTAGTGGAAGAACATGAAATTAAAAATCCTATTATACTCTGGCTGTACAGTGTTTGTGCAAGGTTATATAATAGCACTTTTCTGCTCTCACACGTGTAAGAGCACATTTGTGTGTCTTATTTTTTCCTTTAAAAAGGTGCAACTACAATTTGTATGCATTTAAATAAAACTATATGAGAAAAAGTTTATATTTGAAAGCTGAAAGTATGTTTCAGCACAAACTCTTTAGGGACATAGCCTTGGTTATGCAAACTTTTATTTGATTCTGAGCATACAACTGTCACAAATGAAAAGTGACTCAAGGGAAAATCATTATTGAATACATCTAGTTGTCTCCCAATATGATCTAAATTTCCCGAGCTGCTTCTTTTTTGTTTGGATTTATTTGTTACTTACTTCCTTTGGGAAGGTTTCTAAAATCAAATGCTTTTTCTGATGATACGTTTTTGATGGACAAAAGTTTAGGCTCTCAGTTTTCTTCATCACGTATCCTAGAACACAACTTCCAACGCCAGTAGTTATGCTTTATTAACTACAGGTCAGTTCTGTTGTTGTTTTAGAAGACCTATTTGCATACAGTTATTTCTCTTGGGTCTCCCTAAATTGGTACTTTTTGTAGGAGGCTCACTTTAAGAGGAATAATACTTACTTTACGAGGTACTTCCTATTTATCTATTTGCACATCTGTTTTTACCTGCTTTTTTAAAATCACCCACATTTAACATTGTTTGTTTTCAGATACATTAACTTGATCTGGGAAACCCTGAATTTCTGATTATGGTGCAGCTTCTTTCATTAGCTGGGATCAGTAAGATCAGTCTGATCTTAAGTGTGCCATCAGACTGTATTATGCATTTAAATGAGTATTAATATTTTCAGAAGTAAGCAATGAAAACCAAAAAAAAAAAGTTATCCTGAGATGCTTATTGTATTCTGTGACTTGGAAACTGTTTACTAAGAAAATAGGAGGTCAAATAGGCCAGAACCCTTCCTTGTTTGGTTTAATTTCTTGAAAAACAGAATTGCCTTATCAGATCCTGACGTCTCTCTGCCCGTCAGCTTGGCTGACAGTTTGACAGCGGCTTTGCTGCAGAGGAGATGTTCCACAGGAAGTTAGTTTCGTCAGCTGAAGGGAGCTGTGAGCTGAACTGAGGGGAACTGGGCTCACCTCAACTTGACCCACTTGTCAACATCGGGGAGCTCAGCTGATTTATTTCCCATAATTCGAATGGCAACCTAGAAAGTAGCGTTCCTAAAAGGGCTGCTGTTTATATGTTTGTAGACAAGTCGTGTTTTATTGTCAAGAGCAAGTCATGTCCTGCACAGGAGTCTTTGGAAAGTTAGCAAATAAATTTACTTTGAATATACTTTTTCAGAAGTGCTCTTTACAAAGACCCTTAGTCTGCAGAGTTTCTTTTTATTTAAGTGAAACGAAAAAAATAGGGAAATGACCGCTTCAGTAGCTCAGTTACACAAAAACAAGTAAGTATGACATCTGTATTGGCAAGTAAAGAAGATGCTATGTTGTCTTTGAAACACAGGTATGTTGAACAAATTTGAGATTTAGTTATGACTCCAGTTTGTCATGTCAGCAGTTCTTACGCGGTTACAACTACAAACACACTGTATAGATTTTTTTTTTCTGAAAATCATGTAAAAAAAAAAAAAGAAGCACTGCTGGCTATTATAGCACTATTGTTTTGTTTTTTTCCTTTACACTCTTATTCAGATATGTGGCCTATGGGAATGCCATTAGGATGAAGGAATTGGACTGTAGTTGGCCTTTTGTCTAATACCTTCCTTGATGCATAAGCTAGGACAATGTTTACCTAGTTACAGTGATCCTATATCTGGTCAATGCCTAGGTTTTTGGTTGGTGAGGTTTGGGTTGTTTTTTTTTTTTTTTTATTCTTCCTATAGGATATTTTTACACTTCATCCCCTAGAATGTGCATGTCAGCGATCTAGAATCTGATTCAGTATGAATAAGCGTATTCTGTTGCCGTTATGTCTGCTAAATCAATCTTCTCTGAAACTAAACTAAAATAAAAAACTAAAATAAAAAACCCACTGGATCTATATTCAATTCTGAGTTAGACTGGGAATTCAAGAAGCTGAAATCTCATGCTTGTCTGTCACGTAAGTGTCCCTTTGCTTCTGGCTTTTGAGGAATTAAGTCATGGTTGAATTTAAAGAGAGTATATATTCTCTTTAATTTTCCATTAGTGATTCTGTTTGCAAAATAGACTGATAACTGACTAATTTTGAAGTGGTTTTGCATTGGTAGCTCTTCCCTCAGTTCAGACTTTTTTCTTTTGGTCTATTTGTCCAATGAAATGCCAGTCCATGACTGTTTTTGCTAGGTAGTACAGCATCAGACTGTTATAGGAGGTTTTGCTGTTGCTGCATTCCTTTTTTGTAACCTAATTCACATTTTTGCCTTACTTTGGTCCCATTTACATTTTCCCAAATAGTATGAATTTTTATTTGACATTTGGACTTGAGTAAATCAAATTAAAACATGAGACTACTATGTAAATGTTACGCAGCTGACTTGAAATGACTAGAATAGCTCTGTGTTGAGTGCTGAGTGCTCTGTGGTATGTGTCTATTAATGTTATCTTCCTCATCCTGCAGAAAATGATAGAATATAGTCTTTGCAGGGTACGAACAGCCTGCTATTATAGCTAGTAATTTTCAATATGGTGATTCACAGAGGTTAAGAAAGAACAGGGCCATGGGAACAAGCTGGCAAACAAACTAAGATGCTGCGTGTATCAGGCATGTATCTAACAGTAAATCAGTACTTCAGAGTAAGAGTCTACATGCCTGTGTGTGCCCCACAGTAGATGCAAGTTAGATTATTTCACTTTAAGTATTAAGATCATGAGTCAATAGTTCATGTACTCTAAGCGCACTGTCTAGCTTTTCAAGTGGATGCTCATGTCTGAAGGCTTGAGGTATCCTTATGCTACACTTGTACACAAAAGCTGCATAAGAAGCAGTTGCACTATCATTGCTACCTACTTTGTCCTTACATTTATCAGCCATCTGACGTACACACAATGAAAAAAAAAAAGCATGCTGATTTGTTTGCTTGTTGAAGACTTGTGTTCTGATCTTGGAAGTGGTGGTAGGTAGATTAGTCTCAGGTGAGTGCTTCCTCTTCATGCAATGTCTGTAGCAGACCAATTATTATCTTAATGCAACTCTAAACTCATGATTGTGGTCGTGATTGAGAAAAGGCTCAAACTTTCCTTTCATGCAGGTTCTAGCATAATGTTATTTAGGGAGTGGCTTTTTTCAGTGTCTCAAGCAAGACGTGGTCTGATTTGAGAAAGGGTGAAACAGCAGAAGTTGTCTCAGTCCATACTGAAATTTCTTTGCTCAAGCCTGTGCCTTGGTTTTATACTGACTGCTCGTATAGCCTCTTTTAAATAAGTACTTATTTTAGACATGTAAGCTAATTACTAGCAGAATTTCTCTAAATGGATGCAGTCATGGCAGCTTTTAGCTACTGTGTGGCTGTCATGGTTTATGAATTTGTGTTTTTCAGGTAGGTTAAATGTTTTTGTTTGCATTTGAAAAATAGTAAAACATCAAAAAAAGTGAAGGTTTTGCAGTTGCAGTTTTCAAATAGCAAATAGTGCAGCTGATTGCAAGTTACAAAAAATTGCTTACGATTAAATTTGCGCCAGACTTGACCTACAAGCCATAAAACCAGCTTTATTTCATGTTACATCATTCCATTTTGATTTCCATACCACTTCTAAAATAAATGCAACATTTAAAAGCTGCTTTTATTTCTACCATTGCTTTCATAGATCCAGAAGGTTAGCACGGTGTTGGTAAAAAGAGAATAGCGTTTCCTGTACTCTCAAATTCTGAAGTGTCCCGGCAAAGGCCTGGGTCCAGTTCTGGAATTTTTAGTGGACCCATAAGCAGAATAATAAACCCCGTTTTCCTGTCTATTTCTGAGATATTTGCCTAGAAATGTCATGCCTGACACAATATAAGCCTGTCTGAGAACAAAGTTGTCAGGCATCATGATGTTGTTAGACTACTATTTTTTTGTCTCTTCTTTCCATAAAATCTCCCCTCCTAGAACTGTGCTTTAATTTAATTTTTTTTTATTGTATCATTTTAAGTCTGGTCATTTTCTTTGATTTTTGCCACTGTTTTGGGTAAACAAGCTTAAAAAATTAAATGTTATAGCAACAAAACACAAAAAGGCAACTAAAGACAATACTACATTTACTTCAGTGTTTCGTAATTTTTGCTTGGATTAGCAGTGTTTGCAAAAATAAAGCCAAGTTTGCCATGCAATTTGCGAAAATATCTAGAAATCTTGGGGGGAAAAAACCTGAACCAAAACACCTTAGCAGTATTGACTAATGGCCATAGCAACAAACTTTAGGGGTTTTTAGATTTTTATAGTGTAATGTATTACCAGCTCTGTTCATGATGTGCTCTCATTTTTTATTGCTCATATTTGTATTGCGTTTGTGTTTGCTCGTTATATAAAGCACTGCACTCCTGTTGAATCCATTCAGAAGAGTTTCTACCCTACGCCTTACAGGAGTGCTGCCCTCATCAATAACATTCTTAAGTTTTGTTCAAATTACCGAAAATGTTTAATCTTTTGATAAAGGGAACCAAAGGCATTTTTATTCATGCGTTGGCGTGAATCGTGGCAGCATGTCAACATGTGTTCTTCATTGCTTCGTTGCTGTGCTTTGGTGCCAAGTTGTTTATAGTTACCACATCAGATCTTCAGAAATTCTTTGCTGAGTCAGTCTTTCCTTTTAGTATTTTCTTTCCCCTCTTATTTTCTGCATTTGACTTCAAGAGTTTGATTCTTTTCAGGTACCTTATTTTAATTTTTTTTCTTTAACCATATTTCTGTGGAAATGGGTAAGATTTTCAGATATACCAAATGCATTTCTAGCAATCTTTAAATCAGAAAATGGTAGAAAACCTGCATCTATGTTGCTTTGAGCTGAGTTAGGCTGAGGAGGTTTTGAGAATGCAGCTCTTAGTGCCTATCTCAAAATATGTTTTAAAAATCTCTAATGACTAAATCAGGAATGAAATTTGGAAGTCAAAACCAGCATGATCTCGGCAAGTGTGGTTTAATTTGTTAGATTTGTGGTTGCCAAGTAGAAAACTGTATCCTTCCTTAGATTAAATAAAACTGTTTTCAACACAAGAGCAGTGAATTAGTTGCAATTTATTTTACGACAAGGCCTGTACTATGGCTTATTTGCCAGATTGAACTTTTCATGTTTTTGACCAAAAATAACCAGTTCACAAGTATTTAGTCACAGGTTAGCGATTGTAAGCTCTAAAACTAGTCTCTTCACTATTATTAGTTAGTATCTCACTGCAGCTCTGAAGTTTGCAAGCCTTTAAAATATTCTGACTTAGCTCGGAAACTTGAGCACTTATTGGCAAAGATGATACAAAATACAGTTAATTTTCTGGCCTTAGCTTGAAGCATCTAGACTTAGCCTCTCCTCATATTTATTTACTGTATGCTCCTTACAGTAAAGCTCCTCAATAATAGTAAACAGGCTCTCCTAGGTTTCCAACTGCTGTTCCAACTTGTGTAGTTAGTATTGGGTAGGCCCAGGGTAATTGGAATTCAAGAAAAAAATCCTGTCCATCCTTTATTTCATGCCTTCAAAGACTTAAAATTTTCTCTTTGCTCTTCTTACTCCAGCTAGTGATGAGTTGAGGGTATGAAGTTGCATTTGAAGTTCATCGTAACTGCTGTGAGAGGTGCAGGCTGGCTTTCCATCTGCCCTTGGCTGCGTGCTCCTTCCCCTGCCCTTGTATTGCAGTGGTGCAGCTGAGGCAAGGTTTAGACAAGCTCACTGATCAATAAAGAACTCTGTTAGTTTTCCACCAAATCCTCTTGCTATGCCTGCCCTGCAGCTGTGTGGTTGATACATCAAGCAAGAAGAAAATATATGGGTGCAAGAGAATGGGGACTGTCCTAGACAGCATCAGCCCGCTGTTACATAGGTTTGGTACTCAAGGTAAAAAATAACTTGAGTACCTCAAGGTGCCTTCCAAGCTTGTTAGGTCTACAGATTATTTTTTTCTTGACTGCATGTAGTTTTGCTTGTCTAAATTTCTAATTCGGAGACTTTTTATTTGGTCCCCATGGAAGGAACACTTACTCAACTTTTTTAAAATCAGTTGATCCAAACAAAGTAAGCTCAGACTGTCTAATAAAGCATTTTTGTAACGTTTTTCTCAGTGAAAACTGAAAACTTTTTTTTTTGTTGTGTAACCCAACTTTGATATACAAATGAATGCACTTACTGCTAAATCTGAATATAATGTGTAAAAATAGCTTCAGTACCCAAACAAAGCAGCATGTTAAACATGTACAAGGAAATACAGCAAATCCTCTTGTGTGTGTACAGAGGAACTTCAGAGAGTGGTCCAAAAATTCCTTCTGTTTCAAGCTACCTGTTACATATGTTTAATATGCCTTTTTCTGTACTCCACAGTGCTTTCCACCGTTCTGGAGCTTAATTGTTTTATTAAAATTGTTTTATTTTTATTTTTTCCATATTGGCATGCTATATAATTGTTCCAAAATACTAAATTTTTAAAAAACTTTCAGCTACTACATAACTATATAACTATTCTTTTTTCATTCCACATCTGTTTGAAAATATCTTGCAAAAATGAGCTTCATAGAATGATTTAAAAATATTTAAATTCAAATCATTATAGTTTAATGTGATTCTAACAGTACTTGCACCGTTTGGTTTTACAATATCCACTTACGTTGCGGTTGCTGTTCTGATGAACTTGCCTCTCAGTATCTAACATTAATTGTAATACTGTAATTGGCTGCACATGACCAGAACTGATGTAGTATCATTAGAACTTTTAATGATATAAAATTGTACAGATATGCTTGTAGATCAGTGGTGCCTGTGTCATATGAAAAATGTCCTACGGTTAAGAATACACCATCTTTTTAGATAGATCTCTGTTCCTTAAAACATGCAAGAATCTGTTAGTTTCACTTCTTTTCAGTGTTGATTGCCTTAAGAAATATGGTGTCCTGAATTATATATTTTTTTCTTCTCTCATGATTTGGATACCAAAAACAAAGAGGTGCTCTTGTGCTTTCAAGAAAGTAAAGTTTACTGAAATTCTTTGCATGGGATCCATTTTAAGGGTCAAATTTAAATGTTTGAGATTAATGGAATTTTCACACACACCTCCAATAAAAATTCCTCCTTTGAAGGAGGCTGGAGACTATCAGGGCCTGTCCTGTTCCATAATAGCCACCCTCTCTCACTGTTTAGTTAGGAGCGAGGCCACAGGGTTGCCTTACTAAAGGTGGTTTCTGTGTTTGGTTGTTGTTCTTAATCTGCATCAATGTAGCGTGGGCAAGTAGGGATGGTGTTGTAGAAGAAAACAGCTGTCAATGACACATCAGTGTGCACATTATATGTAGTTTGGGGTGGTACTTTAGAGTAGCTCCAGTATCAGTGGATTGAATTCCTGGTATTTGCTGGAGGACACCAGGTGTACTCATGGAATGCATCTTCTAGTATGATTTCATCTTAAAAAGATCCAGTTGAGGGACTCGGATTGCTTTGCCATACAAACCAAAGCAAGATAATTGAGAGTTTGGTTTCAGAACCGTATTTGTGTTCTGAACTAAAATACATGGTTACTCACTTTCATGAAAGCACAGAGCATCGCTGTTTTCAAGGGTAGCTTAGCTTCACCTCATTTGGCTCATAACCAGCAGGAAGCAACAGGAGGCTTTTTAGAAACCTTAATTTTATCTAAAGCAACAGGAACTGATGGCTATTTGATAGATAGGATTTTACAAATGTTAACAGATTAAAAAATTTAAGAGGAAAATCATATTTTTAAGTAATTGCACTATATGTGTCATATGCATATACACAGGAATACTATCTTTAAAAATAAATAAATAAATGACCTCCGCCAGTTGCTTTGAACAGATCAAAAGAGGAAAGGAAGGCTGTGTAGGAAAGTGGAAGTGGAAGAAAGGAGTATCTGCATTGTATTCACTGTTCGTATTGCCAGAGTGACATTGTGTAGTCAGGGTATACTGGTAAATCTCCCCTGTCCTGAAAAAGAAATTATAATAAAATAACAAATCAATGCTGATACTTAGTATTTCCACATCCAGTAGTAATGCCATGTGGAAACAAGAATTGGGGCTTTTGACATTTTGACACGAAAGAAGCATCTTAAAAAAAACCAAAACCACCAAAAACCAAACTCCCCTCCATTTTCTTGTGATTTTGAGCAAAAGCACCACAATGCTTCCGTGTAATGGCTAATGCAGTGTGTTGCTAAAAGATACATTTATATCATGTGTTTTCAAAGTACATTTTTATAGATGAAAACAGCTGGTTCTAGCACTTCATTTTTGGCGTCATCCAAATTGCCAGTGACACTCTGCCCTTTAATTATTGGTAATTCCTTTTTGGTGAGATTGGTGTAAAAATATTTCTCCCTACAAAGCAAAAGTATTTTGTCCTTGAATTATATTTTTCAAAATACTAAGTTGAAATAACACTTGTCCTACAAGGTAGTTAATAGGGATTATTCTCCCCACCTTTTTTTCCCCTTGAGCATTTCTGTCTTGTTCAAGAAGATACAAAAAGTCTGTGTCAAAGTAATGGTTAAAATTCTGCAGTTTCTGGCTCTAAGCCCTGTCCTCCACTACACTCTGCTGCCATGAAGCATGTTTGTATTTTTTATGTCTAACAAGAAAAATAACACTTTATTTTTAATTTTAAAAATGTTTAAAAGTGTCACTTTGATGTAATGTATTCCCACCTATTAAAATGTTCTGCATTTTAACTAGACGCTTTATTCCAGCAATCCATCAAAAACTGGAAGCGGATGGAACGGAAAAAGTAGAAGGATCCATGACGCAAAAACTGGAGAATGTACTGAACAGTAAGTTTTGTCCTTCCAGCAGCAACTATTTATGGACTTTGGACTTTCTAACAAGCTTTAGTATATTCCTAGGAATATGGTAGAAAGTAGAAAACAATACAGTCTCTCTTGCCTTTTCCTGTTTGATGGTGGTGATTTTAGGGTGCACCCTTTGAAATAAGTGGGACCTTTTTGCCATGACTTTCAGTGGTGATTGTGGTAACAAAGAGAATAAATGTTAAAATAAAGGAGTTCTAAAGCACTTCAAATGAATTGTGGTGGCATCTCAATTTTAAGTGTACAAAGAAAACAGAAACTAGATAGATAGGATAGACACTGTAGAAGGATGAGCAAAGCTAAATACCACAATTGTAAGAATTTTGAAGAAAAGAGGAAAAAAACAAAACACAAATACAAACTGTAATAACAGGGTCTATGAACAGAATCTTTTTCACTTAGCGTGCTGCCATTTAGACTACGTGGAATAAGCATTCTTTTAAGAAACTTTGAAAAGCTGTCAGTACTTTCTTTTCTGTTTCTCTGTACTGGCTGTAAGATTGCAATGAGAGAGATGGCTTGAATTTACTGCAGTTTGGTATGTGTTTCATCAGATCAAAAAAGTTACTTTTTTTAATTCTGGGACTTCTGCCAAGATAATTTTACTTTGTTTCATTGTGATTTTTTTCACAGAGGAAGGGATGTTTCCCTTAGTGCTGTATCAATAAGCAGGAATGACATGCAGATAGCTGACTCAGTGTTGGAAAGTCTGAGTGTGTTTTATGAAATCAAGAAAGTGACATGGAAGTTCACTGTTTTTCTTCTCTTGTATGAAGAAAGCAGTGACTGTATGTGTGTTTGTGTGGGGAGCACAAAGAAAGCGGGGGGGTTTGTGAACAGCTCTAGCTCTTTTCAGTAGAGATTCATTAATGCTCACAATAAAGGTGTAATTTGAACATTGTTATTCTCCCATCTTCTTGCCTGCAATTCAAAAAACCAAAAAAACTCCCCCAAAAATCTCACGTACACACTGTATAACAACTATGGTGTGTGTTTGTAGAATATTGTATACATTTAGGGTTGGAGAAAAAAGCATTTGCTGAAATTTGCCACTGCGATCTTCAATGTTCTGTGCTCTGTATTTATGCCATGTCATGCACCAAGCACAGATTCACTGGAGAGCACTTTCCCTTTTACAAAATTGTGTCAAATTTTTAAATAAAAAAGAAAAAAAAAAATAGGTCTCTGATTTTTTTTTTCCTGCAGACTCTAATATGAGAAAAATCTACCTATAATATAGAATCTACCTATAATACATAATCATGTTTCATTTGATAAATGGTGGCTGAAATCTGTATGCAGATAATGCAAACTGTCCTTTTCAAGCTGGATCCGTAGAGGAACTTGTGCCAGGCACTTCAGAGTGGTATTAAGTTTGGCTCTGCTGTGAAAAGAATTGGCTGCTTTTCCTCCCGATACTTTGCAAGTCATGATGGGTGGGAGGCAGGGCAGTAGGAACACAAGGATTTAAAAAGAGTAAATAATATTATGCAAAGTAGTTCAGGATCAAAGCTTTGTTTCTTGTCTGACCATTGAAAAGCTTCCATAATCCATGAGTAACAGGACCTGCTTTCAAAAATGACTTAAAATCTTTAGTCGAATTTTATATTTTATGGACTCTAGGTGCATATTTTGAGAGGCAATTGGTGTTGTGAGCTTGATTACAAACTCCTAAGAATAAAGATGTTTTCCATAGCATCTGAATATATGTCAAGAGTGCGCAGAATTATTGGATTGAAGTGGCATGGGATAGTAGAAGCACAGTCTGCTGTTATAGGTCAAATTGTTTGTTAAATGTAATTGTTAAACAAGCTATTAAATATATTTATAGACACACATGGTGTGCGATAATGAATTTCAGGAAGAACTGTATCTTCAAGGAGGTTAATCAAATTCTGTTATGTGGTGGTTTTGTCAGGCTTTATGAAAGACAACTGCTAGATAACTAGAGCTTTATTTTGAAGTACAAAGTAGATGAATCTTCTATTTTGAAAACATAGTTAGTCAGTATAGGACCTGAATCTTTATTCATGGACTTGATTATTTAGGTTTAGATTATTCATCAGTTTATCAGAGATGAAGTTTCTTATTATAGCGAGGATTTGGAGGGGTCAGGAGGGGAGAAGTTTTACAATACTTTTTAAGCCTAAAAAGGCAGACCTGTTTTGCATGAAATACTGAATTTCATTAAGACCCTAATAAGTAGTTTTATATATTTCATTTTTGATGTAAAACAAAGTACCTATAGAAAAAAGTAAAATAACGTACCTGAATTTCTACAGCAAATTAATTCATAGAGAAAGGCGTGTATCAATGAACTAAAGATGGAAATCATTGTGCTATTCCCACAGTTGTCAATTACCTTTTAAAAAAATTTTTACTGAATTTAAAAAAATGCTTTGTGACTATAATTTTAATTCCCAGATATAGTACATGGCTTCTTGGCTGTTAAAAGAATGGAGAAGAAACATATGAATTCAAACAAACCAAATGTTACTTACTAGAAGGATTTACAAAAC
>JAOXJK010000012.1:72349563-72373122 GCA_025774025.1 Xenus cinereus | reverse complement strand
ACTGAACTGCAATCTTGACAGATAAAGAGCTTGGTTTCACAAGTATTTTAGTAAAGGCACAACTGAAAATACATATTAATATGAAATTAAATATAAATGCTTTTGTTTATTTCTACAAGTTTTTTGATGGAATTTTGCCTCACTAAATGAGGGAGAATGCAAAGTTTGTGTTTGCATTGGGTATGAGTGCATCTTAACAACTACTCTTGAATTTTTAAAATTATGTGAGAAAAAAAAAAAAGTATTAGTACATCTTTGGTCTGTTTTAATGAGGCTTTCAGTGTGTCAAGTCAGAGCTGTGATTTTTGGCCTGGATTTTACAGATATCTTTCTGATCTCCATGCGCCTGGGGACCCTGCTTGGCAGTGCATTGGTGCTCAACATCAGTGGATTCTGCAGCTCATGCACAACTGTAAGGAGAGCTACGTTAAAGAACAAAAAGGCAAGGATATATTTTTGTTTTAAGTATATATATATTTGACACTTTGGAATTTGGCATCGCCTTTTATTTGACAAGTTTTAGTGTACAAATGATATTTGGGTTTTTTCCCATCAATTTTGATAGCTTTTGAGAGAGTTGAATACTGACTTGTATTTTTTTCTTTATTCTATTATAAAAACAAAACAGCAGTTGGAGTTTTCTTTTTGTTTAATTTGTAACTTTTAAGCTCTTCACATGGGAAAATCATTAAATTTCAATCATTTATCTGAAGTTTACTGTCCTCTTGAAATACTTCTTTGAGGTCACATGAAGTTTGGATTGTTTTCTGAATTTGCCAGTTGGATTTTTTTGTCAAAAGATATGCTGTTAGTATATGGACATGCAGGGCGTTGGGGCATAGTGGAATAATGTGTAATTTCTTCAAGTGCAGTGAATGATAATACAGTGTTTTCTTATTTTTTGCTTGTGTGCAGTTTCAAAATTCAGATTACACTGTTCAGGCACAGGCCTGTGAGTTGGATTAATGAGATATTTAAACAATGTTATATTAAGACCAGTATGAATACTTAATTTTATTCTGTCTTTGTCTTTGCCAGCATTGCTCCTCAAAGAAACATGTGCTCATAGGTATTATTTTCAGGTGTGCAGCAATTAGCTACCACTTAACATGTTCTGTCACATTAGCATATTTTCAAAACGGAATAAGAGGGAGGCTATTGGCCTGGCATTTGTAGTAGTAAAATCTGAAAACTGGATTTTTAAATTACAAAATGATGAGTAGTGCCTTGTTTCTCAAGAAGTCTTACCAAGTTTGCTGTCACTTCTGAAATGAGTAGGCATATTGGAATCTGGCCTTTCTTGGCTTATAGGTAATGCCCCTGTTTAGTGTAGTGCATGTGTATCCCAAACCAAATAATGTGTTCTCTTCTGAGAAACCACAAAAATTTTACTGAGTTGGAACTGCTGCAGAAATGTGCTGTAAAATTGCTGCAGGAGGCTTCAACTCTCTTTAGCAGAGGTTACGACGTCAGATATAGAGTCCACAGGGTGCATCGCATATGACAGTGGTGTCAGCAAGTTTTAGCTTAAAGCATGTGTAGACCGTCTTTATTCCACAACATGGTGGGGAATGCTGTGGGACCAGCTGGAATACCAGGTTGGCTTCTTGGCCTTTTGGTCAAAATTCATAACATTTCCAAAACTTCCCCATCTTTGCTCCCTGTCAAAATCCTGAGACACCACCCTTACCCCCCCAACACACAGATATCAGGAACCAAACTCACTTGTAAAAACAGTCATGGTTAAGAATTCTAAGCTTGCTTTGTCTCCACTTGCTTGCAAAATGTTATATAGCCATCTTCTGGCTTTTTAGTGAGAAAAATAAGGGCATGAAGATAGTAAGTGATTGAGACTTTTTTGTTGTAGTAGTCAATGTAATTTTGATATGCAGGCTCCAGTAAAACAATGGAAAATGTGTCTAAATTCCTCAGCTTGTCTTGAAAATCTCAACCTGTTCGGTGTTTTTCTTGCAACAAATCTTCTTACCTCAGCTTTAATATCAAAGGGGCTATTATATTAGCAGCTTTGTTTGGCTCACAGAAGAGGGGACTTAAGTAACTTGAATGCCCAGTAAATGCATGTATGAATAGTTAATATTTAGTGCATATATGAAACAAATGCTAATATTGCTTTTATTAAAGAGCTCATCAAATTTCAATAGGTTTTTCAAAGCCTTTTATGTGATCCTTACTGATGTAGTTTTTGTACAGATTGTAATATACTCAAGTGATCCTAGTTGATGGAATTTCTCACTTAGTATCTAGTAGGACAAAGGAACGTTGCTGAACATGATTTTTCCTTTTCATAGATCTTTAATTTTGGCGTACACCAGACAGGAGAAGGAAAAACTTGCAAGAATTGGTATTAACTGCCTAGTAGAACAATGCTGGTTGTGATCAGAGACGTGGAATGTATTGTTAATCTACTTTAATAGATACATACTTTTCAAACAGGAAAAGTATGGGCTTTTACTTAAATCGGTTATGCAAGACTTTAAGGAATCTAATCAACTTAAGTCAGAAATGTGGTTTATACGTTTATCAAGTCACAGGCTATTTTTAGAAGAAAATAGTAATAATTTTTCAAACGTTGAGGTCCTCCACTCTTGAAACATGCTTCCAAAACAGATTATTTTGTATATCAAACATTTGGAGGAAGAGGTGGATCATAAGGTTGATATTCTAATGAAAAGTGTATTAAATCTTTTTCTAGATTTCTCTTCTCAACGAGGGTGATAGATATTGTTTCTAGCAGATGCTATTCTGCTAGAATATTCTGCTATATTGCAGATGGTGGAATAAGCAGACAGCAATTACAGTTCCACCTTGAACATACCGATAATTTTTGTCTATTCTTAGCTTAGTTCTGCTGATTCTGAATGCGTGGGTTCTAACCAGCTGGGGTTAGCTTAAGTCCTATGTGTTTTCAATACTGTCTGTTTTCAGCTAATCCATCTAGTGTTAATATTATTTCCAGAAACTTAAAGGTATATCAAGCTGTGCTAAGCTTTGTCAGATAATTTGGTGGTGTGGCTTAAAGGCTGGCCACTACCAACAGCAAATTATTCCATTTCCTTTGATTTTAATAGACAATTATTAATTGTAAAAGATGCAATAACCTGATCATTAGCTAATCGATTGAATTTATTTCAACAGGGACAAGTAGGATGGGGAATTAATTCTTCAGTCCTGTGTATGAAGTACTTTCAGCAGCATTTTGGAGTGTATTTCCCTGGAGGAATATCTCTGTATTAACATACTGTTTCCCCTCAGTCTTAAACAACCCTGTTGGTTTGCTGATTAGTCTTGAATATGTAGTTTAATGTTTCATTACATGCTCAGATATGGCTGTTGTTACTCACCCATCATCACCTTTAGCCTATCTATCTCTTGCTCTGTATAGCCATAGTAGGCCTTCCTCATTTGTGAGGTTAAAAAATGCAGGAAGATGATATTCATATTATGAGAAACTGTTGGAATCCAAGCCCACATGATTTAAGGAGTGAATATGCATATATGACAGCACACCAAAATGTCTCCTGCTCTGAAGTATGAGCAGCCAGGACAAAGAGACCAAACAGCAGAGCCAAAGTCATAGTGGAAGCATGAGGCAGTACAGGGGATGCCCAAATCATAAAGCTTCTGTGTTTGTTTGTGTCTGTACATTAAGCCATTCTCCTGCTTCTCTGATGGTCAGATTCTTCCATTAAAGGTGCAGTTGCAGATAGGGGATCCATATGCAATTGGCTGGAGCTTTAGCTCTGCTGATGTAAAGTTTGTAAATACATGGATTTATTAACTTCTTATGTTTTCTATTTAATTCTTGTCTGCCTAACTAATGGAATATGCAGTTGTGCACCTTTATTGTTTTTTGAGCTTTTTTTTTTTTAATGGTTATGAAGTTATTTCCTGAAGCATTGATAGATTCCTGTTATAAATCTGATTGCTGCCACTGGAAGGAGCTGAAGTAGATAAAGCTGATTTGCTGCTCTTTGTATGTAGGTACGATATAGAGAGGGAGATGTATGAGGCTGAATAGACAGGGAAAAGAGCATTTTTGAAGGCTATGAACATAAAGCTTAGCATGGAAGAGCACTATGCTCACTCAAAACAGTATTTCTTAAATCTCTAGCAAGAGATAGTTGAATGATATACTGAATTGTGCTGGTATTTTATGCCTAGTATTGGCTAAAGTCTGAATTTCTTCTTCTGAACATTGAACTTGTGATTTGTAGAATTCTAGGGACTTTCAAACCTGGTATCAGAATAGTAAATGGTTTCCTTCAATTAAGGTTTTACATAAGCGTATTTTTTAAATTTACTTGTCAATTCCCGTATTATTAGGGCATAATTGTAGTTTTGCACTATGGCTTATGCTTCCCAGACTTACTGGAGTACAGGAAACACGGGGGATATAATGACGTAAAATGACATGAAAATAAATGTAAATAAATGAGGTTTAGTTTAAAATGTGCCTGGGGCACTGGGAAGATAGCCAAAATGAGTTAAGCAGTGGGATTCTTAACATGAGTATCAGGGAAAGAAGCTATGGAGGTTAAGACTGTTTACTGTGTGGCCAATGGTTATTTGCTTAGACTTTAGTAGCAACTTAGTAGGTTTCGTGATTTTTTTCAGCTGAAATGTATAGTGACTCTAGTCCAGTTATTGACAAACTGACTGAAAAAGTCTTAATTTCTTAATATATCTTTCTGAGACACTATGTAACATTATTGCAAATCAGCTATCTGTTACTATAGTTTAGAAACTAAAACCATAAATGGAAATATTACCACAGTTGTAGCGTGATCTTGCTGCTTCCCTTTGGGTTGCAAAATTTATAATATACAACCTATTGAAGTTCCCAACGTGGACACAGTTCTCAAACCTGGAATATACTAGTTCAGTCACTGTGATTTATTTTTTTTTGTAGTTCTTATTGCTTATTATTTTGTTTTCATTTTTTCAGCACTCAGAATACGATGCATAGCTCTCCAGATATTGTAAAAAACCAAAACAAAACAAAAAAAAAAACCAACCCCAAAACCTAAAAACCTATGCAGGGTTTTTCTGTGCCGGAGTAAGAGCAGCTGTACATAGTGTGAAGGAGAGAGATGGATGCTTAGACCACATTGCTCTTTCTTCTGTGCCACACTAAGATTCTATTCACCTTGCAATGAATGATCCATCTTTGTTAGATCAGACAGGCCGGCAAGGCTTGTGTCAAAAGGGCCTTTTCAATTTGTTATCCTAGCAGCTGGTTCTCTTCCATTGCCTTTGCTTACTGTACATCTGGAAGAAGACTTCTTGCAGCTGGGAGCCATTTCATGTCTAAACCACATCCCCTGTCCATAGCAGAAATACCCTTTTGACAGCAGATGTCAAGCAAACCCTTAATGGGTTATTAATTACAAAAAAAAAAAATAAAAAAATTAATCAGTACAAAACTTAACACTGGATTTTTTTCCCCTCTTATAACACTCATATCTCTAACTTTGCTGTTATCTGGTTCTACTAAAAACTCTGAATATGTTCAGAAGTGCAGGTGGCATTCTGATTTTATATAGTTTAAATAATATTTAAAGTATTATAAAGGCAGTAAATATTGTGATTAAAAAGCAGCACAGGTAGTTTAAAATCAAAACTGAAAAGCTCTGTGCTACTGAAGATATACTGAAACACTTCTATTGCCGCAATTTTACCTTGGTGTCTGCACTAGTCTTCTAAGTCCTTATTTGGGCAATTAAGTAAAAGCGAGTTGTTTTCAAAGTGGCTGAAGATCTTAATGTCCACTGGTGCATTTTACTAGTGCTAGTAAAATGACATCATTTTTATTTATGTGCTGAACTTGAAGTGTTTGGCTCTTGCTTCAGTATTTTTTGGCTTGCAGGACTGACAATAAGGCTTATACCCTTAGGCTGTGAAATACTTAAAACACTACTAGAAATAATCAGCCCAATTACCCTTTTTGTGATAAATGGAAAAATAGTTTTAGTATAAATGTATTCAGTATAACTAAGACTAGTCTTAAGATTTAAAAAATCATTCATTGTTAAACGTATTCCAAAATTGGGATTTTTTCATAAAGTGCAGCAATTTTAATCTTCCACTTCCTTTAATACAACCCATTTTCTTCTTGATCATTTAAAAATGTCAGATTCCTAATAAATGTAAGGTTAGAAAGAAAAAGTGCTCAAGACAAAGAATGAAAAGCGGTCATTCATCTATTGAGCAGGTTAATTTTTTTGGTAATTTCTCCTGCTCGCCTAATTTCTTTTCTAGACAAATTGAAATTCTCAACGCGTTGCCCTTGAAAGGAATCTTATCCTGGTTGTGTCGGTGCGGGCTCCAGGCACTGTGTGTTTGGTCAACAAGCAACAGTGGGTGGTCAGGCTGTAGCACAGGACAAGGGCCTGCTGTGCACAGGAAAAAATGTTCAAAGGTGTTTAAGGGTGGTAAGGAAGTCTGCCGCCCCTTCAGAGGGTTGGGAGGCTACAGATCAGCCTTCCCTGGCCATTATAGCCTGTGAGAAAATTCACTGTAAGATACATAACGGATGAAAGAATACAGTAACTGTATTCACCTGGTTGCCCATCTACAGAGTCATTTTTTTAATTTAATGTTGCTCATACATATAGCCTGTGTAGTGACTGGTGTTTGACTTAACATGGAAAATTGCACTGAAAAACTACTCAGACTGAGCTTGATCATTGTTAGCGAAGTTCTTTGTCACTTAAAAAAAAGTACAGGCACTATATTATCCCCTGGCCAACCAGTAGCTTTTGTAAAAAGCTTTAACTGAATGTCACATAAGTGGTGCACCGAGCTGGCAGAATTGCAGGGTGGCTGAGGCTGGGTTACAGGAGGGGAGGTGGGAGACGTGTGACTCCCACCAGAAACTTCTGCCTGACAGACTGCAAAGCGGGGAAAAAACAAGCAGAGTTGCGGAGCGATGGATATCGCAGGACGATTTTTTTACACTCAGTTTGGTAATAGTTTGAAAATATGAAAGTAAAGCTGCTTTTAAAGATTTAAATCATTGACTGGTTTGCAGATTGTGGAAAAATCTGTTTTGGGCAAATTTCATGTTAGTTGTCTTCTTAATGAAGACTGTAACATGCTGCGTGCCAAGAGCATGCCAGGAACATTAGAAAAAAAAAAATGGGGTCAGGGTATGTATATGAGCCATAGGTAGTGTAGGCACACAGGTACCCTGTAGCAACACCAGTATTGATAAACTTAGAGTAAACCTGCAATTAAGAGTCAGCACAGGTGACTTTTTATTCACAGAAAGTGAAAGTGCAAATTAAATAAATGACCTCAAAAATCACTGTACATTTTTTCTTTTTAGATCCTTATTTTGGTGAGATCTTACTGCACTAGAACAGAAGAGGTCTGCACAAAACTGTTGAACTATTTATATTTCACGCAGTATCTGAATGTTTTTATTTTTTTCTACATACCTTTAAAATATCTGTGCACAAAAAGTTGAAACCCAGTAAAATCTTTTTTAAAAAATAAAATGAAAGCAATGTTAAGATCCTTAAAACTTCTTATTTGATCTTCTAATGATTTTACAGTTTTAAATGAAATAAGGCTTTAATTACAGTTCTGATTTGTCATGACTATTTGGTAGAAGAAGGAGAGAATGTGGTAAATTTATTTTTCCTGTGTTTCCTTGGTTAAATATACACTTGGCACTGGAGTCGCTGACAGATATGCTCCATGTAGATGCTGTATTTTGGAAAAAAATACTTCTGTGACTTCAAAGATGCAGTATACTTAAAAAAAAATGAAGATCTGCCAGGAATGAATTGTTCATACTGTTTATACGTCTTAAAACCCGTTAGCACATTAAAAAGTTAATTTCTGGAAACTTTAGATTGTTGCTGTCCTATATTCAGGATCCAGGAATGTAGAAATAGTACACAAATCAAATAATGAATAGGCAGTAAATTATTATTTGGGTAGTTTATTTAGGTTTATAAATATTATTGTCTACAGTCCATACTAATATTAATTCATTGTATTACATTATGCTGCTAAATTTAAGCTGCTGGCTCCAGAGAGGGAATGACTTGGGCTGGGAGAAAAATTGTTTGTAAGTTAACTCTCACTTTTTCACAAGATTTATGCGTTAGTGTGCAGTCTTCAAGCGCTATCTTCTGGTAGGGCGAAAGCAAAATCAGCTTTGCTAATGTAGTCCAGATGTTTATTAGTCCTGAGGGTATATGGGCTGTTGTAGTTCCCTGCTGCTGTGTTATACTTGCTTGTAATGCTAGACAACCAATTAAGAAATTAGTTCATGTTAAACTTTCTTTTCCTGGTACAGCTGCAAACTGATGATGTGGTTTTTCTGGTGGAACAAGAGAGTATTCTTTACATGTTTTCTGTTACTGGTGAATATATAAACCATTTGGGCGGTGCGGGGTTAGTGTATCAGCAGCAATACAGAATTTTCAGGTTTTCAGCTACCTCAGGCAAATGGTTTTAATTGAACTAATTCACATTAAGATGTTTTGGTAAGTGTGTCTGTTTTTCTTAATTCTGGGGTTTAATTGGCACTGTCATTTTTAGAGACCATCTGTTTACAAGAAATTCCTTGTATTAACAAGATGTTTGAAAGGTGGGAAGCTAAATTCTATGCAAAGACATCAAAGAGGAAAGTTGTAGTGGTGTATCATGGCTTTTTCTAATTGTAGTTTTTGTGAAAATAGCATTGCTATACATTTGAGGGTTTCTTTTAGTACATGTTGTAATGAGCAATGCCTGTGACAATTCTGATTTGTCCTTGAGCAACCTCGTCTAGTGGGAGATGTCCCTGCCCATGGCAGGGGGTTTGGAACTTGATGATCTTTAAGGTCCCTTCCAACCTGAACCATTCTATGATTCTTTCTTCTGCCAGTCCCTGCCTACTTCTCGTGAGGTTATCTCACCTTGGTAAGAAATTAAATTACTTTTCCTCAAGTAGAGTCTGTTTTGCCTGTGATGGTAATTGCTGAGTGACCTCTCTGTCCTTATCTTGACTCATAAGCCTTTTGTTATAATTTTTATTCTCTGTCCAGCTGAGGAGGGTAAGTGATAGAGTGGCTTTGGTGGGCATTTGGCATCCAGCCAGGGTCACCCCACCACACAATGCCACAGTGAAAGGCCACAGGAAATCTCTTTAAAAGCCATTTAAAAGTTATGGGAGGAAGAACTTCTTTCAAAAGGAACTAAGACTCAATACTGTCACCTATTGGAAGCTTGTGATAAGCTTCACAGTACTTAATACCGCCCTTTATGCCCCAGCTGTTGACGTAAAGTGACTAGATATATCTTTATTGCCATACTGGTCTGACAGCAGCATAAATTCAGAATAAATATTCTTCAAATCCATTTTACTTTGTGTTACTCTTGAATCTGAGTATTGCAGTGTTACAGCTGGTGCTCTTACTGTGTGGCCTTCCTGTTACTTTAAGTGAATGCAGGTATTGATGGAAAAGATCAAGCAATATAAACTCAAATGCTGATATTCTCACAAAAAAATTCAGCATGAGTTGCCAGGAGAGGTTTCATCTTGATATAAGAGAGACATTTTTTTACTGTGAGAACAACCAACCACTGGAGTAACCTCCCCAGGGACATGGTACAGTCCCCATTGCTGGAGGTTTTCAAGACACGACTGGACAGGGTGGTAGATAATCTAATTTAGGCTCCCTTTCCCCCAAAAGGTTGGACCAGATGATCTTCCGAGGTCCCTTCCCACCTGGGCTGTTCTATAATTCAGTGAATTGCAATTAAAGTTTAGCTGTTGCAGCTCAGTTGGCCAATGCAGAAATGTATCTGCAAGGTGAAATGCACAAAGTAGCAATATAGACTTTAAAAGAAATATTGGCAGTGTTACAGTACATTAAAAAAAAAATCCTCGTGATCTGCTCATTATTATATGGTTGTTTTTCAAAACGTACATTAGACTCCAAGTATCCACCTGTATCAGATTGGATCATTGCTTAGGACTTGGTAATAGTGACCTTCATATAGACACACACCCAAAGCAAAAAAATAATATTTGATACACTGGGAAACATTTTGTGTGTTTGTAGATACATATATATATGGGGTGTTTTACAGACATGCACAAGCATACAGCACATCTATGGATGGATTCTTTCTACCTGATCTCTGCAGAGGTCAAACAGCAAAGAAGTAGTTGAACTCTCTGCCCTTAAGTGCTTCAGCTGGAGGCACAAGAAACTTGCTGTTGAAAAGTATATTTAGACATACCCCAGAAAAAAGCGTGTGCCGTGTCACTAATGGCATAAATACATATTTATCTATGGCTTTCGAGCAACTAATTCTAGGGCATTAATTAAAGTAAAACCAGAGAAACATACAGATCAAAGAATGGTATTTCCCACATGGTACTTGTGGTTTTGGCTTTGCTACAGGAGTCAACAGTGGTGTTATTGAATAGCATTGATGTAGATGAACAGTCTAAATAAGCGAGACTAAGAATGTTTTTGCTATGTAACTTTTGTCTTGTATCACTTCTGAATTAAATTGGAATTCCACAAGCGGCATGCAGTTTCATGTTGATTGATGTGCAAAATCTTTAACTTTTTTTTCACCCCTCCCTAGGCAACTCGTTGCTCCACAGCCCCATGTTAGACCTGGACAGCGATGTACGTCCATCACCAATTGGCCACCTCAGTCAAACTGCTTCATTGAAAAGGGGCAGCAGCTTTCAGTCTGGCCGTGATGATGGTAGGTATCTGTTTTATTTGGAAAAACAAAGCTGCAGTTCCCAGTGTCCAGTGTGTGGTGTAATTAAAAAAAGAAAAGCACACACAAAAAAACCAAACAAAAAACCCCCAGAAACCCAGATTCTCTGTGTTTGTTTTGGTTTGGTACCAAATAAAATTCTTTCTTCTCATTCAATACCATTGTTACTAAGGGGTTCCTCTGTGTTTTTTACAAGCAAAGAGCAGTTCATAGCTGTAATCTGTTTCTTAAAATGTGGCCTAGGTAGTAAGAGTCTTTTTTGTACAAAACCAGAATATATATATTTTTTTGTATACATAACCACCTACTGCCTACTACCTTTTGCTGTTGTTACGCCTTTTGTGTGTGGTTGCTAGGATGGCTCTCCTTGCATCTGCTCCTTCTGTGACTTCCCATATTTGATCCTTGTTCTCTAATTCTGCAAACCCAGAAAGGGAAACAAAGTGTGTGACTAAGCTCCAGCAGTGCGTCCACAGCCGGCTGAGCCTTTCTTGTCATAAGCGTCTTCAACACCCTTGTCCTAACAACTTCATCTCGAGAATCTTTCAATGGTGACTTTACAGGAGACAGAAAACATGGTTTTCACAGGCTAGGTAATTTCTTACCAAAGTGCTTTTTATGCAGAAAGCAGGTTTTTATGAAGAATTTTCTGGCTTTGGTTTGCTTTGATGTTTTTCTTCTCCCAATTCCATGGACTTCCTTGAGAACCATCTATAAATATCCGATTTAAATTTTTTTAGCAAAAAGAGGAATGAAAGGAATCTTTCAAGAGCGTGGAATGAAGAATAAAGAGAATTGTACATTCTTTTGCTGCCACAGGGTATCTTCACATACAAGACAATTAAATTGTGTCACAGTTTGAGGTTGAATGTTTGTATTTCAAAATGTAAATTACAGACTCTTCAAAATATACGTGTATACCAAGTAATGACATTACTGTATTACTGTTACCTCTGTCCTTTCTCAGCCCAAAACCTTGCATGAAGTTATTTTAACAAGTTTTACAGAGCAAAACAGTAAATTCCTGGTTGTTGTTGGATACCATCCACTAACAATACACATGGCACACTTAATGTAGCAAGCAACATCCAAAATCCAGGGGTTTTCTTCCCTATTTGGATTATTTTGCATGTGTTTCTGTTTAAAGGGTTGCATCTACAGAAGGCAATTCCAATTCAATCGGTTATCTTTGATTTTCGAGTCTTAGCTATGGATCCATACCCTTTTACAAATTGGAGAAGTCTTCAGCAAGCTTTGCAGATTCTGTAGCCACCAGTTTAAACCAAGACTCAAAGGAAAACTGGAGGATTGATCAGAGCATCGTAATAACCCACTGCAAAGAGCCTAGAGTTAAAATGAGTTGCCTCTGAGTTGAGTTTATTGGTACTTAGGTGCACATGCCCACTGGATGCTTGGGAACAGTTGAAAACTTTACCATCCTTGTTCTTCCCTGAGTGGAGAGCCAAAGCAAACCAACTGCTTAGGATACCTGTGCAGGAGCTGCCATTCCAAATATGCCATGATGTCCTCTGATTTCAAATTGCTTGTGCATCCTTTTGGTTTTTAGCAAATTTGAGGAATGGCATCTCTTGGTCGTTTTGGTGTGGGGTTTTTTTCCCCAATATGATTGAGAGCGATTCTTTGAACAAATTACTTTAAATTCAAAACAGCAGCATTCAAATAACATTCAGCTCTCGCTTGAGCATGTGTTCAGGAGGGTATGTAAACGATAGCTCTAGTTGAATCTTTAGGATGTTATAGCACAGATAGAATAAAAGAAAATTTCTGCTTTAACATAGATTGGAGCTTTGTCTAGCAACAAAGTTAAAATATCCTGAATTTCTGGCCAGAATGTCCTTTTGACATCATGTGCAGTAGCTTATTCTAATAAATATCTGCTGTCTGCAGTCCAGGGACTAAAGGCAGTCTTTGAAATAGTTCTGAAGTGTGCTTCCTGGAAGGGAAAAGAATTTAATACTTGAAGTAAATCTTGCCAGTATATTTCCAGTTAGGATGAGACATCCCTGGTTATAACCTTGGATTGATGCTGAAGCTTTTGGCAAAGATGAAATGGTTCCTCGAAGGAGCTGAAATCTTTTGGTAAGAACTCTGGGTTCGTTGGCCTTACAGAGCCTCTGTTGCTGTAGCAGTGTTGGCACAGCTTCCTGGCATAGTCACAGCTTATGTTAATGAGTTTTTCTGCTACTGGGTCCGGACCAGTTCCCTGACAGTCATAAACCAAGCTGGCAAAAGTAGCGCTCTCGCATCCTGTCCACACTGAGCTTTGCTAGTTGAGCTTTGAAGTTTTCATGCCTCCCAAGCAGATGCATCTCTATTAGCAGAGTTATGCTTCAGTTATGCCAGTCTCTCTCCAAATTTTGGGCTTCTGTTGTAGGTTTTTGGGGGTTTTTCAAATACTAATCCAGAGGCCCTAAATGTTTTGGGCATGAGAAAAAGAACATTTTTGGTAGTGCAGGTGTTTATTTGTCCACTAAAGAAATGGACTAGTAATTGACCCCCACATCAACAAATGGATGCTGCTGAAGGTGTGCTGTACTTCAAGGAGATTCAAGACTTGGCTACCAACACAATAAAATAGTGAGGCCCTGATGAAGCCTACTGGTTACCTCGTGTGCTATTAGGCAGCTATTTTTGCCTAATTGGTGAGTTCTGGTTCTATGTAGTCAATGTGCTCTAGCAGAGAAAAGACAAAAAGTCCTCTTTCACCCAGCATTTTACTGCATTTCCACAGAGTTATGTAGGATAATATCATGTTTTCAACTTTATAATTTGTAAAAGACTAGAGTTATATACAAAAAAAAAACCCACACCAACAAACATGGAATTCTTTAAGGTTTTTTTTTTGTTTGTTTTGTGGTTTTTTGGTTGGTTGGTTTGGGTTTTTTTCAAAAAATCTGTTTTCTTTTCCAAGTTTTCTAAAGTTTAGTCTAATTCTTGAGGTTAAATACAAGTCTTTTAACAGGGTATCATTATAACAGTGGTTTGTTAAAACAACATAAAAGAAAGTTTCAGTGGAGAAGGCAGGTGGTTATAGAAAAGTATTTCACAGTTTCTTTTATTTTCTGTGTTAATTACTACTTTTTTTCTTCCCTTTTTCAGCTTTCTCTTTACCTTTCCCTTCCCCCCCACCTTCCTTTGCCTCATTTGATAAGAAACTGAGAAAAGTTATCTGCTGCAAAAATGTAGGCTATTTTGCTGATGTGTTTTAATTGCCAGTGTACCAGGACTGTAGGTAGGTTTGTGAAGTGAGAGATGCTGCAGTGTTATACATTATGATTGTGTTCTTCATCCAAGAATATCATTATATAATTAGTGATACTTTTATTGAGTTTTAATGACAATGTTGGAATCTCCCCTGTTTTTCAGATATAAGATTTTACCAAACAAATGAATATTAAGATGAGAGGTTGGCAACTTGCTGCAAGCCACAATGGAAAAATTTTTGAGCTGGAAATAAAGCAGATCTTCCAGTTTCCATTGTTTGCCTTAATCATTAGCCCATCTATCAGCCACATTTCTTCAGCATCACCACTTTATCATTTAAAACTTCTAATGTCTTCATTCCTTTTGTGCTACCTTAACTTCTAGAGTGGTTTGAAGACAGAAGACCAGCTCAATGGATTGTTAGGTGGATTGCATTAGAAACCCCCACAAAGAAGGCCTATTCTATATATATTGTCATAGTGCCTCGTAAGCATATAAGAAGGGGAGAAAGACCTTGTACGTGTAATAATTATGTAGGCCTATATGGGCCTGGCTTTAATTTTCTCCATTCCTACCTGGAAGTTTTTACGTATACTGTATAATCACTTGTATAACACAAAGCAGCAGCAATCTAGTACTGCTTGTTTAATTATTATTAATTTGAAGTTTTTTAATTTTGCTGTTTCTGTCCCCTTTACCTCTTTTAGCTTGGCGATACAAAGCTCCTCAGCAAGTTATATTTGTTGAAAAGTTGACAAAACTTGTTGTAAGTCAGCTGCCCAACTTCTGGAAGCTCTGGATTTCTTATGTGAATGGAAGTTTATTCAGTGAGGTACGGATTCTTCTTTATAAATTGACTTTTGAGTAACAATACTCCATAATAATTATGTTTGAAATATTATACTTCACTAGAAGAAGTTACTGGATTTATTTTAATCAGAGAGTTTTATATAACAATATGTAGACTCTTACACATTTGAGAAATGCTATTTTGACTAGTAAAGTGTCTTGCAATACTAAACTTTAGAAGTGTGAATATTTTTTTTGTTTTTAAAAGAACAAAAGCATACAGTGGAATTACTTAGAATGTCTGTGTTTGTTCCAGATGCTGGAGTCAATATCTATGTAGTTTCACCTCTTATTCATAGATGGACATCTGTCTTTCATTGATGATCTGTAGAAATAGCAAATTGCACAAAGGACAGAGATATGTAAAAGACAAAGTCATACAGAAAAAAAAAAAGTTTCCTTTCTTTGGAACAAGAGTACTCATTTCTCGAGCTTTAAGCATTTGAAAAGTGAGGATGGGTTCAGGACCAGAGTTGCAAAATGACCAAGTGGTATACACAGACATACTATAGGGAGTCTCATCTGGAAGTGCAGTCACCTGTCCTTCTAGCCCTTCTTGCTCAAATGATCTGGTTTTTACAAATTATGTAAATATAACCTTGATAGTCCAGGAAGCAAGGCCAGGGAAGTAATGATTCGTGATGGGCTGTTTTTATGTGCACACTATTAACAGATTCTGAAAGGATAACTTTCATAATTAATCAGATATGGGTAGTATACAGCTTACCATCATAATCATCACCAGATAAATACAATAGCTTTGGGATTTGTGTTAGTGCTAAAATTTGGTCACAGAATTACATTATGTTTTACAGATAGTTGCACTTCTGGTCCTCAAGCCATGTTATTTCTTCTCCAGAAGGAGAACTGTAGTGATGGCGTATTTCCAAGGAGCAAGTCTGACAAACGCTTGACTGAAGTGTAGTGAAAGGCAGCTCTGTGTTCCATCAACAGATGATAAGGCACTAGTTCACATCCCATCTGCATAGCTATCCCTGAGAAGTCCTGCTGACTACAGTTTGCACTCACTCATTCTGGGCACTAAAAAAAACTCTGAAGACAAGGTCTATAAAGAGATATGGAGATAGTTGGGGTAATACAGAGCAGGTGGAAATAAGCAAGCTTTTGGACATGTGTATTATCCAGATCACCTTCTATATTGAACCTAAAGCTTTGTGCATCTAAAACTTCACTGTTTAACTGTTGCTATATCATTTTGTTTGTTGAGATTGTTTTTATCCCACCATGCTTACAGTGTCCTGCTGTGCTTAAATCCTTAAGTCAGAACAGCTACAGTATTCCGTTACAAAATTATCCCTAAAGCAGAACTACAGCCATAGATATCTACCAGACTTCGCAGCTTTAGTAGAAAATAAAACAAAAACCTTGGGAAAGGAAATTTGGCAGCGTATTTTGTCATTTTCCTTTTCTTTGACTAACTAAAGAATTAATTTCTCAAGTGGCCATTCTGTTTATTGACACTGTCTGTAAATCAATATAACATTTTCATATGATGATATTAATAGGTACTATAGCTCTTTATATATTGAACACAACATACAGAGCATTATAGCTCCAGTGAAATAGATTCTATTTGTAATCCTCATTTTACGTGACTAAATCAAAAGAAAGGTATGACATTGACTCAACGTTCAGTGAAGGAAGTAGAATAGAGAATAAACCTTAGTACTGTTGACTTTCACAAAAATAATTCATTTCATAAGGGAAATTACAACCTCTATATTTGATAACAGTACTATTGGAAATTAGACTTTACAAATTCACCTGTTAAGTTATTGTGGTTTTTTTTTTTTGAATACAATGAAAAAGAAAGCGATTTCTAAAGAAGCTGAGACTTGAACTGTAAACAAGATTGAGAAATCGTGCTCATGAAAATGACTACAAGTGGAAAATGTACTGATCTTATGTCATGTCTGAACACTGTTTCCATGTATTTATTAAAAAAAAAAAAAAAAGAGGAGGAGTACTTTTTCTGTTAGTCTTTAAGGTATATCTACTCTCCTTCTGTTGGGCCAGATTCTGAGCTTGTGAGACATTAATCCCGATACATTTGATTTCTTCTGTTCCTTTGGTCCTTTTGGAAGCCACCCAAGTTCTTGGGCAGAGAGGAGGGATGGTGCCCACAGTTCCTTTTGTGTGTTCTGCATCTGCATGCCACTATCAACTGCGGACAAGTGGGAGGAGGGGGTGGCATAAGCTAGAAGACTACTTCTAGGGCACCTAACAATATCTGTCATGTCGTCATATTCAAAACTGAGGTTTATATTGTTTTTTTATCAGAAACCATGCAGATTTTAATAGTCCATGAAGAAATTTATTTTACCAGGTTGCTTGCTATTTATTGTTAGTGAGAAAGCAAGGTGATTGCTACAGTTTTTTAAGAAAAGCCCTGCAAAAATGGTGTGGAGGGTCATTTCAGTTAGCCTATTGAAGTCTTCAAGAGATTTTAAAAATGCGTAAAGAAAATCCCCACATATGAATAACAAGCTAGGTTTTCTCTTGTTCAGTTTGTAGGGTTTGGGGTGTGTGTTCTTTTAGTTCTGAAAGGTTATCTATATGCCTTAAAATATTGTCAGTTAAAGATTTATGTGGTATTTTCAACAGTTTAGAAAGTTGAGTTCTTTGAATCACTCTAGGTGAAGTTGCGTATGTGAGTAGTAACCGTTGGTCTTACCACAAGATAGTTTTGGTCTGTCTATGCAGGAAAGGTTTAAGATTGGTCTTCAGCAAAACCACTAAGGGGAAAAAAAAAAAGATATCAAAGATCTGTGAATTTTTTTGTTGTTCTTTAATCCAGCTGTAAAAAAATATGAATTTTAAGTTGATACCTGAGGCTTAAAGGAATACAGCTTATTTTCTTTTTAAGGCATTAGAAGAGAGAAGTGGGTATTTTATGCAGCAATAACTCAATGTTGTTGTTCTTTTCTGAAACTGTATAATTCAGAGCTTTAAAGTACAAGAGTTTCATAGCTATGCATTTTCCAAAACTGTTAAGCAGTTTTATTTTTCTCTAATTTTTGCTCACTTCAAATTATGTATTTTATCTTAAAAATCTGAAATGCATTAGCATTTTTCAGGGGAACTTGAAAAATACAACATTTCAAATTAATGATTTGAAAGTAAACTGATTCTTTTTGAGAACTCTTGTCCATGTTATTGCACTTCTTGTCCAGTAGATGTTGCTGTACATACATAAAATAGGAGATGTTTCTAACTATAAAATTCTACACCTGCACTTAACTCAGTATTTGAAATAACTTTTTTGGTATATTTCACTGTACTGTGTTCTCAGTAGACTCCACAGGCGACTAGAATTACAAACAGGAAGACTATTAGTCAAACCATGTTTTTGTTCAACTGTAACTGTCTCATGCAAAGTGTACTCACGTTCCTTGGTTTTCGAAGAAGTGAGTGTCCATGAAGATGCTGATTATTTTGCAGAGTCTCTTTTACAGTTAATTGAATTGTTTAAAGCGCATTGTCAACAAAATGGTGTTCCTGAAAACAAACAAAACCCCCTCAACCTTGCCCCTCTTATGTTACCATTCCAAATTGCCCTCATTCCAAGAAGTGTCTTCTACTTCACACCCGTGTCCTTCTCTGGGCAGCTTCCATGCTTTAAAAATAGAGTTTCTTCATATAAACTTGATGCATGATTGGACTATATATGTTTTAGCTCTCACTAAGATTACAGTGAGAAAACTTTGACCATACGAAGTTTATATTGTTGGAGCTACTCTTATGCTTGTCTCTGACTTTGTCTGAAATACATGTTGTTCCTCAGAATTAAACATCAGTGCACTGACCTACAATAAGAGGAGCTAATTGATCATATAGTTTTTGCTTATTGAGCTGCTGCCATGAGTTAGTTTTTATAATTGCATCATAAACTCATCGGTTTTCACTTCTTCACTTTGAAACCCCGTTTTTCGGAATTATTTTAACAGTGGTTATGAGATACTTACACTTTTCAATTTTCTCATTTTCACAAGACTGCTGAAAAATCTGGCCAAATGGAAAGATCAAAGAAAAACGCTAGGCAAAGACAAAATGATTTCAAGGTAAGTTATGGGGGGGAAACCTTGCTTTCTTTCAGTTATCCTTCATAGCAGGATACTTTAGTGTCACCACCTTGAAAATCAAATTTCTTAAGTCACCTGTGTGCCCTTATACCTCCTCATATACTCTCTACCATCTGGATCCACCTCTAAATCATACATACCAAGCTGTTTTGTATAGCAAGTACATGGCTGCTTAAGCACATTGATAGAGCTTTTTTCTTGATTTTTCTTTCCCTTCTTCCGATGCAGAAGATGATTCAGGAAGTGATGCACTCTCTGGTAAAACTTATCCGTGGAGCTTTGCTTCCATTCACTCTCAAAGAAGGAGAATCTAGACAGTATGGTGGCTGGGAAATGAAATCTGAACTTTCTGGCCAGTGGCTAACGCATGTCATCCAGACTGTAAGGTAAATGGATCTGTGGCCTACAAAATGATGCTATTCCTGAAATATGTGTGCTTTAAGACAAATTTTGTTTTGTTTATTGCATTAAATACCCTGAGTAGTGAAAATGTTAACATTTTCAAAAATTACTTATGGAAGATTTAGGATTCTGTGTGCAAGTGTAATTGATAAATAAGGCTATACCATGAAGTATTATGTAATGATACATTCATTTTTTGCCATAGGATCTTATGAAAAAGTGTGAATAAAGTATTTGACTGGCACAGCATAGACACTCCATGAATGAAACAGGATTTGATTCTTTACGGTAGAAAGCAGTTACCTGCTTCATTTGCTACACGTCTTCCCATCACTGCTAAAATGGGTGAAAATAGCATGCTTCTCCCTATAGTATCATTCTTAAATTGTAATTTTCTTTTACAGTTGTTTTATGGAAGGTGATACTTCTGCTTATAATGCCATTCTGCTTATGTTTTTTTTATAAACTTAGTGATGTGCATGTCATTAATTACAAGATGTCTCATTAATATACAGAATTTGTTTCCATTTGTCTATGGAGGATATAAGAATGGTCAGTGTCTTTTGGAAACTTGAGTAATACCTGGATATGATACTGTACCTTTTTCTGCAGTTTTCAAAGTATATAAGAAGCAAAGCACAGAGCAAGAAAAGGAAGGTGTATAGTCACATGTATATATTCTTATTGCAGATGGAACTAGCAGTGATATATACCTGTTGTCAAGTCTGCTTAACACTTTCCTGAAGTCTGTTGTCAGTTACATTATCTGTACCTTAACCGTTTAGAAAAAAAAATATCCATGTGAAGCTTCTTATTCTAGCTGAATTTTATGGAAAGCTCCAATTTAAGAAGGAACTGACTTGGCATTTGATGAAAAGATGTAAAGGGACAAGGGATCAGGCTTTGGCAGTGATGTTACCCTTTTATGAGAAGCAATTCAATTTCACTCAAATTATAAAATTCTAGAATTTAACACTTGTACATCTTGGCAGTTTAACCAACAGATTCTCTAAAGGTTCATTGTGCTTCAGAGTCCTGCCATCCGAGGTGTGATCCAGGCTGAAGCTATAGGATATAAGAATGCTTTTTTTCTGAGAATCTCCTCTTGCTTTCTGGTAACGCTGCCCTGGTAATGAACAATTGAACTGAGAACTGGGGAAATTCTCTCTGCTTCCCACTCCTTTCCCCACCTCACGGTGTTACTGATGCCTGTGCTGAAGGCACAGGTACAGTGTACTAGACATTAATGAAAAGCACTCAAAAATAGAGAAGAAAAGGAGAAATCTGGAGAAGAGAACTGAACGTACTGTGATGAGGTACCAACCAGTGATGACCAGGTCAGAAGTTTTTCAAGTGCTGCAATTACTTTTCTTTTTGAGTCCCCATGCTTTGACAAGCTAAAAAATTCTTGTGGCTCACACCAATGATAAAGGCTGACTCTTCTCATGAAGAAGAGTCTACACATTGCTTAAAAACCTTATGTGTTGCAAAGTTAGGTAATAGCTTAAGTCTTATTTTTATTGTTTGTAACAAAGTAATTATGAAGCATGTGCTAGAATTTTACTCTTTTCAATTATCTCATTAATGATTTACCATTTTCTATTTGTATTTAAGAATGCTAAAGCTTAAAAAACTAAGTAACAAGGAGGTGGCATTATATCTGTGTGGTATTAATTCTTGTTTATATGTATCACACAGCTTAAAGTGGAGTGGTTGCATGGTCTTTCTCTTGTACTCATTCTGTCGTTGCCCAATATGAATAGATTCTAGAGGATAAATTAGAGCTATGTGATACAGCGAAGCCATTGTCAGCAAGACTTGCCTTATTGTAGGGGATAGAAAGGTATGTATTTGTTAGGGTGAGTTATCTGAGGAAGAAAGATGATCTCAGGGATGTGACAGCTGCGTGCTCCCTTAGAAGTGGGATCATCGTCAAGTACAGTACTTCTGTGCAGTCTGAAGCCACTTGAACTTCTCACAGATGCGTATTTACATCCTGTGTTTCCTGGATGGCTGAGATAATGCAGAATTTAATAAAGCAGTAGTTGTGCTGAGCAGATAGCAGTCTGATTAATGATGGGGTTTTGATGGTTTATGCCCCAACGCCAAGGGTAAGGAACAGGAGCCTAAAGATGGGTGATAATATTCCACTTATTGCTCAAACTTGTTTGCTTGTGCCTTTCAATTCCTGTTCTTTAGTATTTTCTAGTACCTGTGCTTTAGTAGTATTAGCGCTAAGGCAAATGTCAATGAATTGTATTTGAATTGTCCTTGCTTAAATACCTAGAAGTTGAATAAAAACAGTGAACTTCATTTTGTGCCCCTAACTAAAATCTGAGCACAACTGCAGCCTTTTAGTTAAAAGCTGAGATGCTGTTCTTTGCAGGCAGCTGCTGTGTGACTATTTCTAAAGGAAAAAAGTGGAAATGAATGTTTCAGTCCTCAGCTATAGTAGCTGTTGATTTGTGCCTGGTCAGAGTTGTTGGGAGCAAAATGGTGAATGAATGCACTCTTCACTCTGCAGGTGATGCAGTATTTTGGCTCCTTAAATGTGTATACTCTTGGCAATCTGATGCCCAGTCACAGCACTTCTTATGGCAGCTTGATGGCTGTTACTGTTGTAATGTGGGTAAACATTATCTCTGAAACCCTATTGTGGACCTAGGATTTGATCTAGGCATTCACATAAAAATAGCAAAAAAAGCTACTTCTATTCCAAGGGGATTATTCTTGGGTTTTAAGACAAGAGATGGGTGCAAAAAAGCAGGTGGGAAAGTGCAAGAGGACAGTGGGGAAAAGCTGGCATATTGCTGGGATGACATTATTGTAATGTCACAGAAAAATAAATCTGTATTTGCAAGTTTCTGAATTAAGCAAATAATTAATCTTGTCTGAATGGGATAATCAGTTTTCCAAGGTACACTGCGGGTGGAGCTACTGTATACACATATACAGAAAATGTCTAAAAAAAAAGCCTCAATTAAATTATATCAGCTTAAAAAATCCTGCAGATTTACACTTCAGTCTAACTTTATTTGCTTTCCAGGCTTAGTTCTGAGTCTCTTACTGCACTCGAGATACCCAATGATATGCTTCAAATCATCCAGGATCTTATTTTGGACCTTCGTGTACGTTGCATTATTGTGACCCTACAACACACAGCTGAAGGTAATAGAAGGCTGCAGGTCTTTTTGCTTACTGTCATACTTTTTCTGTCTCTGATTAGGCCAAACCATGTTCTGGAAGATAATCATGTTTGTTACAGGTGTTGTGGTGGCAGTGGACTCTTCTGAGTTCTGTAGTTACTCAAGTATTTCACTTTTCTGACAGAAATGTGTGTTATGAGTCTTCCCTTAGTCTAATGAATACAGTAGTTTAGATCTGTTTCCTTTGGGTTGAGACAGTTTTTCAATGCAAGTGATTTATCTCATGATGCAGCTTTTCCATATTGGTAATACCATTTATTTTCTTTTTTTGAGTTCTTCTATAAAGTGAAGAATTAAATAAGCAATGTCCCATCCCCAATTAAAAAAAAAAAATCCATATCCCTTTATGAATGTTTTAGTTTTGTGTTTTCTGAGACCTTTTACTAACATTGTAATCCGTAAGCTTCTTGCTGTGTGCATAGCTTTCACCATAAATGTCTGAATTGTCAAGGCTTAGTAACGTGTTCTCTAACTCTAACGTGACTCTATGTGCATCAGAGGCCATTCATCTTACCATATTGTATTCACCTCTGAAACGCAAATGTGAATGAAGTAAATCTTCCAGAAATAAATGTCTGTCTTAAAATCGGGGCAGGTTGATCTACTAATTGATTTAGCAGGGATTTTTTCCAAAAGACTAATTACCCTCAATGTTAAAAAAAATTAGGGCTTTTTTAAGCTTACAATTTAATCGGTTTTTAATCTTTAACATATGATTTGTCATTATTTTCTAGGCTGACATGAAGCTAAGTTTTTTACTCAAGCCTCAAGTGTGCTAAGTGCAGGTGGCTACATTAAGCAAATTTTTAAAATTTTGGTGACAACAATTCATAAGGCCTCTATGGTTTATTTGATCCAATATTGATATGAATTGTATTCTTAGCTCCTAATTCTTTTATTAAATTTCACTTCATGGATTTGACAGAGTTGGAAGGTACCTCTAGAGATCATCTAGTCCAACTCCCCTGCTAAGCAGGATTGCCTAGAGCACATTACTCAGGACTGCATCAAGG
>JAOXJK010000012.1:72333199-72349463 GCA_025774025.1 Xenus cinereus | reverse complement strand
AGCTTCCTGGTAATATCCTTAACACAGGCCCCTGGGAGGCAGCAGACCTCCCTTTGGGAAGGGTCTGGCCTGCATATGGGACCCTCAGTTCCCCTCAGAAGGGAACCACCTATAACTATTGCCCCCCTTTTTTTCTTCACGGGGGCAGTCTTAATACATGGAGCTGGCTGCTTCAGCAGCTCCCTGGATAAGCCACTATCAGTATCTTCGATCCCTTCCTCTTCTATCTCCAAGGGCTTGTATCTGTTCTGTACAGGCACCTGGGAAGGCAGGGGAGGTCTGGAGGGGACTCTCCTGCTGCTTCGAGCAGGTGCCTGCTTCCACTCCCCCTCATCCTCTCTTACTTCCCCTCCTCCTGCCTGGTGGCAAGAGGTCAAGGGGTCCTTTTCCCCTCATGGAGCTTTCTCCTGAGACTTCTCCCCTAAGGATGGCATGGTGTTGCAAATGGTCCTTAGTCTTTCTACTTCCATCCCCTATCAGTGAGGCAGTTCTATGCAGCATCAAATATGTTGGGCTGTAGCATCAAACAAGAAAAGATAATAGATGCTTTTCTGTATGATGACTCTCATTCCACATTGTTGCACTGCGTGCCTTATCTATGGGACTCTTTTTTATGTTCTTTACCAGCAAAAGCAAAATTACATGTGTTGAATGTGTTTAGATAGTTTTTCTGGACAAGACCAGGCTAACTGGGCGCTTGGAGAACCTGTTATTTTTAGGGAACCAGTGAAAGAACAGTTACTGATATTCTCATGGAGCTATGTAAGTAGATCTCAGATGTAGTTATATCTGTAATGTATAAGCCAAAAGGGCTCCTCATGGACTTGAATCTCACCTCTATAATCTCTGAAATATGAGCTGGGTAGACTGCGGAGATAAAGCTCGGTCTCATCTCTTGCTGTGTGCTCTAAGTTGGTAAAGGCATTCAGCTCAGTTAAAATTTTTAATAGAGTGACTCTACCGTTAACGATTTAAATAGGGCAAATCTGCCCACGCACAGGGTTTTCTTGTTGTGATAAACACCATTTACTCATGCTGGCCCTGAGAAGCAGTCTGTGTTTTTTCTCTTTCATATGTGATCACTGGTCATAAAGGTCATGAAAGCCAAATTATGTGAATGCCAGACTAGACAGGGGGTTTACATGAATGTATCTGACTGGAATTTGGTGAGCAGTGAAATACGAGAAAGAAATATGTTTCTTTTGTAGTAGCTCAGAACAGAATGCAAAAGTGAGCAGCCACAAAAGCATGCAAAGGCTGACCAGTGCAACATAAGCTTCACAAGAATAGCGGTTGAATTAGGAGGTTTACTAAATAGGGAAATGAACAGAGTAATTATTCTGCACAAACCTTAACGCTTTTTATCCTCACCAAGCCTATACTTCTCTGAGATATAGAATTGCAAACGATGACAACACAACCAAGCTTCTTAATTGAAGCACCAAGATAGTGAAGATACCTTTCAGCGTGCATTAGTTATCCTCTTTTCTTGGATTTTGGGGAGAGATGGTAATTCACTGAATTTTTTGCTCATTTAAAATGGAATTTCACGATGTAGAGACAGTTCTGATGAGCAATTTATGTGCGAAAAAGTGTATGTCAAAGCCCCTACAAACTGCACTCAGTTCATCTTTGTTCTGTTTACAAGTTGATTAAGCCCCCCAAAAAACCAGTAATGCAGAATACATGCACCCATAGAGAAATTTTTCACATGAGCTTTGGATTCACATCCTGACTTAGCTCTTGTTAGCTTCAGTAAGCCTAGAGAAGTTGGCACCTTCTGGTAGCAGAGGAGAGTGCTTTTTGCATGTGCCTTCAGGTCTTTTTGAAGAAAGTCTAGCATTGTGGGTCCTTGACCCTGAGTGGGGACTCTCAGTCCCTTTTATAGTTATTAAACATGAATTATATGCTGTCCTTTCTGTCTTTGCTAAAATGCTAGGCAGTTGTTTTTTCATTTTTAATTAAGAGCTGGAGTATAATAGACTAGAGACTTGGGTTCCTAAATGCAGTATTTTATGTTGTGATTAAAAATTTACAAAATAAAAACAAATCCAAAGTCTTCACAATATTCCTTTAATTTTAAGCTTTCCAGTAAAAGATGTGCTTCATGCAACTCTTGCCATGTATCACAGATATGCTTCTCTGTCGTGTCACCAGCATACCATGTATGAGTTCCATTCTTAGTCATTTAAGAATGCTGAAAACTTTGAAGCTTTTAGTGCTATTTGCTTGTATGCCTAGTCATTGCAGTCCCAATGTCTGTGGTTTATCTTTTCAAGTTCAAGGAGGTTTTAATGATGAAAATTAATACCTTCTCCCTCCCCCCACCCTTCCCTCTCTTGCTCTGTCTTACAGATATAAAGAGGTTAGCTGAAAAGGAAGACTGGGTTGTTGACAATGAAGGTTTGACATCCTTGGTGGGTATACTTACGTGTCTTCCAGGCACTTTCTTTGCTGGATGTTGGTTTTTTTTTCAAGTGTAACAGAACTGGTTTTTATATTCAGCAAAAATTGCATTATTTTGTACTTTGTCTATATGTGTTCATACTGGCATCTATAGTTTTATTTAAGTATAGGAAGATTAAAAATACAAAATTTTTTGTTTGGATGGGTATTTGTTTACAGCAGTCTTAACAGATCCCATCACCAAACACAAAGTGTGTGGATTTTTTTCTTTTTTTCCTTTTCCAAAATTTTTATTTGTCCTTCTTAAAATATTATATCTGAAGGAACTTTAAGTGATAATGGTATTACTAGACAGCAATGTTTTTGAAGGTGAAAAACAGAAAACATAAATAAAAGCTTTGCAGATTTTTGCAATGTATTGAGAGACAAAATAAATAAGAATTGGGCATCAAGATATGTCGCATGACTTTCTGCCTTAATTGGGGTTATTTTAATGTATCAGTATGATTACTGCTGACCACTAGCATGATTTTACTGACATAATAATAACTTCCATAGTCAAGCATCTTATTTTAGGGATGAAAAAATTATTTTTGAGGTCACAACAAGTTCAGTTCACATCAAAATGCTTCATAACTTAGTAGGCACACTACCATGGAATTGGTCTGTAGCTAAATAAATAGGTCACTTACATGTTATAATGGGAAATTGAACTGAAAAGCAACTAATTTAGGATTGTGCCTACACACAAACAACAAATAACTTGAAACCAAATTCAGATAAATTAGTGAGATGCTTTCTGGAAATAAACAGTAATGAGTAATGCCTAACATACAGCAAGCATGTTGTAGGTATGACTTAAAAACAATCTACGAAAGCAGAAAGGGCCTGTGGGAGGGAGAGTTGCTTTGTGTATATTATCTAAGAGAATGCTCCACAGACTTTTTTGGTTTTTCTTATTTGCTTCTATAAATACGTGTTCGAAGTTGAGTAGGAGGGCATTAAGCAATCACAATATACGCATTGTAGGAAGGAGTGTTGTTGGGCAACTGTAGTATTATAACCAGATTTACAGCTTCTGCTCTTGGTTTCAGTTGCCTCTGACTTGGGCAAGTCCCTTAAGTTTTCTGTTTTTCACAATTCATCTGTAAAATAAAGACAGGAGGAAGACCTTCCACAAAAGCTTTGTTTCCGTATGCTTTTGCTACATCCTAATCCATCTTTGTTTAAAAACTGCTTTACTCCATTTTGGTATTTAGAAATCACTCACGAATTCCTTATATACAGCACTTCACTAGATACCTTTTGAGATCATGTTTTAGACACACCAAATTTTAATGGTGGCAGTTGACCACATTTTGTCATAGCAGGGTTATTTATCTACTAGAGTTCATCGTGGTAGTATTATAGCAAAAATTATAGCAAAAATTACCCAGTATAAACAAGGGCCAGGCAGTCTATTTTGGGAAATTTTAGGCTTACAGTAGAAAACATTTTAAGTTTGTCAGAAATACTGGTTGATAACCTCTTTAGCATTTGTTATTCCAGGTAGGAGATGCAGTAAGTCAAAGAACCAACTCTCCTCAGTTTCATAATGTCCAAGGAGTAGCATATCTGAACAGCTTTCTTTTCCTGAGGTGATGGTTTATTACGTGAAAACAAACCAAAAAAAAACCAAACCAAAACCCAAGAGAAACACTCTACTGCTGTTCTTCTTCTTTTAAGCAGGTCCAAAAATAATAAATACAGGTTGTCTTAGTGGCTTTTTAAATGATTTTCAGGTTGCCATGCAGCCATCACTTTCATGATCCACCTCCACCCCAGCATTTACAGAAATAAAAGTGACTCCTAAGCCTAAAGTTGGTGATGTGCCATAAACTATCTACTGGATGAAAAGCAGGTTTACATGCCTTAGAAGCTTCTTTTGTCCATCTCTTTGACCCAAATCCAATAGGATGGTGTCCTTCTTTTCTGCTTCATATTGCTCTGTACAACAGCTTCCTGCCTAATACCAGCAGACAGCCTCATTTACAAAAAAAAAAAAAAAAAAAAAAGGTGTGACTTAACAGGGAAGAGAGAAAGACAAGGAAAAACTGACTAATGACTCTGACGCTGTGAACTCATTTGCACTTTCAGAGTGAGATTGATACATGCATCAAGACATTCGTACTTCAGGTTTGGAAACCTGAAGGTAAAAACAGCCGCACAAACCAGTGGATTTTTTTCCTCCATGTGAAAGCAAATTCAGCCCACTTTTCTTAGAAACCTTTTGCTGAAATAAAGTGCAGAAATATCAGATATCCCCGGTGAAATTCTATCCCAGCCTAGATCAAGAAGGAGAGGAGAGAGGGTGTCACAGGTTTCTATAATGCAATTGTTAATATATGCTACCACAAACAAGTTATAAAAGTCTTTCACAGCCCCTTTAGAGGAGTCTGTTTGGAGTAGAATTCTCTCATTCAGATAGAAAAAAAGTACGTTGATCTATGGTAATAATTCTGCAGATAATTTAAGTACAAAAGTACATCACTACAAAAGGGTCCTTTGGTAGTATATGAATCATATGAATCATTATGTCTTCTCCCTCCTCTTATTTGGGATAACTTGGAGAGAAAAAGCTTGCTATATGACATAGAAATTTTTATATATATCTGTCGTATACTTTCAACATGATTATCTAAAGCTAATGAGTCACTTGCCTTTCAGCCATCCCAGTTTGAACAGTGCATTATCCATTCCTTGCAATCTCTTAAAACTGTGCTGGACTGCAAACCTGGAGAGGCCAGTGTAAGTTTTGATTTATGCTTTTATTTTTGTTCTTCTTATGTAAATTACTACTGAGTTTCAGAACAAGAATTTTCAGAGAATGATACAGAGGTATAACTTTCCTCTCTATTTTTTTCCATGTGCACCCTTTTCACTGCTGCTAGCTTTCAGAATTCTGTTTGTGTTTCCTTTGTTAGGGGTAATTGTGTGTGCATGGGGCAAATTGGACCTATATTCAAATCTTGGAAGTTGTTCTTTTGGAAAAATGTTACTGACGTAATTTTCAGAAAGCAGTAGATGCAGCTTTATTTACATGGGAAAAAAAAAAGGCAGGGCATTCCTAGGAGTTACTCTTCACTCAGTGTTGCATCCAAACTACTTGCAGAACTTGAACTTAAATTGAGCTTTTTACCTCTGTAAACTTTATTCTAAATCAGGTGTCCTGATTGTTCCCATACACTTAGTACCTTGGGGCCCTGATTGATTGTGATATTGATGTTTTCTGTCAGGTTTCAGTGATCTAAGGAAGTTTCACACTTTCCCAAAGTCCCTTGGGCCCCTCTGTATGGGTATTATTTCTCTTTCCTCCCTTATTTTAATTTTTATGGCTAGCTTTTCTAGTTTCTCAATGAGCACTATTCAAAAGAATCTGCAGTGCATGGTGAATCCTTCTTGTTAGGGTGTAAAGAACTTTGAATATCCTATAGCTTTTGCTACAATTCCATTAGCCAACAATGATCCGTATCACATGTACTAGGTACGATGACTTCCTTCCTTTTAGTGTGTTGTCTCCTCATGCTTGTCAAACTGTTTATTGGGACTTGTATTCTCTCTCCCCATTTTTAGGGTGGGGAAAAATTGAAATTGATCCATAAGGAGACACTGTGTCCCAGCAGCCATTCCCTGTAATTGTGTCATCTCTTTAGGGATAGGTTACTTGGGCTTTCCTTGAGAATAAGGCCACTTGAAGCTTTTCTGCTGAAATAATATGCTTGCATCTTCAGGTTTTCCAGCAGCAGAAAACACAGGAGGATGTGTGCCAGCTAAGCATTGGGATCATGCAGGTAACTCAAGCACTTTTAAGTGTGAAATTGTGCATACAAGTGATCAACAAAAATGTCTGCTTTGTACCCTGCCCACCTCCCAAAAGGTAGCTGAAGTTGATGACTCTGTTATTCTTCTGATACACTCTGGAATACTGAGAAATGTTTGACTTTAAATGTATGTAGAGCTTATTAGCTGAAGATGATGATATCAAATCCTCAGAGGGTAAGTGACATATTCAAGTGTTTTACTGATTGTGACTGTTCAAGATTTTACTGATGATTGAGAGACACTGGCTGAGCTGATGTCATCTAACATTGATATACTATAATAAAAGGAGCAATGCTGATTTTCATCAGTTGAAGATCTAGCTTTTAATTTTTGTGTCGGAAACCAATATTCTTTAACAAAATCTGTGGGTTTTTAAATATATTTGAAATTAGGTAATAGCATGCTTTAGGCTTTTGAACCATTTTTACAGTCTCCTCAAATAAGACATCATGAGCCAAAGCAAAAAATGGATTATTTTTTTTTTTTTGGTGATGCTTCTGTGATGTTTACCTGGGACCAACTGTTCAGACTGAACACTTGAAAACTATTAACAATGCCTTCTTTGCAAACCAGCAGATTACCACTGCGTAATTTTAGCCATGCCTGATGAGAATCACTTAGCAGGATTTAAAACTCCTGTGTTTTGCTACAAGTAAACAGTAAAGCCTATAAAATTAAAAATATACATTCAAAAGGTGTAACTCAAATGTTACTGTATGTAAGATTTAAGACAAAGAAAGGTGATGGTGATTGTTCTGCTTCTTTTGACTGTAGTAAAGGTGAATTTAAGAATTATTTTTTTTTTATTTCTGGCAGAAAATGTAGATCTTACTTTGTTTCCTAGGTCTTTATAGACTGTTTGGAACAACTGAGCACCAAACCTGATGGTGACATAGATACAGCACAGTAAGTAAAATAAATAGGACCTAGGTGTAATACTCTGAAATTGAGGGGACAGGTCTCAATTTTCAGTGATGATGTGGTGTTATCCTCTCTGGTATTTCATATTTCTTGTGAATACTTTTGCCTCTGGTTAGTCATGCTTTGAAACAAGAGTAGATGCTTTTATGCCAAACAATTCAGTGACATCATGTAATAAATACTGCACAAGATAACAAATACAGTATTAGTTATACTATTTTATTTAATGGCAAGAGTTATAGTGTGCTGTGGAAGCAGATGTGTTGTTTTTGACAGAACCTTACATGGAATGAGTTGTCCTTGTCACTAAGTAATGTCTACTTATGGAGAAACAGCCTCTGTCTTTCTTTTCTTCCCTTCCATTTTGACTGATTCTATGGGTATTTCTGATAAATTCTTGAAAGTTTGTTTGTTCCATAATTGCTCATGAGCCACTTCTTTTAAAGACCAAAACAAGTCAGAATAACCTGAGTTTTGAAGAGTACCAGTCATTTCTGTTTGAAAATCCAGAGACATGGCAAATATTGGTACCTGAAATATGCATTAGAAAAAGGCAAGTTAACAGTGTTCCTAATGCTATTCTCTTTTTGGCTATTTGGAAGCCTCTATTGGTGGATAGGTGTAAAAACCAATAAGAATCTGTGGCAAACTAGAGAAATTATAGAAAATTAAAATGCTTTAAGAGGGAAAGGTCTGTAGCTAGAATAGTACTGTCTGTCCACAAAGCTCCTGCGGACTTTGTGGACATCTTAGAAATATTGAGCAATGTGGGCTGCTTCATTATTTGGTGTGATGGGGCTTGAAACAAGATTCCAGTCTCCTATTCCAACTGTTCATTTGAATCCACCATGTATCAGATAATCAAAATCAGTATACTACTCACTTTTTAAACAATATTCCTAGTCTTTCAGTTGATGTTTCATCTCCAGATTTGTTTGGAAGCATTCATGAAGACTCAAGTCTTTCTTCAGTAAGTTTGGCTTCTATTTCTAAAAAGCTGATGCGACACTTAAAGCTTCTCAAAGTTACAGGAATCTGGTCCTTTTTTTAAAATTTTTCTTTTAAAAACAGTGTCTGTGATATCTTGGTTATACTATCTTAAAGTAACTAATTAAGACATTTTTTGAAACCAGGTTCTCCTCAGAAACTACAATGGCATTGTTGAAATCAGTGAAAATAGCACTGATCTTAAAACTGCTGAGGATTTGACTTCTGATTTATCACCTTGCTTTAAATTATAAGAATCGGTCTGATTATAGTTGCTTTTTAAAACCTATGAGGATACAGTTATTCAGTAACATAGCTTTTCCCCAAAAAATTACTTTACTGAGAGTAAGTAGTGTGGCTTGTTTGGGTTTGGTTTCGTTTTTTGGAAATTGGAAAAAAGTTTTTTAATATTCTTGACACTGACTTTGGTTAATATACTTTCTTCTAGTTCAGTGGCTGATGATAAAAATGTAGCTGTTCCCTTGCAAGAAACATAGTAAGAACCTCTTGTGAGGTTAATGTTCCTCAGTATAGGCTTTAAATGTTGCCTCATTTACAAGAGCAGTAAGCATTCCTGCTACAATAGAGAATCACAGATTGCCAAATCAGGCCAAGTTTCTGAATTGCATACTATAATAATAATTAGTTCTCTATATAATTTTATTCCTTCAACACATAGATTTTGATATTAATTGTTGACAAAATAACTTTTTTTGGCTGTTCAGGACCTCCTTCCATATGTATGGATGTTTAAATAAAAAAGAAGAAATCAATAGATTTTGATACCATGGAAACCAAACATTGTCTTATAATTTTTTTTCTATAAATCATAGAACACTTTATCTTCTTTTTCCTGATTGAGCAATGAGAACAGAGAAAGTGAATCAACAGAGTAAGATTTGTCACTGTGTTTTTAAAATGCTAATTTTTTTTCATTGTCTGTATTCCAGCTGATTATAATTTAAAGTATGAGGCAACTGCACATCTCAGCGCTATTACTGAAACACAAAACTGTCAGGAGTTCTTCTGGGTCTGAAAAGCAAGACCCTTTTTAATTGGATCTGCAGTATTATGATGATTTCATTGCCAAATAATTTTGTGTTTCAAAATATTTACTGCTGTTGATTTTGAACTTCCATCTGAGATAGAAAAATGTTTTCCTGTTGCAGGGAGGAGAGGGGAAGAGGAAAGACCAAGTCTTTTTAAATAGTAGTTCTGTCTTGTTTGGTTCTTTGTCTCTTTGGAAACTACACCTTGTTGCACCAAGGTCAGGGAAAGGCAATCCTGATATCTCAACTTCAGACTATCTTGACCTTCTTGTAATTTAAAAAATATCATTGAAGAACAGAGATAAGTTATAACCACCTAGAATTTTTTCCAAATTAACTCCTGAAATTATATTCTTCTGAACTTTCTAGTATTGTAGAATGGGTGAGGGCATTTGTTCAGTACCTGTTTTTCTTCCCTTTTTTTAACCAGCTGTGTGTGAAAGTGAAGATGATCTTTAGTTACATTTTTATGATGGCCATAATTCTTAGCATATTTCTTGAAACAAAATAAAAGCCAGAAACAGCTTCCTGGAAAGCTGTCCAAACCTAAATTTTGCAAAGAACTCTTAACCACAGTTCTGTATTAGTCACAGCTCTTCCAGTGAATGCTCCAGATGCCATAAGAAAAAGCATACGTATTCAAGTGTCATACCTGATATTCGCTCAGTTCCTGGTGCTTTATTGACAAAAATATTTGTAAACTCAGCTTTATTTATCAGCATGTTTATCACACACACGGGGTCAATAAAATACTATACATTTACAGTTTTTGTCACAGTGATATTTCTTTTTTTCTAACTGTTGTACTCCCTTCTCTTGAAACAAATTTTTAGGAACAGAGGCTTTTAATTGCACTCAGCAACTGCCGTTATCTGGAACGTCATACTTTCCTAAATATAGCTGAACATTTTGAGAAACATGGCTTTCAAGGTGTTGAAAAAATAACTCAAGTAAGTGAGAGCACTGGAATGAAGTATCATTACTTGAAGGAAAACGTTTCTATTTGTTTTACTTTCTGTGGAAATTAAGTGCATGTGTTCATATGGCCAAAAGGACTCTTGGGTGAGCCTTCCACAAATGAGTGGGACTCCAAGCATCAGTTGGACACAACAACAACATTGATACGGTTGTATGTGGTTTTGTAAGGCTTAAGTAGCTAGTATAGAAAATGTGACCTCTTATTTAGGACTTGTGTGTTCAATGGCAAAGCTTATCAGATTTCTTAGTAAAGCTGTTTAATGTCACTGTGTTTTCCTAATACAGAGAATAAAAGATCGTTATCTCAGAAATATACTTGATAATTTATTTCATCTGGAAATCTGCATTACTGATAGCTGTTGTTCATAAGCTAGTTCAATTTTTTGTTGGTTTTTTGTTTTGTTGGTTGTTGTTTCTTGTTGTTTGGTTTTTTTTTTTTTCAAAGAACGAAAATGTCAAAGTGGGCGGCAGTAGCTGTCTCATTTTCCTGTCTTTTTGTAAAGATTAATCATTTTTTATGAGAAATGTTGTGACTTAATCCTTAGGACCATAAAGCTAGTTTATTTCCAGAAACATTTGTTGGTTGGAAGTAAAATGTTATCTTTTCCAGTACAGAGTATGGTATTTCACTTGAACTTGTGTTTCTACTATATAGTACACCCTTAGTCCTGTTCTGCCTGAACATTGTTTGAATTTCTGTGGTTGAAGTAATTTTTAATAGCATTTAAATGGGGTTGATATGATTCGTATGGTTAGTATAGTATACCAAATTACTCTGGGTATTGCTACTATTTGCTGCTGAGAGAAATGAGAGTTGAGGTAGGTTTGGTTAGTGTTGTTTGTATAAGCAAGTAAGACATCTGCGTTCAATACTGCCTTGTGCAGCCATATTGAAGTATTGCCATTAAAAGTCTCGTAGGCTTACAAATGACAAAATTTGAATGTTGAAGTTGCAGATTAATTTCAAATCTGTGTTAACCCTTCGAAAGCACTGACTTATGCAATACTGCATACATGGAACACATCAATCAGTAACGCTAGCTGGGAGGATTTGGATAATTAGATAGTCATCATAAGATGGCAATTTTTGAACCCTTCATTAATTTTAAGAGAGGCTGGAAGCCCAGAGAGATTTAGGGAGGTGGGTTGATTCAGTGGCTTTTTCTGTGACCTACATTTCTTTACATGTAATTTGCTTAACTATTTATTAGATACAGAATTTCCAATAAAGAATTTTTAAAAACTAGAATGTGTTTTTATCTGAGAAGACCAGAAAAAAAATATGCTTTTAAATTCTATTAGCTTTATAAATTGAATTTTAAAGTGAATTTTATAGTGCATATTGGTAAAAATTATCTGTTGGTTGGTTGAGGTTTTTTTTAAGTTGGCTTTGTTAGAAGTGAAATCATTATTATCTAATATTCTGAAAACACAGAAATCATAAAATGGTAATGAAAAAAATTTGCTTACATTCTATATGGTTGTTATAGCCATTTTTGTTTTAGTGTGCAAATACGAAGTTACATAAAATGGCCAAATTTTACACTGTTTTAGCACATGCCATCTCATCTTGGCACATACTTAGAGTACTCACTAGTAATTAGATTTCATTTCTAAATAACTCTTAAGTGCTTTTCTGTGGAAATTCTTTAATTCAACTTTTTTATCGTCAGTTTCATCAATTAACAAGTGGAAAAAAAAATATGTATCCCATAACACTCATTCTAGCAATTGATTAAGCTTCTGAATAAACTTGTTTCCACAGTTCTCATACTTAAATAAGATAGAGGGGTTACTAGGATCAAGGCTCAAAATGTCTTTAATACAAAAATCTAAAACTCTAGTTACAGGGAAGTTCCGAGCAGAAAGATAACCACAAGAGAATTGTATATTTTTATGAGCATTTACCCTACTTGAGAGTCAAGAAAATGGATATACACAATGGAGGTTGTTGAGGACTTTGACTCTGCTTCACTGCCCCATCCTGGACTCATAATAACATGCAGATGAATTGTTCATTCTTTCTTGTAATCTTTCTACCAGCTGAAAAACAAGGTTACCCACCACTGTCTTAATTGTGCATTGAACTAGAAACATGTTGAAGAAGACTTGCGTGAAACGAAAAACCTGTACTGAATGTGCAGATGATCTTTTGTATTGAATTGACTGCAGAAGTGGAAGGTGGAATTACTTAATTCTAAACCACTTTGTTAAGGACCACTGAAGCAGTTGTTTCAGAGATTCTTTGAATGGGTGCATGTTTGCAGGGACTTCACACTGGAACTTTTAGTTTATTTTTCCCAGTAGCTCAAACCTGGATAGGAATGGTCAAAGGGTAGTTATTCTCCCTAATCATAACAAATTGAAGTGAAAAGTGTCTTGAAACCTATTCTGGGTTTACATTTCTGTGATCCTGTGTAAGGGGAAAAACAGGATTTAGTGAGATTTTTGTACATTTTTTGGTGTGTTCAAGTCCTGGCTGTAAACAGGCAATCAGATAAGAGGGAAAGAAGAAGAAAATAGCCTTGATCTTCTCCTGGAAGCAAATTTTCAGTGCCTCATGAAAATCCAGACTTTAGATATAGATCCTCTTGTGACAAGTTGAAGGAGGTTCATCAGATAGGAAAGCAGAGGAAGGTGGTAGCGTCTCTTGTTTTCTGAGCGTGAGCTTCACCATCCCAGCTTTCCTGAATCTTGGCAGCAGCTTTGACCTCAACAATACCTGTTCTCCCTTGCACTTATGATCTTATTCCTGAAGGCTTATATCTCTATGTATTCCTGACTCAAATATTGCAGTTCCCTTTTCACTTAACAATATAGGCATGCCATAGGAGAAGCCAGTTCAGAGACATCCCTGCAGTTAATAAGCTTCGTGCCTTATTCTGCAGCTTGCAGCATTAAATCTTTTATCTTTTACAGAGAAAGGAATGATAAGGAGTTTGTATTCCTCTCTCTCTTTGTCTCTTTCTTCTGTATTCCCAGTTTGGTCTAGAGCCTTGCCTTCTTCCTTGCTTTTAAATCCCTTTGCTTTCTGGAAATCTTCATATAAATATATAGATATATAGGCATCTTTTCGCTAATGGTTGAGGAATATGACTAATAGTTTAAAAGCTTTACTTTGCTACCTCTTAAGCTCTTATTTATAAACATAAATACATTTAAGTGGAAGTCACATGCTATTTTCAACATATTTTAATTGCATTTAGCATCCATTATCATGCTAAACTACTAACTTTCTACTTTAACATTTTATGATACACATTGTGTTCCAGAGTTTTTTTAGAAGCTACAATGACAAAATGTACCTATGTTTAATAAAAAAGTCCTGTATAAAATTTAAAGTTATCCAGGTACAATGAGAAAATTGCATGTATCCCTTTAGCTTTCGGTGTGGCTGTATGAATTAATAAAAATTGCATAGGGAGTTGTCAACGAGAAAAATCATGCAGATGTTTGTGAGCTGCAGCTCGTGTATTTGTTGTATGGCAGCTCCTTGAAGTGGAGCAGGGGTGGAGTGGAGTACTGTTCACATGTACAGTTTCAAAAGGCAGAGACTCCTAAATAAGTCTATGTATTTTTCAAGTATGGAGCAGCATAATATTACAATTTGTAGATTTTATTATTAATTATATTTTAAGTATTATATTAAAATCTTTGTGTTTCAGGATGGAAATTATTATGGGCATGTTTTAAAGCATTGGCAAAATTCAGTTGTTTGCTTGGTGCAAGATCAAGACCTTCTGACACGCACAATAAAAATATCATGGCATTAGTCAATTACAAAGTGATCTGCCTGCTTTGGCATTTCCCAAAATTATCTGTTGCTGAGCAGAATCAGAAAATAAAATTATACTGTGTAGGATGGACAGATAATCTGGAGGCTCCTAGGTTTTTTATATGTAATTATGAACTGAAATGTGTAAGTAATTGCTACTCTTTACCAAAAATTAAAGAAGGCGTGATGTAAGTTTTTTGGTTATGTGATTTAATTCTTGTAATTAATGACTGTTTATTATGTTTTTCCTCTCTCTTTTTTTTTGTTTTTGTTTTTTAGGCTAGTATGGAATCCTTGAAAGAGCTGGATCAAAGACTGTTTGAAATGTACATTGAATTCAAGGCAGATCCCATAGTTGGGTCCTTAGAACCCGGCATTTATGCAGGATATTTTGATTGGAAAGATTGTCTTGTTCCAGCAGGTAAATATCTGCTTATTAAACTCTGAAATAATTTTAACAGTGATTGATAGGAGCTAAAATATACTGTAAAATTAAAAACTTCTTTCTAATCTATGTTTTTAACTTTTGACAAGGTCGTATTATAAGTTCTTTCTCACAGACTTTACTTAATTCCTAAATAATTTTTTGAATACCCCCAAATGATTAAAGCAGCTTTTATCATTTATAATCTCTTTAATACTTGTTTTTTGTGATTATTTTGCTTCATTGCTTATATATAATAGAAAGAATTATAGAAAAAGTCATTGCTATTTTCTTATGAAATTCATTGAGATTGTTTGGAGTTTTTTTCCAAAGAATCTGGCCACTTTTGTAATAGATGTAATTACAGTTCTGAAAAGGTAAAATTATGAGAAAATGCATACTATAACATTAGTTTAGCAAATAATGTTAAACCATCAAAGAAGGGCAGGTATAAAGTATTTGGAATGACTGATATGTTAGTCATTAATTAGGTGCTTTTAGAGCCTCTGTTTTAAGGAAGCATAATATAAATGAGTCTGTGTTTTTTGCATTTTTTTTGTTTCATTTTTTTTTTTTAAGAAGTGAGAAATGTGCACATCTTAACATCTAGGTCCTTTGAACATCTCATCTGTCATATCTAAAACTAATGCATCTTAATCATTTATCACATGATTGCCTGGTTAATACCAAGTAGAAATTAGTTGCAGTAACATAGTGTGTGGCATTTTGAAGGTGATCCTTTATTAATTTTCAGTAAATCAGTGATTGACATGACAATTTGTACTTTCTTGTTTGATTGTTTCATGGAGTTGTATAGGGCAAGGTTAGAAATTTTGTGGTACTTTAAAATTTGATAGGGAGGTAATTACTCTTGTAATCTGTGAATCAGGAGGTGCAGTGCTTGCTCACTGGGACCTTAGAAACACAAAGATCTTAGGGTTTAATACTTTGAAGAAAAGTGTTTCTTTCATTACTTTTTGTGCTCAGAATATATGCTCTAATACAGTGTATAGCTGAAATAACTTATTTAATCTTGCACATTCAAATTTGTATATGAATAATACATAATTTATCATCATGTCTAAAGTATGTTTTTGCTTGGCATATTTGCATTCCCACCAGCTAACAAAGACAGAGAGAAAGAAGTTATGTCATATTTTATGTGATCATTTCTTGATCCTAGTGCATTGGGATCTACTTACTAGACTCACATTGCCTTTTGGATTATTCTGTAGTATTTTTTTCATCTAAAGAGAGTACTGAATTTCTATTAGAGGTGTGCCTTAATCTGCTTGTTATCCAAGTTGTTGTTGGTTTTAAGTACTTTCTCAGTAACTTCTTTGTAAAAATGAAAATAAAGTTGGTGATTAGTAGAGACTCCTCTTCAGAGACATCATAGTGTTGGCCAAGAGGTGCTAATTTGAAGTAGTAAAAAAAGCTGTTGGCTTTTTTTTTTTTTTTGCTAATCTCCAAGCTAGACATGTTAAGAAGGAAAATATAGTCACTTCTTCCATGCTTCTCCACTTCGATGATCTATCTTTCTTAGGGATAAATTCTGTTAAATGTACACTGTTGACTATTGGTATAAAATAGGGGTCAGTACTGGGTCCCCCAGGGGTCAGTACTGGGTCCTGTCCTCTTCAATATATTCATCAATGACCTGGATGAAGGGATGGAATGTATCCTCAGCAAGTTTGCTGATGACACAAAACTAGGAGGGGTGGCTGACACCCCAGAAGGCCGTGCTGCCATACAGCGAGACCTGGACAGGCTGGAGAGTTGGGCGGAGAGAAACCTAATGAAATTTAACAAGGGCAAGTGTAGGGTGCTGCACCTGGGGAGAAATAACCCCAAGCACCAGTA
>JAOXJK010000012.1:72305273-72333099 GCA_025774025.1 Xenus cinereus | reverse complement strand
TGGTGGAGTCTCCTTCTCTGGAGACATTCAAAACCCGCCTGGACAAGTTCCTGTGCAACGTGCTATAGGTAGACCCGTTCTGGCGGGGGGGTTGGACTAGTTTATATCCAGAGGTCCCTTCCAATCCCATATGATTCTATGATTCTATAAAAATGTACCTTCGAGTACCTTCAGTTTGTCTGTTTATAGCAATGATTTGTTGACCCTGAAAATATCCGGGGCTCTGAAGATAAAATTAATAAGTGACTAGGAAAGTCTCCCTCTTGAAGGATGTAGGTGAACTTCATTATTGAAAAAAAGGACTGGAAAAAAAAAAAAAAAAACGTGCGACGTGAGAGTCTGACTTTTTCCAGTATTCAGTGAAAGAAAAAAATCACCCAGCAAGCATATAATTGATTTTTTTCCTATAAGGTAGTATTCACAAACAAAAATTAAATTGTGCAACAGGATAATATTTCAGAAAATATACCATGATGTAATCTAAAAGATGCAGTTAGTAGGGCTGTAGATATAGTATCTTTCCATTTTACTCTTAGAAAAACCCAAAACAAGCAAAAAAAAAAAAGCCCTATTTTACAGTTCCTCTCAAAGTACAGCTATAAAAGTATCTACGTGGGTCACACAGAGTCAAACACACAGATCATTCAAGGATTCGTTAAAGATCAACCCATTGATTCGTTGAGGAAAAAACATTATTTGTATAGTAGAAATTATTATCTGTTCTTCAGTAATCTTTATGACTGCAAAATTTGAAGATTTTGAGTCATTTGGCTGACTTAGATCTTGACTTTTGTAGCCTTAATTTTAAAAAAGAAAGTTGATGACTTTGGTAAGGGAAAACATTTATTGCCTCAGTTGTGTTCTTGAGTGGTACTACCAGTGATGTGCAGTGTTGCCCAAGTATAGTTACTCGATGTTCCTTAGTGGATACAACTACACTTGATTGCCAAGATGTAATAGTTTTGGCTGAATTTTTATTTATGTACTGTTTCTGCATTAGCTTTCAAATAGAACTAGTGGTAGTCTAAGGGCAAATTTTGACAAGAACAGTTCTCTTTTTCAAAGGCAAGAAGTGGGAAAAGGCATCTATTTGCCCATGTTTAAAAGTTAAGTTAAAAGGCAAATAATTTCCCTGATGCAGTCTGAAACTTTCAAGCGTTCCATCCGGAGATTGAAAATTTGCCCAGAGTCGGGACATGCTGATGCCACAGATACATCTTCTGCAAAGGACATTTTTGGAAAAACGTAGATATGAAAATACTCAGGAATTGGTTAGGAATAATATTAAGAAATTTTTGATGATGAATTTCCCCTGTTGCTAGTCCAGCCCAGAGCTTCAAGACTGCAACTGTTGTTGAACAATTGTACCTGTCAAGTACTAGCAACTGTTCCTTTCTTGATGCTCCCCCTGCTGTTACTGAGCAAAATGAAGGAGCTAGAAGCCTGAATAAAATGCAGAAAGCACCCTGCATTTTGTCTGGGTGCAGGGTTATAAACTGCACTGGATTGTCAGTTTATGAATATTCAGAAAATATACCATGATGTAATCTAAAAGATGCAGTTAGTAGTGCTGTAGATATTCTGTTGTTAAGCCATATAGACCAATGCAGTAAGGGACTTTTCTGGTTTCCATTCTGGTTTTTTTGTTTGCTTTCTTTTCCATGTCAGTAAAAATTATGTACAGAAAAAACTATACAAAGAAAATCAAGTATAATCCAATCTTTAAATATTAACACTTTTTCCTACATGAGTACAGTTGATTTGCTTTATGAAATGGAGGCTGGTTTGGAGATAACACTGGGGTTTGTATTACTTGGAGCAGTTACAGACAAAAATCTATCCTCAGCTGTTACAGATTTTGAGAATCGAGTGCAGAATAATCTGGGAAAAAAAGTGGAGGCAGGATCCTGTCCCTGCCTCCACAGGGTTTTCTATGTCATATTAATAACTCGCTTAAGTGTTTCTGTCTTTATCTTTAAAATGTCTTCTTTGATTCCTGTCAATTTGAGCATTCATGTTTAATTTGACTACCTAAAGTCTTGTAAAGTACAGAATATTCAGAAAAATCTTATCCAAAACCCTTGATAATCTATTTATTGGCAACTTTGCAGTCATCATGCTTCCTTGTATCATATAATTCAGGAGGAAATAGAAATAGAACAGTTCTGAAGAAGAAATTAGAATGAAATTAAGAAGTCTGCTTTTTGTGCAAACTTTGGAAATACATCATATTAAAGTTTTGCACTATATTTCTGTCAGTGTGGAAAAAGCATATGCCTTGCTTATCCTGTAATTATCAGATATTTACTTATACATATGGTTTTTGTTACAGTTTTAAATATAAGGAAGGGCAAATTGTTTGCATGGGGCAAAATTTTAATTTAGTCTACGTGCTAAAACTTTTATTGTTTAGTTTCTCAACATACATGCTCTTTTCATGTTTTGAATGTCAGAAAGAACTTTTGCACAATGTAATTATACATTTACCCCTTCATTTTGATCTAAGGTGTGACTGCTGGTGTTAGAAGGCAGTATAATTAACTTAATTAGATTTATTGTTAATAAATAATTTTCATTTTAATTTTCATTTTAATTTCAGTGTCGACTTCTGAGTCTTTACAACAAAGACTTCAACATGCAGCAACAATGAAATCTAGTTTCACTCTTTTTTTCTTGTTTGAACCATTGTTCTAATTTAATCCATGATATTAACAGCATTTAAAGAGATTAAAGGAATAATGGAAAACATAATGTTAATCAGTAGCCAAGTATGGTTTTAGATTATTTTGTGTGTATATACTGGTCAGTCTGCTAGTTCAGCGTACAAGGGCGTTTTGTTCGTGTTCATTCTTCTCTCTTTTAGTAGTAGCCTGTGTTTTGTTGTTCCTTTTCTTTTTTTTTAAAATTCCATTTTAAATGCATATGTTTTTTCTTAGTCACCTGACAAAATTATGCTCTGTGATGTCTTCTGGATTCCAAACCTATAGTCTTTGGGAGGGTGAATGAGGTGGTTGTGTTACTCTGAGTTTGGATAGAAAAGATTTCTGTGTGTTGAGGTTTGTGCAGTACAGGCAAAAGTAGTTGTGGTATGTGGGCATTCAATCTTTTAGATTAGTAATGTGAGCTTCTGCATGCAAATATTAAGTTATTTTTACTGATGTGGCAAGCTTCATTATATTTTATTTGTTTATGTATACAACAATTACATAAATTTGAGACTACAGTAAGTGTGGATTTATTTATTTTATTTATTTGTTATTTCACCACATAAAAAGTGAATGGTCATTTATTTTTCTGAGGAATTCAGACATGATGAACTCTCTTTATAAATTATTTTTGAAATGCTGGGTGCTGTGCAGTCTAGCCAACAGTCATTAAAGTTCACAGCAGACAGAGTTGATAGTCTAACAACCTTTTTAATATATGTATCTTTGGTGTTCCACTGGTGGTGTAACATATTGGGGCTTCGGACCGATTTTTTGGTAGTATTTAAAATTTCAGATAGCATTGAAAATTTCAGGTGATTTCACACTTTCAACAGAAAGTTGATTGTTTGTGGTTTTTAGGTACTCATTCTGTACTTGGCATAAATTGAATATAGTAGAGTTAAATCTGAATTTCTTCATATTTGGCATGTTAAGGGAGCATTGTTTGAAACATTTGAAATATATCAAATGCCACTCTTACAGTAAAAGATTAAGTGCGTCAGATCTGCTAAATCAGATTTGATATACTTGTCACATCTCTTATCTGTTATTTGTCTAATTTTAAAATCTAATAAAAAGCTTCTAATGGCAATAGCCTGATGAAAAGGTACTCAACAGTTAAAAACGAAATATCAAAAGGCATATTTAATTTGTAGTTACACAGCGACATACTTGTCAACCCTAACTTTTATTCTTTTGTTTAATTTGGGGCACCAGCACCCTGCTTACATGTGAAAGATGACAAGTGCATTTACATCTTAAAAACATTTGGATATAGTAGAAATCTTTTCCTTTTTTTTTTTTTTACGAAATATGCAATTACTTTTTGACTGAAATGTGGAAAATAGTTTGGTTTGAAATCTCTGTAACCCTTCAGATTTTTTCTAACACTTCAAATGAATGGCTTCAGAATTACCTTACTAGATGCAGGTGATTTTGAAGTCTAACAAATCTTAAACCATTGATGTCCTGTCTTTAGGAATTCTCTGTCTTTTTATGCTTTAGTAAAGTCAAGTTCTACTATTTTGATGCAGGGATATAACATGCCAATTAGTTTTTGCACATCAACAGGGAGAAAACAATGATGCTTTTGCAGTTCTAATACATATAAGAAATAAATGCAATACTATCAAAAAACAAAACAAAACAAAAAAGTGTTCTGCATTGGCAAATAAAATTGCTAAAGGACTTGTCAATTGTGCTTTTTTTTTTGTTACAAAATGCCAGTTGTTTAACTGTTCATGATGCTGTCACAGATATATTCCACTAACTAGTTATTTTTGTCTAGCTACTAGAGTAGGAAGAGAGGGTACAGGCTGAAGCCTTGCACGTTTTACAGCTTGTGCTTTTTTGCGCTCCATGCCATTGTATTTAATTTTCTTGCAGTGTTTCTGAGTGCACAGGGGGTTCAGCATTTGTGAAAGTGTCCACCTTAACTACTGAAAATGAAACGTGCCTTCAGCTGCTAGCAACTGCAGCAACAAAGTGATTTATTTTTCTTCTCTCTTTTTTTTTTTTTTTTCTCCGGCAGGTAAGTATAAGGTATAGTTGGGTCTCTTTTCTACATCCTGGAAGAAGAGAGCTATGGCAAGCTCATCTGGGACATGTGAAGGCAAAAAAAAAAATCTTAAAAAAAGGAGACCACATAAGCACAGGACTGGACAAAGGGGAATGAGCGCTTGAAGAATCAGCTGTGTATCTGTGCTGGTGTATAGTGCCTTTGTGGAGAAACTTCTTGGAACACCGGAGTGTTCCTGTACACAGCGCTCCTTAAGTACTCCAGTTATAATATGCTAGTTTTCGTTCAGACTAACTGCATTTACAACATTACAGTAGTAATTTGGTATTTTATCATTAGAGTAAGGAAATGTTAACTGTGTTCTGTATCAACAATCAAATTTTTATCAGGATGAGTTGAATGCAACATCCTTAAATTACCTGTTCAACCAGCAAGTGTAACGATTTATGTGTTGCATGACTGTAGTTCTTGCATTTGATTTACTACACGTAGTTCTTTGCAGAGTAGAAAAGTCAGGGGTTATCATGTTGTAACCTTTCAATTAATTTTGTAAAAAAAAAATATATATAAAAATTTGCTGCTTGAAATATAAACACAAATTTCACTGCATGTTTCAAAATACCTTCATTTGTGTAACTTCATTTTAACCTCAGGTTTTTCCTGAGTTTCACTTTTAGAAGTTCAGGTTTCATTACATTTCTCACTTCTGACAACAGTGAGATTTCTTTAACATACTACATTGGTGTCTGAATTATAAATATTAAGGATCATTCTAGCTGGTGAAATGGAATGGACATTGTACCCTCCCTGTCCTTGGAAACAGTTGCAAAATGAGAACAGGAGAGAGAACTGTTTCTCCAGCTTCCTGTAGTTTTTGCCAACAGGTTATCTTTTAATTTCTGACTACTGTAGAAATCCCAGTAGACACTGTCCTGGAGAGACATTGCATTTTCCAGTCCCTACCTGCCACGCATTGAGTTACACTTGCATGTAGACTTTATTAGATACCTTCTTGTGCTTCCTCATGCTTCTTGCATGCGAGACTTTCTGCTGCTAACTTTGAGTCAAGTTTCTTGCTGGCTAATTTCAGCAGACTCTAGACTTCACATGTGCAAGCAGCAGGCAGTAGAAGTTAATCTGCAACTTCACTCTTCTATTTCTTATGATGTTTCTTCCTTATCATGTCTTGCCTTTGCTCACAGTTCTGCTTTACAGCATTTTCTGCTATTAAGCCTACCAGTAGTTGTTTACTAAACTGTCACCCATATCTCTCCCAGCTTTTATTTTCCTTTACCTGTCATTTCAATACATTGTGGCGTTTCTGTCTGTGCTTTGCTAAAAACTTTTAAGCTCCAGGAGTTAAGCTCCAAAACATCTTTAATTTTTCATTAAAAATTGTAATACTTGCATTCGTCTCAAATTGCAAAATTAAGTGGTTAGCAAAGTTGTAAATTGCCTATTTAAAGCCATGTATCGTGTTATTTTTCCCTTTAGAAAGGGAAGTAATATGATAGGGAAAAATCTTTCTCATGTGAAAATTTTGAAGACCTAGGGCAGGCAGATGGGAAGAGCATGAGCAGAAAAGCCTTGTATCTCTAAAAACAAGTCTTGCTGTGATTCCTTAGTCAGACTGTATCCTAGTCTTCTTGTAGCTTGAGAATCATGTCTATTCACGTACCCTTTCTTAACTGATGGTTGAACTCACTCTAATACCTGAATGAGATAATGATTATCACAACTCCGGAAGATTTACTTATCAGCAGTGTCTGACAACTCAGATTTCTCTTTTGTTGTCTAGCCAGTTGAAGGAAACTGTACCATACTTGTCTCCAGTTTGGCATTTTGATGGCCAGTTTGTTCTTTACCTAGGAAACTTACCATTAGTTCAGTGCTTTCTAGTTCACACAGTTTCAGTTCACAGTCCATCTCTGGGTTGACGTGTTAATGTCAACAACCTTCTTTTCGTTACAAGGAAACCTAAATATTTTTTACACCCTCAAACACATTCTTCAAAAAAACCACTTAAGATATTTTAATATTATTTAGTATTTTTATGACTGTCTTTGATAATAGCATCTGATCTCTGCATTGCTCAAAGCAGAAAATTAGTTGGGGATTGGAATCCATGATAATGCTGATAATGCACAGAGGAGAAAGGGCAAGTATATCTCCTCTCCCCCCAGCCCCATTTCAGCACCCATTATTACATACAGAAATGAGGGGATATCCACACGATTTTGGTACTGCCTCAACCCTTTCAATAAAAAATTAGTAGTAATAAATCACGTCATCAGCAGAACAATACTTATTCGTCTACCTTGTTTGCATAATGAATGCTTTGATGTTTACTTTGCATTTGATAGGCACAAATGCCATCTTAATGTTTATTATTTGATTTACTGATTAGTTAGGGTTTCCCAATGTTACTGGAATGAGGTGGGAAACAGTTTTGGAGCACTAGCACATTGGTTTACAGGTTGGATAAGTGAGTAGGAATGGATGGATGGAAATGTAGGATGTAGGAGAGGAAGAGCTCAGTGATGCTTCAGGTGGGTTTTGGAGCCAGAATTGAAGACCAGAGAGGTGAGGGAGGTATGATAAGGTCATAGTATAAAATGCCAAAAGCTTAGAACTTGTAATCAGTAGTCACTATTACTATTTCTTTGCATTTGATTGCTACTTTGATTATAGGCCAAAAAAAATTAACACCTGGGTTGTCAATGAGGTGTTTAAGTGGGCTCAGTGTTAGACTACTCCTTCAATCATTACCCATAGAAACTAGATCTTTATTATCTTGGTAATGCTGGAGGTAGTCTCTGCAGCAATCTTTAACAAACTGAGGTGTAATGAAACGAGTGGGAAAAGAAAGCCACATGAAAAGTAAAATTACCTGTATTCCCAAACTGTGATGTTGGTTCTATATCAGACTCATTAGTTAAGCTTTTTAACTTTAGCTTGGGCTTGTTCTCTTCCTACAAAGATATATTTACACAAGTATGCTCACTGTAGATGCTTTGCTCTTTCTCATGTAATATCCAGTTGGGTAGTACTTGCTGCTACAAGATCTTGGGACTGCTCTCTTCTTGTGCCCCAGAACTGTTTCAAAGTCCCTTGGATGTTTGTGGGTCTTAGCTTTCTGTATGGACAGAATGATTTTTTTACTATATAGCATTTATCTGCTGAGAGACTAAATGCATTCTCAGGGCTATCTCTATTTTATATTTAAATGTATTTTCTCACTTGGAATGGTTGTATTTTTCATATTGTATTGGCTGATGCACAATTACATTTCCTGTTTGGAGTTCATCCGTGCTGCAGACAAGTTCCTGTGGAAATCAAGGCATCCATTTGAAAAGTTGGGTTCAAGGCAGACTGATACGCTCTAGAAGCTGTGGGACTTTAAACTGTGGAATAGTTAATTAGATCATATTGAGCTCACAGTCACAGTTTCAGAAGACAGAGTGTGTGTGGGAGCACCATGAGGTCAAGAAGCATTTACAAGCCATCATTAATATTTGGGAAGCTTTAGTGTATTTTTGTTACCTACTCATAGGTGTCTGTGTCTGTCATTTAAGGCTAATGGTTTATCTGTAGTAGAGGTTTGTCTACTGCTGTTTGTAGCAAAGTCATAGTCCTCTAGCCCAAATTCAGAGTTTTGTGCTTCTTGTTAAAATGGGAAGTTCCAGGTTAGAGCTTTGCTATTAGTCTAAGTAAATTCAGCTGCATTAAAATTGTAAGAGTTGTCTGTGCAGGGAGCTGCCTGTATGGTTTCCATAATTCACACTGCTGTGCTTAGAGAGTAGTTTTGTCATGTTATGTCCCTGAATGTGTGCAGTAGTTAAGGATGTTGTAGTTATTAACATTTCAAATATACCGATGAAAATACAGTTTCCAAGACGTACCTTGCCACTGGACAGCTAAACTAGCGGAGTGGGAAAATAGCCATCTACTCAACACTTCAGTAACACTTTCTGCCCAGGGGTGTGTGCATGTTTTTAAGTTGAAAATTTTAGTGTAACAAAAAGTCTCAGCTCTCTATACAAAATTTCTATACAAAATTCAGCCTGGAGCGTATTCTCTCTGTAGCCAAGTTATCAAGCCCTTGAACTCTTACTTTTTAAGTGGGAAAATATGATAGACTTCTAACAGTTCAGCAGATCCATTGTAATAAAAAGCATTTCATTAGCTTAAAATTTCTTTACACGACGAACAGCAATTTAAATTTAATGAAACACTTAAAATTTATTGATGTTTGGATGAAATTATAGTGCTGGACTTGTTCAGCAGTTGAAGTAATTCAAAATTATTAAAATCCTTTACTTTGAACTGTGAAAAATCTTAAGCTTTCCAGTTATTGTGGGTCACTCCTGAGTCTAGATAGCTTCCAAATGTTAATTTTGGACTTGAACAATTTTTAAGGATCTATTGTTCAGGTCATGCAAAGACATTCTTCATTTCAAACCCATGCCCTTTTCAAAATGCTGTAGGGATTCAGTGAAATTTGGAAGTGAAAAGCTGTGAAATAGTAACATTGGAAGCTGGTGCAAGCTCTCACCTTCACACTAATAAATAAGATAAATATGCAGTCTCACTGAGTACTGTATGTGCCTTGCAACAATTTTTATCTCATTTTTTCCTTTTTCCTAGCAGAATAGAGGGCAGTAAGGTGTTTTGTTGTTTGGGTTTTTTTGGTTTGATTTTTTGATATTTTTTGGTTGGTTGGTTTTGGGGTTTTTTAACTGCAGTAACACCTCTAAAAGCTGCTGTGGTCTGGTTCCAACTTACTACTTATTTAAACAGACAGATAAATAAAATACTACATTAAATTCAGGTTTTTTGCTATAAATTCAAGGTATGGTCTTGTGAGTAATTATTACTGATTTGCTGATCTATATGTATTTGACTGCAGTACATGATGCAGTTTTAAATACAAATGTTGGTAGAAGTAAGGACTGCCTGAGAGTCAAAATGGTGACTACATCTTCAAGGTCATCACAAGTTACCAAGTCTGAAAAAGAAACTAGATTTTACCGTAGAACTCAAATTAGAGAATTTGGTGAAATGAAGCCAATGGCTTCCAAAGAATCCACCACATCTGAAACCAAGGTCCCTGTCTTCAGTCAGATCTTTCCCATGACTCAGTACTTCCACTGTGCCTACAAAATAGTGCTACCTATTAGTTTTTGCTTGTAAGCTAATACCCTGGCTTTGATTTGGTTGCCAATTTGCTGAATTTGGTTACTATGGACAAATAAAAATTCCATGTATCCACAAATGGTACACATACACAAAGCAATTTGAAAGAAAGTATGTAAAAATATTAACAGCCCATCCTGTGGTTTCTTTCACCATGGTGACTGACTGCTTGCATTTTTTGAGTTAAGAACATTCACAGACCTTTGCAGTATTCTAAAAGTCTAAAAAAAGGATTTTTTGTATTATATCTGCACCGTATCTTTGAAAAAGTTATTTTGACCTGTTTGTTACCATTGTACTTCTGATATAATTCAATAGAAATAGCAACTTTAAAAAATAAATAATCATTAATTGTACTAAAAAAACTATATCGTAAAAAACAAGAATATTGTCTGTCTTATTGCTGCTGGTAATCTTTTTGCTCAAAGCACAATTTTTAAAGTTCCTTACTTTAAAAAAAACAAAACAACAACAAAAAAACACCCAACTCTTTTAGAAAGTCCATACTCTACCTCCCTTTGCCATGTGTGCCTTCTCTTTTATTTACCAAAATATATTGGTCTTAACTCACTGTAATAAACACAGGATGTGTTTCACTGGTGACTAAGATTCTTCTTCTGTAGCTTGAAGGTTAGAAAGATATAGGACGTAAGTGGACACTGAAGTAATTAGTGACTGTATCGTTCCAAATACTTTCTTTGTGAAATTGGTCTCTCTTGGATCAGTTGACTTCAGTTTTCTCACTTCTTAGAATAATAATATTTGAGTGACAACCAAAGTAAATTCATAAACATAGTATATCTCTAAGCCCATTCTTCATTTATGAAATTGCTGTCATTTTGCATATGACAGGCTATTATTACAGTACCAGTGACTTCAGGAATTATGAGCAGAACACACCGTTTCCTGAGCAAGTCTGTGTTTTGAAAGGTTTTAATAATTTTAGGTTTTATAAAATCATGAAAGGACACCTTCAGGGTGCCTTAAAAATGATGTGTTTGAAAGAAATAAATTAATATTCTTGTAGACTATGCTTGGTTTGTGTTAATGAAAGGAAATATTGCTTGAAATTTTTGGATTCAACTGTTTTCGGTTTTGATAGAGATGTTGATTTTTAGTATACCTGGCAATTAAAGAAGTCACTTGCTTTTCCCATTGAATTGGTCATTCTGTATCTTTATGATGCATATAGCTACCCTCTTTCATCTGTGAAACACATCTTTTAAAAATTGACGCTTCTTGCCATTACATAAATGCTCCTGTATTGGGGTATCTGGGGGACATGTGAAGGCGTTCCTGTGTTACTGACTTTGACCCCTGCTGACACCACTGGATATGTGACTGGGCTTTATTAACCTGCACCTCTGTCAAGTAAGAGGTGTGTCTGGGATTGGCAAGGACCACCACATATGATGAGTTATCACACTTGGGCTTTTGGAACCCTATGTCGAAATTGTGAAGGGGTACCATTGGTTTCTTTTTTCCTAAGTGACTCAGTTGTGAAGAATTTGGAAAATGCTTCAGGTAAATGACAAACAGGGTACGGTACTGGAAATTATATGAGCACAAGGCTTCAGAAGAATGTAGGGACTAGTTTATACAAGATGATGATACTTAATGTCCACCACCCACCAGCTGCTCTGTTCCACAGTTTCTCTATTTTTTGGAAATTGGAAAAAAGAATGCAAAAAAAAACCCCACCAAAAAAAACAACAGAGAGAACTTTTAACCAGTAGAACAGTTTTGTGGTCAGCGCACCCTAGTTCATAAGAAGAATGTTGATGAGGCTTTTTTGAAAATATGTCCAATATATACCAAATACGTATATACTAAGCAGTCTGTCCCCTCTTATGTGCAATACTGTGTCTTGCCTCAGTGTTTCTTTTGCTCACAGACATTGGAAACTGCTCTGTGGCTAGAAAATAGCCATTAAGTTCCCACTCTGCCAAATATCCTTGATATACATAGAGGGATCTCAGTCCTGCTTTACAAACTCCTAAAATCAGTGGGAACCTAATCATACCAGGGATATGTGCCCTGTTGATTTTTCAGCACCTTACATGTTAGTTATTAACACTCTCTGCTTTATCAAAAGAAAATCCTTCAGCCTTTAAATTGTTCTTAGTGGAAATTTAGTGAAATAGAACTTCCGTACATAATGCTATGGCTGTTATATGCTGAAAATGATGGGGGGCAGAGGGAGGGAATTTATTAAAAATTTAAGAATTTTTCCTTGGGGAGAATGAAGAAGTATTTGCTTAGGAAGCCATCCTACAGCTAACAGATTGCTGATAGAAAAGTTCAGGTAGTAGTAAGGCATGCTTAGATGTATTAATTTTCAAGTCAAGAAAGAAGGTTTGTTAAATTGGAGTACTGCATCCAGCTTTGGAGCCCTCAGCACAGGAAAGAGGTGGACCTGTTGGAGTGGGTCCAGAGGAGGACCACAAAAATGATCAAAGGGATGGAGCACGTCCCCTTGAGGACAGGCTGAGAGAGTTGGGGTTGTTCAGCTTGGAGAAGAGAAGACCCCAGGGAGAACTTATTGTGGTTTTTCAGTATTTAAAGGGGGTCTGCAGGAGGATGGGGCCAAACTTTTTAGCAGGACCTGTTGCAATAGGACAAGGGGTAATAGCTTTAAACTAAAAGATAGAAAATTTAGAGTAGATATAAGGAAGAAATTTACAATGAGGGTGGTGAAACACTGGAACAGGTTGCCCAGAGAGGTGGCAGATTCCTTGTCCCTCGAAACATTCAAGGTCAGGTTTGACGTGGCTCTGAGCAACCAGGTCTAGTTGAAGATGTCCCTGCTCATTGCAGGGGGGGTTGAACTAGATGACCTTTAAAGGCCCCTTCCAACCCAAACTATTCTATGATTTTATATCTAAGAATCTCGCATGTAAATTTCATTCTGCAGAACCTATTTTTCCCACTCAGGGAGAACAGTAGTTTTGTTTTGGATAGTATGTGTTATGTTGTAGTTGGGTGAAATTTCTTTTCTCATGGTGCAACTGCTACTTTAAATATCTGATAGTTGTGATTATATGACACTGTTGGGTTTCCCCTTAAGTCAAACATATATGGGCACACAAATTCAACCGAAAAAGGCTCAACAGCCGCAGCAATGCTAATACTGAAGTAGAAATGAGTGAGATTTTATTTTTAAGTGCTGATAAATCTGTAGGGCAGCACAGTATTTGCTGTGAAGTGTTTGTGTTCCTATTCTGTCTCAGGCTTGTGTTCATGGATTACACCCACATGTTGATGGGGCAACTCTGCATGTAGAGCATGGTGTCATGGCTGTGTCTGTGCCAGACAATGCTGTTAATGCTTAAATGACAACAACAAAAAGACAAGTTTCTAACTTAAGTTCTAGGTTCAGCTAAGGGTCATTGATGCATTCATGGCTGCAAACTCCTAAGTAGGTTTTTGTCTTTTGGTTTTTTTTTTTTATATTAGTGCATAGGGGGTTTGTTTTCGTTTAGAGGGGGTTTGGTTTTGTTTTGTTTTCTTTTTGACATTTACATTTCTTGTTACCAGATTAACAAGTTGAAATTTAGCTTTTTCTGCAATAATTCAAGTAATTTGAGAGTCTTTGTGTTTAATTCTCATGGGCATGCAGCATCCTTTACTCATGACCTCTAGGGTCTGGGCTGGTAAAAGGCCCTTTACACTTTTTGTTACCATGTTTGATGGAAGAAATGAAAGTAAATTATCTCTTAGTAAAACTCTCCTGATAAAATGTATATATGTCAAATTGGCCTTCAACTACCTGTGCATCTTTTATGTATTAGATGCTAGCAAACTTCTTCCTAACTGAAGCACTATTGGGCATATCCCGTTGTAGTCTGTAGCCTTTACAGCTTCTGGTCTTTATCTTCTTAATGCAGATTATATTCTGTCCCAAAGAGCAGTGGGTTTTAATGTGTGTTGTAAGGATCAGAAAGCATTATTTGGATTGCAGACTTCTTCAGCCGTCGCTCAGATCTTTCTGGAAGGTTTGATGGAGAAGCAGAAAATTCAGAACCGCCTCAGCAGCTTCTTTTTTAAAGACATCTTAGTTTGGGGTACACACAAGGGCACAGAACCAGTATTATTCTCTTAATGTTCTCCTCTTGTCTACGCATGAGCTTCAGTCTACAAATGTATCAATCACACAGTAGTGGCAGTCCTTAGAGCTCTGACAAGACTGAAGCTGAAACATAGAAACTTTCAGGTTCTTTGAACATGATGACGTAATTTCTATTGCTTGAATGAAATAGTTCAAAACCAACAAATAACATAAATCTTGAAAGTCTTCATGTTTAACATTTGTGCAAAGTAGTTTTGTAGCTACTTGTGTCAAGTCCTTCAAGTGACATTTGCTGTTTTACATCAACAGAGTATCATGGCTGAAAATAAGAGCAAGGCAACTAATTCAAAGATGTAGCACTCTGACCTTCAGATCTCAAAATATTTAGCTAGGTTCTGATTCACCGATCAGGCTCTGTCTTCCCTTGCTTCAGAACTGTGCTTTATAAAGCATTTTCCCAGATATATTACGAGTAATTTCTTCATTAAATTTCAATTATTGATAGCTGTTTTTAGGTCACTATTAGTTCATACAATTTTTTCTCTGATTCCTAAGACACTGTATATTTATAATTACCATAAGCTATGCAGAGAAAAATTTCAAGGAAACATCAATCTGATTCACAGTTTAATTAGTATGGAGCTAGTAAGAACAATAGATTTATCAAAACATTTTCAGTTTTACCAAGAAAGATCTGCTAATGAGCTATTTATAGCACACTTGTATCTATTTTTGTCAGTAGTCTAAGGACTGACTTAGGACAAATGGGTTAAAAAACAGGAAATGTGGTTAAATAAGTGGGTAATCTCTCCAGAGAGTTTCCAGTTTGCCTACACGTTCACATTTTCTTCTGAATGCACTCTCAAAACAACACTAAGTACAGTACCTTGAAATCCATCTCTGCTTAAAGGAGGGAATGTTTCCAGCAACAGCAGGAAGTGGCCTAGAGAAAAATTTTACATACTCGGGTAAATTCAAATGAGGTTCTAGAGTCACTGTCTGTGGTTTTTTTCTGCTTTAATAACATTGGAGCAATTGTAGGACATTTCAGTTGGTTCAGGTGTGTCATATGAATCCATAAAAGTCTTTGAATGTTGTAATTGTATCTTCAGTTCTAGATTAGATTTAATTAAATACTTTCCTCCAACTTTACCCTTTCTTTTCCATGGGGCTGTGTTTGTTTGTTAATATACTATGCACATGTGTTTCTTTCTTAAATATGTATAATTGTTTGAAGGTAGTAAAAATGTTATTAATCAGACTGCATAGATCTTACTGTGAAGTAAGGAATTTACTGAACATGATGATGTCCATTTAGTTCTTTAGGAAGTGGTGTCCATATTTCTTTCTTTGGGCAAAGCAGAAGCAATAGCTCAATGAAAGCCATTCTTTGCGCTGCTTGTTACTTGGGTTTCGACAGCTATTAATTATTAGCTTTTATAAAAATCAGTTTGAAAATTATTTGTGAGTCAAAATGAGGAGGGAATGTAATAAATAAATAAAACAGCTTAGGTGGTGGTAAACATTATGACCTGGTGAAGTTCTTCTATTTTTAGAGCTGCTGACGGATATAAAGTGTTTGGGTCTTAGCATCCTACGAACAATTTTCTACAAATGTTTTTATACAGGGCAAACAGCAAAGCAAAATAGCAAATACAGTTTTAGTAATTAGGAAGAAACAAACAGGCTTGTCTAGCTACCTTAATATAGAAAACAGGCTACTGGTAGTACCGGTATTTGAAGCTGGTTTCCTATCAACTGTCTTTGAAGGTAGAAACCTTTTTGCTGTTGCAAAGAGTAGAGGTGAACTGCTTTGTTATGTCCATGGGGAAATTCCAGGTCACATCTCTACCTTTTTTTTTTCTTTTTTTTTTTTACCTTTTTAAAAACATCTGCGGGGTGTCAGGTTAGATGATATCACTGTGTGGGTGGGGGCGCTTCAGTAAAATAGCATGACATACTCATGTACCAGTGCTGTAGTTCAATAAAGGCTCACGTCTGCAGGCAGATTAGGTTTCTGTCTATTCCACAGTTAGGAGACTATCTTGAAAGGTATAAGCTTCTTGGAAATTAAAGCGCTACTTTTCTAAATGAGGTATTCCATTCATTGTATTAACTCCAAATAGTAGCTAGCTTTTAAAATTATTTTCTAGAAACATTAAATAATTTAGCACCTTTTCTAATGAGGCAAATAACAATTTATTGTTCTAGAAACATACAAGGTTTTCATTCATAATGGAATTTTAATTATTTCTCTTAATTCCTACATTCGAATTAAACAGACTCTCAGTCACATTAAATTTTCCCTGATTATAAATGTTAGATTTCTTAATAGTTTTGAGGGACAACACCTTAATTTAAGTGCATTTTGTGTAGCCTTAGACATCTCTTGGTCCTTATGGGTAGCACATGCTTCTTCTTCTTTCGTGTCATCCTGGGCACTTAATTCTAAATACAAATTGCTTGTATATTTATTTTTTTTTTCAAATCCAAGTTGAGTTCCCTGAAAGAGTCAATAAATAAGTTTATTCCAAATACCTTCACGATACCAACATAATGTAAAACATTTTTTGCTATACATACTTCATAGTTCTATAGCCTGAGTCTCTGAAATATTTTGCATGTAAGGTATATTGTAAGTCACATTTATTTGGAATGCCTCATACCAAAAATAAAAATATTTTGAGGTGCATTTTAATTTTCACTTTTAGTCCGTGCTGCCTCCTGTTTGTTTCTTGGGATAAAGTAGTTGGTAGAGCTTTGTCATGCTCTGGGAGGTGTTAGTCAGTCATCCATAAGCATGGGAAGCCTAGAACCATTCTGTAGATCTCTTAAATTAAAATTTGGGTACCAAGGTATGTCTGCAGAAATATATTTTTTTTTTTCAAATTCTTCTAGTAACTTATGCATGCAGACAGCACTGACTACTCTGCTGACCTGCTGCAACCTCCAGAAATGTTTCACTTTTTAGTGCCTCTTCCCCCTCCCACCCATTCTGTCTTACCTGTTGGTGTTTTTAGTTTTCAGAAAGAGATTACTTGATTTTAGTCGGAAGTTATGGGTTAGGTTAGGTTGGAAAGTGAAATTCTGTGGTATGTGTTGGGCAGTTGGGCAACTTGGCTTGTCAGGAGGCATCCATCTGACATTGAAATCCCTGGACAGGGCAGGACAGTGCTCGCTCGGGGTACTGCATAGCACAGTCTGCTTTCCCAAGAGCTGCAGAAATACAAATAATATGCTGCCATCTCACCGGGTATCCTGTTAGCCCATAGTACTGCTTTTGTAACTTGAGTGTCATGGAGGAAAAAAAAAATGTCCTGACCACACTGGAAATCATGCTAGAATAATTGTAGTTAAAGCAGTTGTTAACTATTGCTATTGCTTCAGCTGCGATGCAGCCAGAACCTAGAGGAAATTTAACAGTTAAAAACAGACTGTTTAAAGAAGTTACATGGCTTTGTGGATACCATTCATTAGTTTCTTTTTTAATGTGCACTACACAGCACTGATTAACGACCTGCAGTAGATGTGTGCAGGTTTTTTTCCAGCAGTTTCATATAGCAGATAAAAAAAAATCTTAAGAGAAGAGCTGCAGGAGCTTAACTGACATAGAGTTTAAAACACTTTGTGTGTCACTTGCTTTAAAGTTTGGCACTATGTATCTGAAACTTGGAGGTGAACATTTTCAATATTGATTCAGTTAAATCTGGCAATCAGGTGTAATGTAATTGTAAAGAGTACATATCGAATAATTTAAAAAGCAGGTACCTTCCTTAGAACAGATGAAATCATAATTTTTTTTTTTGCATTTGTCCTCCTTTATGGGGGGGTCATTCCAAAATTCTCTATCAGCTTAAGCAATTGAAATGTCCAGGAACAGTCCTGGTTCCATACCTGTGCAGCTAGGTATGGAAAATATTAATCTCTTTGAGTCACCAAATTCTGTTTGTTGTTATTTTTTAGGAAAGTTTTTATTAAAAAGCAATCAGGAAAAAAAAGTTTTCAAACTGATTGACTGTTACAAACAACTCACCAAACAGAACAATAAATTGTAAAAATATTGCATACAATTGGATGGGCTTAAAAATTTGAAATTTCAGACTCCCAGGCATCAGTTTTCCCAGCTCTACCAAGTCATGTTCAAGCCTCAAGGCCAACTAATTTAGTGCTCTCTTTTCAGAGGCGCTAAGAAACATTACTACCACCAGCAGCAGTTGCTTGCCCATGCAAGTACTGACCTCCTACAGAGGCCAGAATGCTCTCTGTTGTTTCCTAAATTGGTGGCTCTGTGCCTACCCAAGACTCATTTCTGCTTCAGTCCCTCAGAGCTTAGGTTTCTAGTAAGCCAGTCAACTCAGTCTTGAAACAGGACTGGTAGCTTGGTCAACATACAAAAACCTAATCATTCCTCTTTGGTGGATCCTTCTCTTTCTTTGCTTTTCAGAAAAAAAAAAAAAAAAGCCAGAATTGAGTGACAGCTGTCAAACTGTAGAACTTCCTGCAGATGGCTGTTCTGATTCCACAGAAGAACAACAGCTTTTAATATTCTTGCCTGACTTTTATTTGACGATGAATTTGCCTCAGACCTTTTTTCTTTTGACCCTTCATAGCCTCACATCCTCATGTCTGGTATGGTTTATTACCAATGAGCAGAGGTACCTGCTGCCACCACCTGCTTTTTCTAAACGGTTATGTGCTTTTATCCTCCTCTCCTCTTTGCACGATAGGCAAGCTGAAAGGCTTGTTCAGCGAGAGGCAACAGCAAGGTTAGCTTCCCGATTGTCCATCTCAAATGAGGTTCCAGTCTCCCAAGAGTTAAAGTATGTTGAACCCAAGCTGCCTGGGTTAAAATTTCCTGTGCATTTCAGTTGTGCTACCTGAACTTCAGTTCATTTTTTGAACTCTTAAGTCTGCAAAAGACGTAAAAATGTTTGACTCTCGTATCCTCTCTTTCTCAAGTTACTATAGAAGGACTGGGAACATTTGAAGACTTGTTGTCTTCTGGCACAGAAAAAGCATCCTGATGAGTTCAGTTTTACTGTGTGTGCAACTTTTGCTCTGTTTGTGCATGCAAGTTTTTGTAGCTTCTTTGTGTCTTAAAATTACGCATATGGTATTGCAGTTCCAGCTCTTGCATGCTTATTCAGTCACTTTGGAGGTTTCATAGTAGAATGTTGTCATCTAAGTACTTGGTGGAAAGATAGCTCTGAGAACTACATGTGGGACAAATGGTAGCACTACACCATCTAAAGATCTGCGGAATGACTCCTGCATTGGCAAGCTAGAAGTTTAGTTTCTGTTACTCCTCAGAACCACAGGTCTTTTTCCCTTCTGCTTTTCCCATAGTTCACACACTCATCCTTGCTACAGCTTTACAGTATTGTTAAAATTGCTTGTAAATATAGACTGACAGATTTAATTTGTAAAAATAAAAAATAAAAAAAATAATAGCTGATGTAAACTGGGGATGAAATTTAATGGATGATCTTGTTAAGTGTTTCAACAGTAAAAAGTACAGTGGAGGACCCAAAATTGGAAGGTGCTATTTTAATGTTTCTGTCAGCCATTGTGATAGTTGATGGCTGAAACTGTCCTTCATTTTTTATGTCTTAAGTCTTCACATCCATTTTTCTTTAGAGCAGTACTGGGGCTTTGTTAGTTGCAGATAGAATTCCAGCAAGTCAGAGCCTTTGGTATTAAGAATGGAGTGGGAGTGGAATGCGTTTATGCTGTAACAGAATAATAACATTTTCCTGAGAGAAATCGCAAGGGCTTGTTGAGACTTTCTTTAACACATTTCTGTCAGAAGCTATGGAAAGGCATTGTATTTGTGCTTCAATATGCTAAATAAGAGGTATTTTCGACTTAAGAATGTTATGTTTCACTTGATTAGCCTAATAGTTGCAACCTACAGTTATATGGTGCATTAGCTTTCAGTGCTGTATAATAGGACTGGCAGCATGGTGTCCCAAAACTGTAATTGCGTGGGCTGCTGAACAGTCGTAAAGAAAGCTGCACAAAAATTCTATTCTAGACAGAATTTTTTCATTTTGAAATGAATTTCACAACAAATTCACAGTTGGATGCCACCGCTTGTATTTCCAGTGAATCATACTCCAGAAAAGTAATACTTTGCTTCAACAAAGCCTGCCACAAACAGTGCAGTGATATAAATCAGAAATTGGATATTTTTTAATTGTAATTTTTCAAAATATAGTACTGTTATTAACTATGCCTGCAGGTCCTGACATTCAGATATGTTTGGCTTTGTCTTCACAGGCAAAAATGAAAATTCTTCACAAATAAGACAAAAAGAAGGGCTGAGGGGAAATACTTTTTTTACTTATGCTCTACTCATGATAGGAACTTGACTCCCTGATGGCAGTGGTTGTCACAATACTGCATACTTAATAGCATAGTCAGAGCAAACCTGTTGCATGGTTACCTTTGATTTCCAGCCTAAGTTTACTGATGGTCAATTCATTTATACCGTTCTTTCTTGGGCCAGTATTGCTCTTCAGCTTAGGTAGTTCTCCCTTCTCTCCCTGTCTGGTTCCACTTACTGGCATTTTTGAGTGCAATTGCATCTTCTTTCCATCTTTAGTTTCTTTAGCTTACCAAGACAAGGTCTTTTAGAGTATTAGATGCTGCAATTAAGGTAACTACAGTTCCATATACACAGACTGTCTCTAAACTGTATAGCTTTACACAGTTTGTGCTGAATTATCTGCTCTTAAATTGCAAAACCTGTCTAAGAAACTGAGGAAATACTTGAGCTTGTGTTGGGCCCCCTGATCCTACAGTCATAGCAGGACTGGAACTGCTGTGAAAGGTCAGGAGCACCTAATTAGTGCTACTGGGATTGCAAGAAATAATCTCCTTTAAGATCTTAGTTCACCCGATTGTCCTTGTACATGGTACAAGGATGCAAAGTAAAATATGTCTGCTTATCTCCTTTCACTGAGGTTAAAGTTATCAGTGTTATTGTACAGCTGGGATGGGCTACTAGTATACAATACTAAACTATTGTCACTGCATTTTTACCACAGGTTCCATCTTGATTCCATTTGCCAATTCATTCTGAATTCTTCAGTTAGAAGACATAAATGACCCTTTTATATCTTAGCTGTGCACTACCAATGGTATTTAACGCCTGCTGCTAAAGTTGCTGACATTAGTACTTCATGCTTATAGAAATTAATGGTACCTAGTTACGGTATCTCAGTGACTGACTCCTTAAGAAATAAATCATGTAAGGTTTCCACAGACATGGTTGATAGGCAACCTTTACTAGCAAAGTCAAAAGTTGTTTAATTTGGGTGCTGTGAGGGGCAGCAGACAGAATTAGCAGCTCCTCTCCTGAGCCAAGTTGCGTGAATGCATGAGAAGAGGCACGCTACCTCAGGAGCTTAGGTGGGATGGGTGGGAAATGAGGATTCTTCCTTGGAACCACATCACCCTCTTACACAACCCACCCACTTTGGTCTCAATACATTCCAGCTTTTCACTCCCCTCCTTGACAACACTTTTTCCCAGCTCAGCCAGCTGACCTCCTCTCTGCAGGACGCACACCTGCCCTCTCTGTTTGACATAGCAGCCCCTTCTCTGTACTTTCGTTATGGCTCCCCAGCTGTACCAGGGTTTGGGATGCTTCATTAGAGAGCAATCAGTTAGGTCAAAGAAATACTGGTTAGTTCATGACTGAAATTTTGATTGACTAATGAACATGCTCTGGCAGTGCTCAGGTATCCGTAGAGAAGGGAGACTGTCAAAGTCTTAACCTTGCGCGGCATTTGTGCAAAAGTAAAAGCACACCATTTCCACATGAAAGATCCTACTGTCACAAGATGAGGCCGGTAGGCAGCCAAAAGCTGAATACCACATAGGTTTGCAGACCAAAAGCATCACTTTGCACCCTGAGGTTAACTGCAAACCAACTCCTAAATTCACCCTTTACCTCTTGATGAGATTTGCATACCGCTGTTCGGTGCTTGGTCAAGTAGTATTTGCTTGTGGGACGTGATGCACATTTGTCTTCTGTGATACGAAGCCTGCAGAAGATTTAAACTGGGGCAGAGTGAAGCAGAAGAAGGAAAACAGTAGAAGAGGAAAAAGGAAGGGGGTGTTGCATTTCCACATATACCTGTGATCTTTTGGTGTGGTTGAAGTACTGGTGTGTAGCATTCTTACTTTGTTTTGCAGGTTACAGGGGAGAAGGAAAAAAAAAGGTTTCATAAAATTTCTGGTATTGTTTTATTCCTTCCTCTCTTCCTTTCTTGTTGCAAAAAAATCACTAACATAACAAGAAATTATAAACTTGCAACCTAATGTACTATGATGTTGTTGGTTTAGTTTAAATGGAAAGAGTGACTGAGATTTTTCAAGGAAAAGAATAAAGATAGTGAGAAAAAGCATTAGAGATGTTTTGGAATGTATGGGGAAAGGCTTGTATTTTTCTTTACCTTGTGCAGTTATTTGCATCTCTTGCAGAGTGAAAACAGAACATTCCTTCTAAAAAGTTCTTGATTATTTTGTATGTTCAGAAACCAAACTGCTTTTAGTGAGAGCAGTAACGGCTTTGACGCTTGCCTCTTTGCTATGAACTTTTGAAGCAGAGACTGTCTTGGTACACGGGCCCGGGTGCAGAGTTCAGCTACATCCTGGTTGCACACTGGAACAGGAGTTGCTGTTCAGTGTGTCTCCCTCCGCTTTCCCCCAAGCACCTTCACTTCCAACAGGAGACCCGTGATACCCTCCAGGATGCACACATGAGTCGAAACTCCAGGCTGCATTGCGTTGCACAGTGTTGACACAGGCGATGAAAGCGTTCGTACCTCATGCAAGGGGGGGGGCCTGTCGTCCTTTTGTCCTACTCTTACAAATTTTTTGTCTGTTACTAAGTTAGACAGAACGAGTCTCTCTGTTTTAGATCTTGAGGTGAGAAGTGGGACCAGTGGTTAAAAAAATGAGCACGACTGAAATTATAGTTGTGAGGCACTACTACTATTCTCCCATAGAGTAACTCATTTTTATGATCTTGGGTAACTCCTTTTAAAGCAATTTTTCGTAGCAGGATTAATTTGATGCATCAGTGTTATCTGAGGAAAGGTGGAGCAAGTAAGATGAACTGATTAAAGATTCACTTTGTAATTTTTATAACAGCAGCCTTAATCACGCTGTGATCTCTGAGCTGTGTGGTCTCACCAGTCTTTGTCCGTGATTCTGATCTCTTACTGTTGATTGAATATATCGAAGGGAGTGATGGGATCATTGCAGTTTCTCTGATTTATGCTAGAGTAGTTGAAATCAGAAGGTAAGGTCATGTGGATCGGTAACTCTTATTATTTTGTGTTGCACTTCCAACATATATTGCATACTTTAATGAGTTAAATGCTTTCTAATTTGCCTTTGCCTACGAAGTGAAGTGCCCAGAAAAGCAAATGGGGTAATGCTAGATGTTTGCCTATTTTAGATCTTACACAGTGGGAGTCCAGGTCCAGGAAGTTACTCCAGAATTACAACAACGTAAGGGACTAAGAGGCTGTTCTAACTGAAGGACACCTCTTCTGGATGTCCTTAGATTTAGAATTTCCTTTATAGTATAAATTGATAAGCATTTCATGTGCTTGGTAAATAAAATGCTTATTTGAATTCTCCACCCTCCCCAAGAGGAAATTTCTACTAAGGCATGACATCTCCTATAAACTGCCATGAGTAATATGTTCTGAACTGCTTTCAGAGAAACAAGAGTCCTTACTGTTTCTATCTGTACTGATAGTTTACAGTCAGAGAAGCTGATAAAGTAGTACGATCTTCTTGAAGACTGTTGTATAAACAAAAACCCTTGTCTTCTGTTTCTCTAATACTTACTGAGCTGCAGTGAATGTGCTGTGCCCTGGTATGTGTATTCTAGCAAGACATCCAGAATTTATTTTTTAATAATGCTAAGTTTTTATTAAATTGGGTTGCCAGAGAAAAAGAATACTGAAACAGGAACCTGCTGGCTTTTTTAACCTTTTGCTGTAAGGAAATGTGCCTTTCTCCATTTGATTTGAAAAAGGAAATAACGCTGGTGGTGTGGCTATGGAACTTTCTCTTTCTGCCTCTGATTGTAAATGTGCTAGTGAAAGAATGAAAAGAAAAAGTACAGTATTAAACAGTAGAATATTATTGTTTTGTTGAGACAACAGAATGAAAGTAATTAATTATCCTGCTTGTTTTGTTTCAGGTGTCAGAAACTATTTGAAAGAAGCATTAGTGAATATCATTGCTGTGCATGCGGAGGTGAGCAAAACTTCAGATTGTTTCATGCTTACATTTATATGAATAATTTCAGTGTACTTTGCGTGTTAAATCCTGGCTTTCATCACCCCTTCATTATAGATGTAAGTGCTTTGGGTTAGGTTTAGCCAACCAAGTATGCAACTGCTAAGTTTTTTAAGGGCAGGAGGAGATGAACAGTTCCGGTTTATCCTCAGTAACACTCCATTACACCTTTTTGTTTCCGCTGTCTGATGAAGAGGAAAGCCAAACTAAAGCTCAATTCTCCCCTTTTCATGCAGATTAAATATATATAGGGAGAGAAGTATAGGTAGATATGATGCTCACTTTCTCTGATTAACCTTATTTTCCACAACATGCGAAAATGAGCTTGTGCTTTGCTTTAGAAGAAATGTTCAATATATACCACTCGGAGTGAAAAGGCAATATATGTCATTCGCGTACATAGGAAAAAAAGTGAAAACCTAAAACTAGAAAGTTTTATAGTCTCTGTGTTCTGAAATACTTAGCTTAGTAATAGCTTATGATAGGGAGTACATATTAAAATTAAAATATTATCATTAAAATAATATGCTCGCAGAGCTGCAGTTATTTGGCCTTTTGTGATAATATGCAGGAATTTTCTATAGTCCATTACATTACAACCCCTGTTCTAAATACTCCTTCCTTCTAATCACCAAGAGTGTTATCACATTACTATTGCTCTTGGTACAAGCATTGGTAGTAATATCACTATAACCTTTCAAAATAGCACAAGTATAGCTGCTCTGCTTTTTCCATCTACTTAAAATCTTACGAGATTCATTTGAGGGTTTATTTTATTCCTCCTTAAATTACAAGGATTCATCTAAATGAAAATATTTTTCAGAAACTTTAAATATCGCTTACAATATTTTTGATTCATGTTCAGTATTTACTTATAGCCATTTTCACAGAAGCATTGCTAATTTTAGCAAATGCTTCCAAATGGGGGGATAGGCAACACCAAAAATATATACTACCATGACATTCACTTTTAATGTTGTTTTTCAGTGTAGTGGAATTTAATAAAAATGAAAATGAGAGTTTTTGCTTTAAAAAAAGTCAAAGCATTTGTGCACTAATCCTGTAAACATGCGTAGTCGTTAAATTGCTGCAGCAGAAAGGTGCACTTCCTTGCTGACTTCATTGAGACCGATACTGATTTTGGCCCAAATAGTGTTGCTTCATAAATTTCTAGACGTGAAATATTACAGAAATATGAAAATGTGTGTCAAGATGAAACCCCCATTTTCACTGTTTTCTGGTGGAAATTCTGTAAGCTGGGTCAGATTTAAGTTTAGTTAGCAAGGCTGCAAGTTTCTGTAGTTTGAAACAGCAAAAATTAACCATCAGCTGAACAGTGAGCATGGACTGAAGCGGAAAGAAAATTGTTTGTCTACCTTTGAATTAAAATTTAACTGAAATCAAAATAAGGGCTTCTTATTGCAAATTTGTGATGATTCACCGTTGCTGAGAATTTTTTTTCCTGGATTCTGCATAGTAACTTCAAGAGTGCTCGTTGTGGGCACAAATACTCTCTTCTCAGTAGAAGATTTTTGGGTATGTTCCTGGTATGTTTGTGACGAATTGCTCAGCAATATTTGCTGCTGAATAAGATGACCCGTTCCCAAATCGTTACTGTGGGTTTTTTGTTGGTGATTTTTTGTTTTTTTTTTTCTTACTATGTAACTTACTTTGCTTTTGTAGGTTATAGCAGGTTGCATGTTTGAATTAGCAGTGGTAACAGCTGATAGCTGAAATACATGATCAATATACTTAGCATATGGTACAGACCTGCCTTCTGGAACGGTCAGCTTTATTGGATCCCTGATACATAATATATTGCTTAAATCACTGAAAACTGTGTAGGAATCATGTATTTATTACACACTCACACACACACAATTTACTTTTACACACATATATGAGTATCTTCTGTCAGTTATTACATTTCCTTGTCAGACATGAGATGTAAACTTCACATAAAGCAAAGATATCCTAGCAAAAAAAAGTCATTCCACTACTTAATTTTTTAGATCATTTTAAAGCAGAAATCAGGGCAGTAATTGTTTAAAAAGTCTATGCGGTTCATTTTCCTCCTTGCACCACTCCAGTCACATTGTCTTCAGTTCCTTGTGTCATCTTCTCCCTCAAACCTGTGCAGTTTTAGTGCAGCTTTATCATCACCTTTAAGTCTTGACAGAAGTTTGGTCTAACCTATAGTCTCACTTCCTCCTATATTCCAAGCTATCGGCCTGTGTTTTTCTCCAATTCTGTGTAGAAAAATCATACTACTAGGTTTTTTTTCTTTTTTAATTCACCAACAATTTCTCGCTTCCTTAAAGCTCCCTTTAAGGAAGATTGGTTTCTTTATGCTGTCCTTCAGGTATAGATCTAATGTTCAATTTTTCATTGCTGTTGCAGTTGCTATTCTGAACCTCAAATGGAGGATCCAAGTACCACTTTAAAAAGCTATACAAATGAGCAGTTAAAAAGATTGTCTTGATGCATGGTAAGACCAGTAAGGTGTAATGTTTTTGCCAGCGAACTAATAAATGGCAGTGATGGAAGAATCTAAATGAAAATCCATTACACTGCCATACTCTTAAACCCTTCCAAAGGTTTGTTTCTGCAACAGAGAATAATGACGCTAGCCATTTGACAGTGATCAAATATAAAGGATTCTAGAAGAAACAGCAAATACATGACTAAAAAATGTATTTGGGTCAGTCAGTCAAATAACCCTGAATTAAAAGTGCTGTCTACAAAACGGCAGTCTGTGTTCATGACGTGACTACTTGCATCCATCAGCAGCGAGCATGTGTTTTGAAGTCTCATTACTCTTAGGCGTTGCAAGAAAGTTGTCGTTATGGCATAGCTAACATTGCTATTAACAGAGGTGATTGGTCAAAGCACAGGGCAAGCATCGAAAGAAATCCTTCATACTCCAGTTGCTTTTGAAATTTTTTTGTTGATTGATAAAAGCCATTCTTTCAATCAGTGTTTAATGCTTTTTCCTGAAATGTTACTGCAGAAAATATTTCTGTTAATGTAGCTATTGTGTTCATTATTTTTTCGTAGGTGTTTACCATTTCCAAAGACTTAGTTCCTCGGGTAATGTCAAGGGTTGTAGAGGCAGTCTCTGAAGAGTTGAGTCGACTGATGCAGTGTGTTTCATCCTTCAGCAAAAATGGAGCTTTACAGGTACCTGAATACTGCGTACTGTCAAAAACAGAAAACAGAATAACAGAAAAAGAGGTATTATCAGTGTGTTTGTCGGATTTATTGTAGCAGTGAAAGCAAGGAAGTAAAAAGAATTAGTATACAACCTATTTCAGATTTCTGGATTAATACCCTTTGGGATACTGGTTCTTGGGTTTGATTATATTTTAGTGTTGTCTTTGTGTCTGAGTGCATGAAAGTTTACCTATATCCTGTGAGGTAAAAAGCATCATAATAGTATCTGTTTGAAATATTGTTAAATATTTTCTTTATACTGTAATAAAAAAATAATTTAAAAGAAAAAACAATTTT
>JAOXJK010000012.1:72253977-72281609 GCA_025774025.1 Xenus cinereus | reverse complement strand
AGAGAAGAGAAGAGAAGAGAAGAGAAGAGAAGAGAAGAGAAGAGAAGAGAAGAGAAGAGAAGAGAAGAGAAGAGGAGGCAAGGCTCCAGGGAGACCTTATAGCAGCCTTCCAGTATCTGAAGGGGGCCTACAAGAAAGCTGGAGAGGGACTTTTTACAAGGGCGTGTAGTAGTAGGACGAGCGATAATGGCTTCAAACTGGAAGAGGGTAGATTTAAATTAGATATCAGGAAAAAATTATTTACTGTGAGGGTGGTGAGGCACTGGAAGAGGTTGCCCAGAGAAGCTGTGGATGCCCCATCCCTGGAAATGTTCAAGGCCAGGCTGGATGGGGCTTTGAGCAACTGGGTCTAGTGGAAGGTGTCTGGGCCTATGGCAGAGGGGTTAGAACTACATGAGCTTTAAGGTCCCTTCCAACCTAAACCATTCTGTGATTGTATGATTTGGAAACTCAGTGGTGTTGAAGCATCTCTGATTGCACAGGAGACTCTCTCTCTCTCTCGTCATTTTCCTGGGGATGCCTCCACAGCTGGTGGCAGAGGCTGTCACAAGACAGTCTTGTGGGTTCTGGCTTCCATGACACCCAGCAAGCCCAGGAGGTCTGTGCTCACGGTATGCCAGCAAGTGTGCGACTGGTAATTTCCAGCAGAACATACTATAGCAATGCTAGTTCTTGGCTACATTTGTTATATACATCCTGACACCTTCTCCCAGCGTGGATAGTCCTTGTAGTGTGGCACCATACATAGCTCCCAGCTGGGCTTGTCGGCTCATGGTGCTTAGTGATAAAGAGATGCACACGCATTGTGCCAGAGTTTGTAGTCTAATTTGAACCAAGACACCCACAAAAAATCACCAAAGCCAACATGGGAAGGTCAGGATGGGCAGAGGGAAGGCCAGAGGTAATCTCAGTTTAAGCCTGAGCTTTTCCAGATTTACGCCACTGTAGTCACCTTTGAAATGACAGAGGTACGTCCAGAGCATCTCACCTCTGTTAAATTGCCAAAATATATTGGCTGGGGTGAGAGGGGAAGAATCTACGTATTTATTTTATTTTTGTTGTTATGTGTTTGAAGAGAAACAAGACTTATTAGTAGGCTGAGCCAGACCTACAGTGAAGAGTTTGGTACCAGACAGGGGTGGTAGTTTTCAAATTTGGGTAAGAGCTGTAAGTCGAAGTGCAGGGCTGCAGAGGGATCCCTTGCTCCAGCGCGAAAGGCATCATGTACTTGTCTGCTGGTGCCTTATCAAACACAGCCCAGATTTCTGTGCCAAGGAGCTCCTGCCCCCTCCTCTGCACACATGTACTCAGTTCTCTCGACACCACCCTGTGTTGCTTCCATGGGGGCCTCCCTCGCAAAAGCAGGGCAAGGGGAGGTTTTTTACCTGCCGTTTGTAGCATCCCTCGCTGCTGCAGGTAAGAAGTGAGAAGGCCTCAGTCTTCAGGCCACCATCCGGAGCTCCCTTCCATGCCTGTCCTCCATTGCTCCTCTCCATCGCCGTATCGTCTCATGTAACCCCATGCATCATCGAACCAGGCTCCTGACAAACCAAAGGTACCCGCCGGGCTCCCTCCTGGCTGCTGAGGGAGGGAGCCAGACGCTCGGAGGGGGCACACCAGGAATATGAGACACCCTCCGTGATGGGCAAGGGCTGCCAGTAATGCTCATGCCACCCTCCTGCCTGGGAACTGCCCCTCTCTGAGCTGCACCTCGGTTCTGTCTCTCTCCTGAGATGCTGACTGAAAGGTTAAGCCACGGAAAGGCTGGAATTAATTATTTATGGACAATTTCCCTTTAAAGTGAGTTTTGCTAAGGAAATATTTTCTCCTTAGGCAAAGTCGTCTGAGGTAGTCAGAAGGGGATTAACATCCTATGGACTGCCCAGCAGAGCACCAAACACCATTACAGGTGGCCTTTTTAGCTTAATTATGAGGGAAGGATGAACACACACCCAGGCAGAAAAGGAGGAAGATGCTATTACACACTGTTGGGTTATCACGACCGACACAGCCATCAGGCAGGGAGTCTGATTCACTTCTGGAAACACTCCAGTCTGACACCACAGCCAGACTGCTGAGCCCATGGCTGCAACATGGGCCTACAGATGCCACAAGGCTGAAGTGAATCAGCCGTGCCACGGGCAGCCTTTTTCTAGGTACCCGACGCCAGCCGGCCGCAGGCGGTGGGAGCCCTGCTGCGGCACAGAGAAAGAGAACGAGAGCAACTCAGCACTCCTGGCAGACAAACTACAGTCTCCAGCCAACCCTGTGCACAGCAATATATATATATATTTTTTTTTTTTCCTGTTTCACCCACAGAGAATTCGTGTGAGTACCTGCCACACACTCGGGCGCTTCGCAGGCAAGCTCAGGGCGCTGCCTCTACACCCCGGCAGCTCAGCATCGCTCCCAGGGAGGCCCCTCATCTTTTCTTGTAAAAGAACCGATTCAAGTAAGTTCTGACTCTATATTCCCACCTTTGCTTGACAAACAGAACAGGGAAATGCCATTAACACGCAAGCGTTCCTCAAACCACCTTGTTTTTGCTAGTCGCTCACTGCCAGTCACAGTGGAAACAACACCACTTCCTCCCACATGCTGTCAGTGCCTAGACGGTAGCTATTCGCTTTTAATTGAATTAGCCAGCCCATTGCTTTTTTGTTATCCTATACAAAGCACCTACGTTCTGCAAACACCTTGCCGGAGCGACTAAATCAGACGGTGAGATAATTATTTCCACCGCATCACTCGCTTCGGTTCCGAATTGGCCATCAAAACACAGGCGGCCGTGAGGTTCATGGGATGTCCTCGGCAGACAGGTAACATCACAGACCCACTCCCAAATAACTGAAGTCATCTCTGTCTTTTAAAAACTCAGACTTTATTGTCTGGGATGAAATCTCAGCCCACAAAGTCAGTGGAACTGGGATTTCAAGCCTCCCCCTCCCAGCCTTGCACCACTCCAGCTTCTCAGACTATAAGCGTTTCACCAACACTAAAATAATACTTATTGCTGTTGTTGCTGCTGTCATTAACATGATTGAACACAGCTCACAATATTCCTAGAAAGAAAAGAAAACCTTTGCTTTAATAATCAACATAAGAAGTGATAAATGGCACATTTGCTTTGTGTATTTATCTTAAAACTCACCTGCTTCCAGTGTGTTTAAAAGCGGCTCTAAGTAAGTTCTCACAAATAAAAACAGGACTATTTCAGGGGTGGAAGGATGGTTTCAGATAGCCTTTAATCATGGATTTATTCCGGACCTACTGTAGACTTTTGTCTGCCCCTTGGGAAACCTCACCAAGCATTTCCTTGCACAAACGGAGGGTGGGATAAGCTTGTCCCTTGCCAGGCAGAAGACCTTGCCCCATGTTTGTATCAGACTCCAAAAAAAGGAGCTGTGAGCTTGGGGAGGATTTACTGACACTGCTATCAGTGTGAATCCATCTCAAGCATCGTGCAGATGGCCCTTGCGCCATGCATTTGGCTGTCCCCTCTGCCCATGGGACAGAGGAGAGGAGCAGTGGTTCCCCCAACCCTGCCCACAGAAGGGCTGCAAGGGACTTAGTGGGGAGATGGAGACATTCAATGTGTGAGGTTGACTGCCTGCTTGTGGAAAGGAAAGGACCATCTCTGCTGGACTGACTGGTTCAAAGCATTCCTGTGCACACTGGGCTCACACACTTCTTTGCACCCATGCAGCTCACAGCAATGCCTTATGCTGGGAGCACGGTCATGGCATTGCCACTCCAATTAGCCTGGAGAAGAAGACTGAGGGGATCTCATCAATACTTACAAATATCTAATGGGGGAGTGTCAGGAGGATGGGGCCAGACTCTTTTGAGTGGTGCCCAGCGACAGGACAAGGGGCAATGGGCACAAACTAGAACACGGGAAATTCCATGTGGAATTCCTCATTTTCGTGAGGAAAAAAATATTTACTTTGAGGATGACAGAGCACTGGAACAGGCTGCCCAGAGAGGTTGTGGAGTCTCCTTCCCTGGAGATATTCAAAACCTGCCTGGATGCATTCCTGTCCAACCTGCTCTAGGCGAACCTGCCTTGGCAGAAGAATTGGACTAAATGATCTCTGAAAGTCTCTTCTAACCCCTACCATTCTGTGATTTTGTGTTAACTAGCAATGGCAGCTGGTACCTTTGCACCATTGGCAATAAAATTAATGATTAATTGAACCATCCACTACTTAAAATCAGTCTTCCTGACCCATTAAAACCTTTGCAGTCTTGACAAGATTCCTTGGTGGACTGAGCAGGAATTGCTGTCTATGTTCCAAAATACCCTTTACTTCTTACCTCTGAACATGGAGCTGGGGGGAGCTGGGCGGGAGCAGAAGCACATGGGTGGCTGTGGGGAGATGCTTACCTGAAGCCAATGAAGCTTTGCTTGACTTTGTTGAGGAACTGAGGAGTTATTCAACATCCTGCTTTCACTAAGCTTCACCACACAGGACCACTTGTTAACTTTCGCTCCTCTTAAAAGCATTCTTCAGGCTATGTGCTGCTCCTTATCTGATCCCTGGGCTCTCAGTTCCTTCTCTATGGTCACCTTCTTCTGGCCCTCAGCATCATCTTCTTGTCTCTCTGCCTGACCTTGCTATGACCTTGGCTGTATCACTGGCCGAGGCTTTGCTGCTGTTTTCAGCCTTCCCTTGCCCCTCTGCACAGCTAAGTTCCTTCAGGACCTCTACTACGGCTTTGAGACTCCTGCTTTTCTCTCTCTCTAGAACTAGGTTCATTCTGGTTAGCTCTATTCCAGTTTAAGATCTACTTTTCCCATTCTTCCCATGTGGCTGAAAGCCTTCTGGCAAGGACCTCCAATAGACCTCTCCTCCAGTTTCTCTAGACCTAGCCCTACAGCACTGACTCCTCTAAATACAACCAGATCCTTATTTATGACCATCACCATCATCCAACCCCTTTGTCTTCCCTGACCTCCCTTCCTCCTGCTTGCCAGAGCACCAGTGGCTGCAATATCCTTCTTGACATGCCTTGTTCTGCCCCTTTTCTCGCTCCAACCTGTTCCTCAATCTTTCTCCCCTATTCTAAGCACAACCTGCTGCACCATATTCCTCAAACCCTCCCTTGCCCTCCACTTACACATCCACTTAGCAGCCCCACTGCCGCCTTCCCCCATGGCCAAGGCCACTGCTGCCCCTTGGGGAGCCCTTTCGCTCACTGTTCCCTCCTCCATCCTCCCCTGGGGTGGTCTCCAGGCTTGCTCCTGGCCTGCTCCCTTATGGTGTCCCTCCCTAACCCCTTGCAGAACTCTTCCTGACCCCATTGTGGTTCCCATTTCCCCCACCCCATAACTGACTTTCCCTGTGCAGTCACAAGCAGCAGCTCATACCTGCCCTCCATTTTTTCCAGCTAGTTTTAGCTTCTCTCTTCCTTTTTTTCTTTTTTTTTTTTCTTGGGAAGGGGGAAAGCAGGCGGCAGAGCTGTCTTTATGCATTGATTATTGGTTTTTTTCATGCTTTTCCTGCTCGTGTCTGCAGGTGCTGCCTTATTTCTGAGAAATAGCTGACTTCTCCTCCTGGCCAAAACCCACTTCTCCACTCCAGACCTGTTGGCCTCTTCCCTTGTGAAAGGCAAGGCTGATTTACCTTAGCAGCACACAGTAAATGGCCCTAATGATCCCCAGCTAAACCTGGCAACTGAACTGTCCTCAGCCAGCCGTCCTCCACCACACTTGCTCCTTGCAACCTCTGGCTCCATGCCTGCAGCCAACTTACTCTGCCTCATCCATCCGAAGATGGAGAGTTTTTCCAGGGGAAGATGCAATCTGGCTGGTCTGGTAAAGAGCAATGCTGAGAATCTTTCCATCCTGCCAGACTAATTTCAGTTCCAGCCCATCTGCAGGGGTGTGCTGGAGAGTCTGGACATGAACAGTCACCTTCCACTGCCAGAAGTCGAGCCCACCTCCCCAGGCTGGTGGCTAGGGGAAGGGGTTGTTGAGCTACAGTCTTCATCCTGTGAGCACCCAGCACGAGGAAGGAGCAGAAATGGGTTTGTCAGGGGCCTTGGATTGTGCGGTTTGTTTTCCATAAGACCTTGCAGGAAAGACAGAGTTTTGGAGCAGCACAATTAGCTGCCTGTGTCCTACAGTGCAGTCTCTGGGGTTCAATAAGGCACAAGGCATTGATAGACACTCCTCCCCAGGTGGAGGCCAAAAAAAATTAAGTGCCTAATACATGTCGAGTGCCTGCAGCAGATGCCCATTCACATGTGCTCACTTTTTCTTTCTTTCTCTCTTCTCTCCAGCCCATAAAGTTATCATAAAACTTCTAGGGCATCACTAGCACCCATTTCCTCATTCACATGGGAATGAACCTGGCCAAATGTGTAGAACGTCATTTTAGAGGGGTAAGGGTGGTTTTCTAGCTGCGCACACACACACACACATACACAGAGTATGCAATCAAATCCTTCCTGTTTTACTTAAGGATTCTGGCTGTAATATAAATTTTGCAAAAGGAAAAAAAAAATCAGCCTTTATAATAATAAATGAAGCTGAGCCACATAGCCTTGCCAAATACCAGCACCACGCAGGCTGCGGGGTAGTAAGCAGCATAGAAGCCACGCTTCAGCTTAAAAAAAAAAAAATAAAGAAAGAAAACCTTTCCCCCCAACTTCCTGCATTAATCCTCTTCACGCCCCTCCGCCTGCTAAAGCACCCACCGCCACCGCCTCCCAGAAATGATCTCATCGGTTTCCAGAAAACGCCGTGCCGTCCCCTTCCTGCAGCAGGGATCCCGGGTGCCCAGGGCACCACCGGCTCTTGCGTGGGTGCACAGGTGCCCCCATGGCACAGGTCTAGACTGCTAGACATGGGCCCGATCCCCGGGCAAGTGATGGCATGTGGGTATGCGTGCCGGGGAGCCGGGACGGGCGGGTCAGGTTCGGTGGCTGTGTCACCACCATAGTGGATGGTGAAGGTTCGGTGGGGTCCCTTGGCAGGAGCCGACCTAGCACAGCTCTGGGCTGATTTCAAGCTTCCTTTTTGTGGTTTATCTTGCCTCGATTTATTCATTTCCTTGTAATTTACAGATAGACATCAATGCTTGCTATATTTAAATGGTGCCTGTATCTGTGTGGGGATTGTAGGTTAGCCATTTTATTTGTAGAGTGATGGTTTTAAAGGAAAGTGAGACTTCGGAGTCACCCTTCAGGCTGGCACCGCCTTATGTGTGGGTATGTGTGACCTGCATCTGCGCCCAGGGACACCAGGTAAACCCCCACCCCATCCCATGGTGTCTGGGACACAGCTCATGGCTCCTCCACCTTCCTGCACCCCCACTGCAGAAAAGGCTTGTCCACCTCTCTCCCATCCACTGTGCAAAGCCCAGCGACCATCCAGGCTAATTAGTCTGAATAATGAAATTGTTAAGGTGGTGCAATGAAAACTTCCAGGATTTGGTTACATTGGGGGTGGGAGAAGTTCTAGAAGAAAAAAAAATGTGTTTCATTTAAAAGGGAAAAAAAAGTATTTTGCACTATTTCTGTGCAAATGTCTGTCATTTCACCGTTTCCTTTTGGAAAGTCCAAGCCTGGTGAAAGCTACCATGACTGGTGCTTCAAGATGGTAACCTATGTTAAAAATCACACAGCAGCAACTCATCTGGATGGAGGGTCTCCAAATATTTGGGGAAAAGATGAGATAAGGGATGATAATAGCATGATTTCTTCAGACCCAGTCTGGGTTTTTCAGTGGTGGTGTGAAAAACCCCTTGCTCTAAACAGCTCTGACCTTTCCTATTTCTTGGAGATTGACGTCTCTACAGTAGATACATGATGAGGTCACTCAGCCTGTTTTTGAAGCCTTTCTCTCTCGCTACTCCTTGCACGGGTTTTTTCTGTGGGAGGGGACAGTCACGAAGAGGGCTAAACCTCTTGATCATGTGTGAAAAGAGGAAATGAAAATGAGTTATTGGAGATGTAACTAGACCTGACCCATAACTTTGGTTTCTGAGGATTTAAAAATCATGAAACTCAGGAGAAGTTTGACAGGAAAAAGGCAGGGCATCTAGCTTTAAAAGCGATTTGATCTGAAGCTAGATGCCTGTGCTAGAAACTGGAAATGCTCAGCCTTCATTTTTACGAGAGAATTATGAATGACTGTAACAGAAGCGTGAGAAACAATTGATTCAACCACCTCCTTGAGAAAAAGTAATTTGAATGTGGTGGCTCAAGCTGAAATAAGCTGCACACCAGCTTCCTACGGGAAAGCCTAGCATAAATGATTGCCACAATTATTTTCTGCTGAACATTTTATGGTTTCTAGGGTGAGAATCACAACTAGCAAGACCCAAGAACATCCTACTCACAATTATAGGAATTGCGGTGTTGCCAAGAGGCTCACCTTCAAAGGTGGTGCCCCATCATGTTTGGCACTGCCCAAATAGTAAGAAGCACTGCCTGCCTTTAGATATGGCTGTAGATGTAGAGGAAGATTGAGAGAAGATCCAAGAGCGAGCCAAAAGTGTTAGCTGGACCCACATCAAGGTATTTAGCAATGCACACTACTAGATGGCTGCAACAACCAGTAAAGAAAATTTCTTCATGACCATATAGCAAGGCTGGTACCTATAGAGGTATAGATGAGGAGAAGGCGGCGTAAGACTTCATGAGATAAATATTCCCCTGATATGTGAGTAGGACTTACCTATGGACAGAGACAGGCTAATGCATTTTAGAGACAAACAGCAGAAATGCTCGACCCTGAAAGTGTCTGACCTCTACCTGTGCTGCACTGGCCATCCTCAGCTCGGAGACAGATTCTGCATCTTGCAGACCTGAAGAAATCAGGGCAAGCCCCTGGCTGCCTGATCCAGATTTAAGCATCTGCTGTTCATGAAGGAAGTGATAAGGAGCAAGGTGGACAACATGGTGAGGATGCGTTGAAATGCGTTTCATGCACATGGTGATGCACACATTTCACTAGTACTGATGTAGCCGAGAGAGCTTGGCAAGTGTATTTCAGCTACTAAGACGCAAGTATCTGCTCTAACCTCACCAGGTTCCCACGGACATAATTTCTGCATGGCCAGGAAAGGGATTAAAAGATGGGGCAAGCAGCCAGGCCAACAGGAATCCACAAGTTTTTGGATTTCAGACATTTCTAGAGCAAGAATGCAGAAGCCAGTCTTGAAAACAAAACAGAGCAAACCCAAGGATCAAAGATGAAACCACTTCCCGGGGATACAGAGGGTACGCATTACCTGCTCTTTGTGAAAGAAGCCACCTAAACCTTGGCCCAAGAGGCACAATTTGTGCATAATTCATGACCTGCCTTTTGAAGGGAGCAGGAAATGATATCCGAAGCCCGGGAGACTGATGTCAGGAAAGTGCCCAGCGCACAGTCCCGTGCCTGGCCTCCATCGGCAGCACTGTGACTGGAGTGGCAGGAGGCTGCCAGCTGGCCTGCAGAGACGTGCCGTCCTGCGCCAACACCGCGGGAATAACAATAAAAACGCATTCGCAACATGAATTCCTATGTTTCATCTCCATTGTTCCCCAGGACGTGAAGCTACTCCTATCTAAAAGCTGAAAATATGGACTGAGCTCTACCCTTTCTTGACCATTGCTTTCTTGTCCATTGCGAAGGGACATCAGCTCTCAGGTCAGACTCTGCCAGCGCAAAGCGGAAAAACAAGAACCGTTCCAAGCCCAGAACCAAGGCATCTGGCCTGTTTTCCAGTTCCCGCTTGAGCACAGGTGACTGCCTTACCCTCTTGCCAGTTGCCAAAAGGGCAATGACAACCCATCCAGTCAGCATGTGACCTATAGTTCGATGGCTATAGTTCAAGGAGTGTCATTTCGAGACACCTAAGTTGGCTCCTCCTTGACATTTCAGCATGGTGAAGGCACTGAGCACTTTGTGGGCATTCGGGCAGCTGCTGGTGGAGCTGGTTGTGGGGCACAGTGGACGTAAGCACCCCACTGGAAGGCAAAGAGGCTGTGCATACCTGGGTACACGCTCAAAAACTAAGCTAAGCAACTGAATGAACCGCACACCAGCTACTTCCCAACTGCTCCGAGTCATGGGGACCTGCCGACTTGTCTTGGGAGCCAACCACACTCGCAGGGACTTGATCACAAATAAGTAACTCTTAGCCTCCTACTAGCCAGATGAGTGCACAGATAAAAAAAACACCCTGGCAATCTTTAACATCTTGCCATCTGAGTTCAGCTAAACTTGACATATAGTTCTGCCTGGGAAAGGAGATATTATGATTGTTTCAAACTACTCGGCTTTTTTTTTTTTTTCTTTTATAAGTACTCTTTCTCCGTACACACCCCCCGCCGCCTTTCTGCATATATACACAGACAATGATCTGAAAGCGTGTAAGAGAAAATGCTTTACTTTTTCCTGAAAGCTCTCTGCCGAGGGTGGTGTTTCCCCACCTCCACGCTGCTGACAAACGCTGATGTAAACAGCATACATATGCCCGTCTAAAAGGCCACGGGGGTTTTCACGTGAATCCTGTGTTTTTTCCACAAACCCTCTTACACTGTATTTCAGCTTAAAATATATCTCCTCGTTTCTGGTTAACCTACAATCCCTTTAAGGCTAATACAGTTCACAGCAGTAGGCAAAACCACTCGGCAGAACCAAATTTTGAATATGGGTGCTTCAGCTGCAGAGCACTGGCACAAAAACCCTTCCAAAAAACAATTTTATGTGTGGCCACATTAAAATCAGAGAAACCAATACTGACACAAATCGCACACTGAAAGCATTTGAAAAAACAACAGCTATGCCTTTGGTGTTGACGGGAGTAAAACATGTCATTTGTAACGCCACCAAAATCATAACAGGAAGGAAGTAGACCTCAGAAACTATAAACAGAAAGTTAACAGAAGTAGGAAGTACTTCAAATGCTTTCACGTAGTGACTGTAAAAAAGATACTAAAAGGAGAAAATATTTTCAGGGATTTTTCTTGTTTGCTTTTTTTTTCCACTTTACGTATCCATCAGTTGTTTTGAACAGCAAAGGATGGTCACAAGAAGTCAAATGCAGCTTTAAAGTCCTCACGTGCAAAATAATTTATGGTACAAATCAACAGCTTTATTTTCCTTCCACTCTTCCCCCTGCCCCCTCCAAGAGAAATACTCAGCCTCTTTGCTTGGTTAAAATAAGTCTTTCACCTGCATCTCTCTGCATTCAAAATAAGCAAACTGTGTTTGGCCAGAACGCAGATGGTGCTCTTCTCTCTTCCTCTTCACAGCTGCTGACTTTAAATCATTCTCCTTCAAGGAAAATAATTAAAAGCTCATTCCAAAGCCAAAAATGCTAATGCACCTCGATAGCCAACAGAAGCCTCCACATAAAGGGAGAATGTGCCCCGTCTCCCCGCTCTTCACACACTTTACAAATCTCGTAACTGCTTTTCACACCTTGCTCGGTCTGTAAGCTTCTGCACCCAAGGACCCTTCTTGGACCCTGATTTCCAGTAAACAGGGGCTGCCCGCTGAAATTCACCCCTATTCTTAACTTCGCTATTTTAGTTAACTTGTCATCCTCCTTTTCACCCTTTCCCAGGGTGAAAGCACGCTATAGCCAGAAAGCAAGCACTTTTCTTACTTGAAAGCACTCTATAGCCACCAGTAACCACCACCTCCAGCTCCAGCCACCTGTCCAGCAAGCAGCAGGTCAGAGAGCACGGGGCTGGGCAGGGGGGGCACCAGCCTGGTCCCCCAGCCCCCGAGGCCACGGAGGGGCAGGGGCAGAGCCCTCAGGTGCATGGCAGCACCAGGCCCCCAGCTGCAGGGCTGTGCTGCGTCACCCATGGTCTGGGAAACCAAGAGCCAAAGGGCAACCTGCCTGTTTTCCCTTCTTCTACTAACTGTAGCTAGTATCGCAGATATTTTTGCAAGAAAAAATCCTTACCTTTTGACCTTTCCCTGCACTTTTGGCTCAGAAGACAGTTCCCCATAGACTTAGCCAGCAGTGCTGCCCCAGGTTCACGGTGCAGAACCGCAAGTGTTAGATTTGCCCCACTACTGAAAACAACACATACAAATCGAGTTGGTAGCGAATAAGGACTTTATTCTAAGATGTGAGCTGAAGCAATGAGCATATGAAGCAACGACCACTAGAAAAAAACTGAAAAACACATCGAATAGTTGTATTTTATGAGTTCAGTTTGAACACAAAGGTCTCCTTCAGTAAAATGTATGCACAGGCCAAAAGCATACGCAGAAGCTCTGAAAGTCACCTAGAGCAGTGCTTTTAATATCTAAGAGGTCTTATCTATGAAAATCTTTATGCCAGGAAAACTTCATGTAACAAAGAACACAAAATTAAAAATGATTTGTTAATTCTGCGTGGCACTGTCAAGAAGAAGGGGGATAATATATCCCAAAAGAGTATGCATCTTTAAGATGTATAAATTCAAAGTCCCTAGAACACAAGTCTGCTGCCAAACCAAGTACCTGTTTTTCTTCCTCATTTAGAAGTTCAAGTGAAGTATGTCTGTTAAGCATAGAGAGACCGTGTTCTGGAGTTAAAGCTAGTAAGATCGCACGGTCTGCTCGCCAGCGAGGAAATCTTCACTGACACACATACCCAACAGACCCCTTCTCTTCATCTTTATAACAAACAGCACCCTACCATTAAAAGCTGAAAATCGCATCATCAAATTATACTTCTGTAAAATTTTTGAAAACAGACATTAAACCAAGTATTTCCTTAACTGTCTTAATTTAAGAGGCCAAATGCTGTTCTCCTTGAACTCTCCCTCCATATTCATTTCAGTACCACTGGAAGGAAGCTGTGTGTGCACACAGACAGCAGAGCTGGCTCTGTACAAGTCAGAGGTGGTAGTTATTTTAACCTGGCCCACACATGTGACGTCAAAAAAGGGCTAGCAGAACCATTTATGTGCTATTTTCAAGGTCTGCCAACTTAATTCTAATGCGTACATATATATTTATATATATATAAAATGCATAATGGCCTTCAATTATAAGAAAAATGTAATTTAGTTTTAAAACTCCTCTTCGGGACTCTAGAATTTTAGTGGTTAATCCACAGGTAACATGAGCTGAATGGTAACGTTTCTTAGCACAGTACCATAAATGCACCACCTTAGAAACTGCTATTATGGGGGCTAATCCAATAACAACAGTGGCAGCAACAAAATCCATTGTCAGGACAAATGTCAGTCAGGCATTAAAAAAATATGTCTCTGAAGAATTGCATTGTTTTTAAAAAATACACTGAAATATTCTATACAAGAATATAGCCATCACACTTAAGAATCTAAATTTATAACCACTTACATGTATTAGCTATTCTTAATAAACCATTTACGTTTGCTACCCACCTATAGTAGCTACAGTTTCAAATTGGGAACACCACAAATTTATGAACCTTCCCTGAGATCAGTAATCCAAAATAAATAGCCCTGCAAGTGTAACAGTGTAAACTCTGGATTTAAGTCTTCGGTAAGAATCAGTTCTCAAAATCCAAGGAGAACATTGAGCAAACGTAAACATAGCAATAATTTCGTCAGTTTTGAGTTATTCTCAGCAACAGTGGAACCTATGTGAGATGAAACATCCAAACGTTGAAGACACGTCATTTGTATCATACAATATGGTTGTCCTAGTTCACTTTCCTATCATTGAACCCCTGAACACATCCAGCTGTGATGTGGATCTCCAAATTGCGACCCAGATCTGCTCCTCCACTCTGCACAATCTTTACAGTGCCTTTAAAAACACTTTTTTTGAGGATCTTATTCTTGAATAGAGGAATGGCGAATAGATCTGTGATAATCTTCTGGACTAGTCACAAGTTCTGGTAAATCATAGCCTCTCAGAAGATGTCCACTGTTTTGTTGAGCAAAGTAATACAGCTGCCTGGCAAACATTGGTTCAACCTTAAGAACAGACAAAACGTTAATCAGACATGTGACAAAATTTCATGCGCCTCATCTTAGTTATTTGCATTAGTTTTAAGTTAAAAACAAGGCAGGACAAAACAGTTCTGCTTACCAGAATGGGAAAACTATTTCAGTGGTGTCGCTAATCTCTGTTTTAAGCCTGTTCTGCTGCCAAGTGCCTTGCTGACTGCGCACGCTCCTTACCTCCGCAGCCTTCGTTTAGAAGGGCACGTACCAGTGACACTAATGATGCATTAGCAATTGCAGCCCCGTAGCCAGCCCCTGGGTCTGAGCGATGCCTAGAGGCCAGCCACGTCTGTGGCCACTCCGTGTGTTCAAGCATGCACACAAAGTGCTCAAAGTCTTGTCTGTGTTGTAAAGTACCTTGAGGACTTAACTTGAAATACTGGAGCCCTCAGGTAGACTGAGATGCGTCATCAAATGACTGTGTTTGAAGTCTAATTTCAATCTAACACCCAGGTTACTCTTGTTTCAGTTCATTCAAGCTCTGAGGAGGAATCTCTTCAACCACCAAGAGGGATTTGTATGATTTAACCCTGCCTTCACTTCTGCCTCTTCAGAAACCACCATTCCCTCAGGGCTTTGGGCTCTGACTGCAAATACTTAAGATGCACACTGAGAACAAACACCTGAAGCTGTCCTTACTATCAGGGGACGAACAAGGTTGGACAACTCTTCTCCACAACCTTCTCCTGCTGGGCAGCCAGCCCCTCCATGTTAAGCCACAGGCACCACTTTGGAGGAAAAATATGCTCTCTGTGGATCCCCCTCAGGGGAGAGATTCAGAAGGGATCACTGCCTTGGAGCAGCCTCACCAATCCCCCTTCCCTTCCTCTTATCAGCAGCTGAGCACCTCCCACCCCACCATGGGGGAGAAGGGAAGGCAGTAGGGCAGGTGAGCCAGACAGCTCTCAGGGCACAGCTGTTTGGTGGCATGGTGTAGCCCCACCAGCCCATGAGCGAGGACATCCTGAGAAGTTGAGGAGCAACTGGTAAGGGGGAAGCAAAAATCTAGAAAGAGCAGGAGGTACAGGCTCACCAAAAACTGACAGGACAGGAGATGGTGAAGGGGATTGGAGGTGCTAGGAAGGAGGGATGGATAACCTGGGGTGGATCTGTGAGTTTCCCACCTTCCACCCCAGAGACTCACTACGCATCAGTATGGCAGTACAAAATCTAGGCAGCTGAGGGGAGGCCACAGCTTATGACAAAAGGCTGAGTTGGTACTACTGAGGGGGCCTTCAAAAAATTAAGAAAAAAGAAATTAAGAAAAAAATTTTCTTCCCAAGGATGCAATAAGCTAAGCCCTGCCGCTAACGTGTGCGTTATCACCTCTTTTGTGGTTTTACGGGCCAATACAGCCAATTTAGAAAGTACCTGGTCTCAGTCTCCGTCATCACCCTCTCTCAGATAGCATCCCGAAACACTAGCTTTGAGTGTGTGTGAACTGTGGTCAGTCAGCCCATGAGCTTGCCAGCTACCGTAACCCCGAAGCTGCACAGGCAGTCCCTGCATCCCATGAAGGGCTGAGGTCCCTGAAATGCAGGCTGGGATTCTGGAGCACCTTCAGGTGCAGTGGTGTTGAAAGCACCACGTCCTGCACTGGCGCGGCAGCCCAAGGAGCTGCACGCACAACTAGGCCAGCAATAACATCACTGCCCAGCTCCTCCAGGGTACCTTTCAGCTTTAAGTTTTGAAGGGATTTGCAGAAGAGATCACTGATGCTCTACAGAGAGGGAAATCAGGTGCTCTGCCCTAATGATGGCCAGCAGTCAGTCCTTGGCAGATCTGGGGATTCAACCCCCATCATTTATTACCTCCCTCACAACCTACACGAGGTAGAAAAGCCTGGCTGGCAGATTCATATCCTCCAAAGAATATGTTTCTTTTAGGTAAGGCAGAAGTCCTACTTACATGGGCTGTAATTAGTTTCCTCTGCCTCTGCGGATCTGGAAATTCTTCCCCAAAGCACAGAGCAACCTGGTATCTCGGCAGCGGGCGTCCATGGTGAGCAAAGGCTTGCAGCTCTGGGAAGAGAGAACGGGATGTGTTGTCGGTTAACCCTGGCAGGCAAGTAAGCACCACGCAGCCACTTGCTCACTCCCACCAGTGGGATGGGGGAGAAAATCGGAAGGGCAAAAGTGAGAAAACTTTTGGGCTGAGATAAAGACAGTTTAATAGGTAAAACTTAAAAAAAAAAAAAAGACAAAACAAAACGAAGAAAAACAAGTGATGCAAAAAGCAATCACTCATCCCCAGCCGACCGATGCCCAGCCAGTCCCCAAGCAACAGCAACCTCTGGCAAATTTCCCGCCTCCCCCCGCCCCCCCCAGGTTTTACTGCTGACCATGAGGTCATACAGTAGGGAATATCCCTTTGGTCAACTTGGGTCAGTTGTCCCGGCTGTGCCCCCTCCCGACCTCTTGTCCACCCCGGTCCACTTGCTGTGGCAGCAGAGTGAGAAGTGGAAAAAGCCTTAACGCCGTGCAAGCACGGCTCAGCAATAGCTAAAACATCCCTGTGTTATCAGCACTGTTATGATCACAGATCCAAAAGGAAGCACCACATCGGCTGCTATGAAGAAAATTAACTCTATCATTAACTCTATCAGCCGACACCAGTCCAGGCCAGTAAGAAAAACTGTGGATGGCTGAGCTCCAGATAGAGGATCATGGAGAACAGTGGGAGAAGATGAAGTAACTCCAGGGGAGGATGAGAGAGGTCAGAAAACAGACAAAAGGTAAGGAGGAGAAACTGAGTTTGGAGACTTTCCCACAGATCAGGGGGAGCTAGTTATAACACTGCCATTTTTCTGTTTGCCTTGCCTCACAAGTAATTTCATATGCACAAACCGGGATGTCTTCCAATTAGTATTTCTATAGGAAGAACCTCCTGGATCAGACACCGGCGGTAGCTGGGACCCACTCAAGTGGATGCTCACCAGCAGCACTGAAACCAATGCCTTAGTACAGCCAGAGACTCAAAGAACTGTTAGTCACAAAATTCAGCCTCAGCTAGACACAGTCACCGAGACATGGTCATCACTGTGCCTAGTGGGGGATGGAGAGGCACAGGAAGGTGAAGGACCTTATTTAAGCCCTGCACTGAGCCAGCAAAAACCCCTGTGTCTTGTGCGCTCCTGCACTCTCTTCACCAACCCATCCTTGCGCAAAGGGAAAAGGTCAAATTATGTAATTATTCCAGTAGTCAAAGCGTCCCCCATGAAAGACAGCAGGGAAGGCCTTTATAAGAGACTTCGACTCGACCCAAAATCACTATGTTGTGTTTTAGACACTGCATTTCCTTCCAGAAAAGAGAAAACTCCCCCTAACACAATAACCTCGTTAAAGTCTGTACTACGTAGTTGATTGGTAAAGATTTCATTTTAATTTATAACCTTGTTCATGCTTTCTGGAAAAAGTTGAAATTAGTATTAAAACTAATGTCTTGTAACGGAGCATCCCTGCTATACAGGGAAAGGAGAGTCTTCGAACTTGGCATGACAAATGCACCCTTTCCCAAAATACAGCACTGACATTTCTACTCCAACTACAAGCTTCTTTTTAGACCAAGGCATGAATGCAGCAGCTACCACAAGTGTCCCAGCCCTGGCCTGGGACTACTGGTCTTACTGGGAGGGTCAGTAATAAGGGTAAAACAATGGGCCACTCACTTGAAAAATAAAGAATAGTTCTCCCCAGAGTCTCCCCCAAAATCCCCTAAAAGCGTTGTGAGCTTTTTGAGGGTATGCCAAGAGAGAAGAGAGATTTTCCGTAGGACCCTCTGTGCTTCCCTCTGTGCTGCCAGAGCACAGGGAAGGACGATCCACCGAAGGCCAGTCCAATGCCACATTGCACATGGGGAACTTCTGCCCCCTTCCTCTTTCCCCACAGTTTTACTTGGCCTCAGCAATTCTCCAAATTCTGAATACCTGTGGTAGCACCACACAGCAGCCCATGGCATGGAAACGGAGAAGAAAGCCCTTTCTTTCCCACCAGCAGGATAACTGGGGCTTGAGGTCAGCCTCATGCTTCTCTGAAACCCTCCACTTGCTCCATTTCCCTTTCCAGGCCCAAGTGCTTCCTCCTGCACCTCAGGGCTCCCCATGAACCTCCCCAAACCTTCCCCATCTCCTGCTAGTCCGGCTTCAACCACCCTCCTTCTGCCAAGCCAACCCTCCTCTGGCTGCCGCCCTCATGCTCCCAAATTCTCTTCCCCTACCCTCCTACTCTCCACCCAGCCCAATTTACTGTGTTTATTACGCAGTACTCCCCAGAGACCATCCACCTGGTTTCTGATTTATTGCCATTTCAGCCTTCTCAACAGTACAAGCTGCTCAACACAGGCCTCAATGTTCTGCTGCAGTTTTCATTGCAGGGTCCGGCTCCTCAACAGGGTTCTAATAGCTGTGGTCCACACTAGTTCTGCTTCTGCCCCTTTCTCTGCTGATCAAGATTTCCTCTCCTGGTAGAGGTCTCCCACTTCTCTTCCCAAGGAAGCCCTGGTTTCCTAAGGGGGGAGCCCCCAAGCTTGCCTGCAGTCTGGGATTTTGGTACATTCAATTAACATGCAGATGTGATACACCCCTGGCAAGTCACTTATAAACCCAGCAGAGCAGCAACACATGCAAAAACTCACTTTTCATACTCCACAGACTATGACTTCAACCACATGCTTGGGTTTGCACAGGCATTGGTGCATAAGTAATTTAGGAGGGGGAAAAAATAACTATTGCTTGAGCTTATCTTTGGGGTTAAGTGTCTAAAAAGAGATGTCCTGTCAACCGTTTGGAAGAACCCAGACTACATCTAAAAAACCACCTGAGAAAAGGGAAAGGGATTTCCAAAACCATCATCAGAGGCAGAATTATACATCTTTAAATTAGCATGTGATTGAAGCCCAAGCCAATACCCTGACCTCAAATTCCCCTTTCTAACTGTCAATTTTCACATCCATATGAGATTTCTCCCTTTAAATGCATTTCTTGCTTGACCATTTTGCTAGGATGGTGCATCAACCTTGCAATATAAAGTAGCTAAAGCTGTTGGTTTGGGTTTAGTGTTCGGGTGCTTTTTTTTTTTTAATTTTGCAAGGCGTTATTCTCCTAAGAGACTCAAGCCAGCGCCGATGCCCTGTTCTAATGGGAAAACACACAAAACCATAGGCACTCAGTTCACCTGTAGCGATGTCACACATCTCAGAAAAGGGGAAAACATATTCCTGCTGCCTAAGTTGTCCTCTGCGATAATGACCGGCTCCCACCACTTTCTCTGGGCAGACAGCTTTTCTCCCTCTAACTGCTCAGAAGTGCTGTGAAGCAGTGTTGAGGCTTTGCCTCTTCTCCCCATGGGCTGGAAGGAGAAGGTACCATCCTGAAGCATGCCCTTGCCCTCTCTGTACTCAGATGCTCCAAACTGCCCTGTGCAAAACGAGACATTCTCACATTGCTCTGGAGAGGTAATGCTGGGAGCAATCTGGAAACTCTAGAGCTTGTGAAATCCTTTTCACCCCCCAGATACCTTTTAAACACTAGTACAGACTGAAAAGAAGGCTTTCTACTGAAATTCATGCTGCTATTTGTATACTCTGAGCAAGATCTCAAGCTCGCTCTGTGTCAGGTTGAGAGCAGCACAAGTGAGACCACAGACCTGCCCGGCACTTACGCTAGCAGATCCAAGATCAGGATCCACTCCTCTGTCACTCAGTACTTGGGAAAACTATCTTGTTATGCTTCTTAAAGAGATGTGAGGTTTGGGGTGTCACCAGCCAAGCATCAGTTCACTCCTGCTGGTTTGTGCAGGGGCACTGAAAGTGCATGGAGCGCAGAATTTGACAGGATTATTCAGGCGTCAACTCCCCCTTGACCATGCTTGCTCAGAAAAAGAAGTGAGAGGTAATTCTTACTGTAACTCAAAAAGTAACATGAAAAGAGCACTCCCATAAAACTGATGTGGAGAGTGACTGTGTGACATCTCCGTAAACGGTATCAAAGCCATAGTGGGAATTACCTGCTAAAAACTGCTGAGTATCAAAGAGCTTGCATGTTTGGTCCCGCTCCAGCTTGTTGGGTCTGTCACTGCAGAGCGCCAGAGGCCCATCCCAGTAGATCCTGCTTTGGCAAAGTCTCTTAGCGTAGAGGCCATCAGGTGCCATCCACAGTATTACTCCTCGTTCCAGGTGGTTCAGTAGTTTTTCTATGTTCTTCCTCTGGCCATTATCCTCCGGATAAGGGAAGATAACTTGCTCCAAGCTGCTGACCTCATAACTTTGGCCATGGGATATCCTACAACCTTCAGGACTAGAAGTTGTCACCTCCTTTACTAGTATTTCACGGTAATATAAACAGATGTGGAGCCGACAATCTACAAGGAGAGAAAAAAAAATAAATCACTGTGATACATCAGTATGAATAGCTTACATTTCAGATCTGTACTAAGGCCAAGAGACAAGTTTGCATGAGATTTCTGAGCCTGGTTGTCACCACAACCAGGAAGACAGGCTCACATTAGAAAAAATCATCTAAAGAATATAAATACTAAAACTTTTGGGGCACAGTAGCATTAATGCACTCTCATTTTATTGTAAGGGCTACTGATGTGGGAATTTGGTTGGAACTAACGCCCCTCAAACCTCACACTTGCGATTAAAAGGAAAAGTCTGCACACAGAAAGTTGTTGTTCGTCACATTTTCCAAGTTCACATCACAATTAAACCCACCGGCTCAGTACACTTCCTCAGATTTAATCAGGAAGTAGCTGTGTTTCTCCCCAGATTTTGCATAAAAGAGGCTTCTGCACAGGGGCCCTGCAAGCTTGCACTCGGCTGCCTGAAGAGAAGCGGCTGTTGGCTCCAACCTTACCCCACCTTACTTTCAAATGGCCATTCCAGCAACTCGGCTGACCCCTAAGAACTCACACGGCACTGAATACATATATATGTGTGTGTGTAAAAAAATACATATATATGTAAAAGATACATGCGTGGTGTGTGTATATAACATATGTTTACATATACATATGTATATACAAACACACGCACACATATATACATAGATACAGACCCTGACTGAGGAGAACAATCCCGCTCGAGAAACCTGCTGAGTGTCACGTTACAGGTTTATCCATTATTTCTGAGAAAAGCACATTCCCTCACCTTTTCCCAGAGTCATTCAGAAAGTCCCCTAGCATCCAGATGTGTGCAAACCTGGCTGAAATAACTTCCCTTTTCTTTCCCGAATGCCTTTCTTTCCCGAATGCCTTTCTTTCACCAGGAATAATGAAGCAGAACAAAGCCGGATGGCACCAGCAGGAGCAGGTTTGGTGGGGGCTCCTCCAAAATGAAAAACTGAGCTAAAAGTCACTGACAACCCCAAAATTTCCCACTCCCCGTTGGAAGGCCTGATTTGGCTGCTCCCCGAAGCAACCCAGCGCTAACACTGTGAGCCAGCAAAGCACTTCCATTAACTTTAACCGCATCTCCATCCCATGGAGCTGGGGCTACAAGTGCTTAAGTATCCTGGAAAACAGAGGCTTAAGCCCATCCACGGACTTCATTCATTAAAGCAGTTTATTTTTTTGCTTCTTTTTTCTTTACATCAGAAAGGAGAGACAGTGCCAGGGCAAGTCAGAGGTGGGAGTCTCTTGTCAAGCTCCCCCAAAAGCCCAGGGGGGTTACGGACCTTACCTGACAGGGCGAGGGCTTCACCAGACCTTATGCTTGGCTCAATCGGGATGCCAGGAGTCTGGGACTCAGGAGGGGCACAAGCATAAAAGGTTCCTGTCACCTGACAACCTGTTTTCACAAACAAAAGTCAGTGACAGCTGCCTAAATCCAAAGAGAAAAGCTTGGGCATAGATCACAGCAACGCAAAAGCAAGTTTTTCTGGGCCCCACCAGGAACTTTCTCCCTTCCCCCCTTCTTCTTAAAAAGGTCTTATTTCCCAATTTTTCCAGGTACGCTAACTCTACCAATCTCTCCAGATGTTATTTGGGCTGTATTTTTATTTGTGTCTGCATGAAACACTCCCTTGGGGTTTCAGTATTCCCCCTAGTACTTTTTCGTTACCAAACGTGTTATTCTATTGCAGAAATAATTTACATTTGTAACTAGACTATAGTGCTCTTAAAAGTCAGCTGGATAAAATAATCCATTCAGTACAAGGACTGTTACTAAAGACAGGTATAACAATAAAGCTAGAATTAACACTGTTTAAAAAGCAGGTAAAGAACATTGTGCAGCAGGAGATTACTAGGGTTTTATTACCAGGAGTACTATTAGACCGTTCCAAGAGATGCCTACCAGTAAGTGGATTATAACGCGGGCAATTGATGTTTTCCTCTGTTTCTTAATGTCAATGAAAGTCTCTTGAGGCTGATGCAAGTGACTTGCAGACAAGCGCACGCTATCTTTCCCAATGGCAGAACCCACCACGATCAGGAGATGGAGTGATACGGATACAAAACAGTCGCATCTCTTGGAGAAGCCTTAGAGCCCAATGAGAAACCCAACACCAACCACTAACAACTGCCTCCAAATTCAGCAAAGCGTCCGAAGGTGTGTTTAACTACTGCAGAGGATGTACTTCAGGACAGAATTAATTTAGCTTGCTACCTCGATTTTTTTATTAGCTCAACCAAAAGCAAAGGATTTTGCCTCTTAATTCCAACACACTGCCAGCAAAAGTTGCAGTGCACTGAGCATTTACTTTTTAGCAGACCCAAAGAAACAAGTTTATTTCTCTGCACCAAAACCTCTAGAGAACTGTCCTCTGAAAATGTAATATCTGCTCTAAGATGTCCTCCCTTGCTTCCTGTCCTTTTCTGCTGTTCTGAACCAGCTGCTTCTCCTCACAAAGCAAATGCCTGAATCCTCAGGTGAGTTATCCTGCAAGGGCCTATGACACTCAGTTCCCTTTCTCTTATGTTTTAGCCCCTGCAGGCTTCACTGTTGCAAATTTTCACAATTCAGGCTTTTTCCTAAGGATGCAGAGCTTGGAAAGCCATGATTCCGTTAGGCTCTGGTACTGGGAGATCTTCGGGGAAGGGAACGTCCCTTTATTCTGTTTCTGCTGTACCAGCCCCAAGAGAGACTCAATCCATGACAAGTTGTCCCATTGCCACAGCACTAAAATAAAGTAATAATTTCAGCTTTCCTCTCAGGAGAATAATGCCATTCTAATCCACAAAGCTGGAGGGAAAAACCTCAGTGATGTGTGCCTCAAAAGGTCCAAAAATCAGAAAGCAAAGCTGAAGAATACATGTTCCCATTTGAGGGGTGGGGGGGGGGGGTTGGTTGCCTTCTTATTGCTCAGGGCTTTTGAGACAGCTGAGGACTTTTGGGGGCTAACCTTTATCAGCTCAGAGGACTTGCGTAGCCCAGACACCGCATGTGTGCTGGCAGTGAAAGCAAGAGCCAGGACAAAGGCTCTTGCCACGGGCCCAGTGGCTCTCTTTGAAGGGAGCCCAGCGCTGCTCTCCACCCTCTCCTGATAACGCCAACAAAAACCACGAATAAAAAACCTGAAATCTGCGGCCCTTCCAGGTGACCAACCTCAGCCAGCAACCCTAAACGGGAGCGCCTTACCATTTTCACAGCCAGGCCCTTGCCAGTGGTGACTGCGAGCTGCGAAGGGGACGCTGGCGCACTGGTAAGGGATGTCAGGATGCGGCTGCTCCGGGGCAAAATCCCTCCAGTTCCGTTCGTGGGGCACCATGTAGTTTGGTACCTATTGAGTTCAACGAGATATTCTTTTACTCGACAGCTGTCAAAACTAACGCTCTGCATTGCACCAGCTTTTGCATTTCAGCTCCTTGATTTCCTCTGCCAAAGCCCGCGGAGGTCCAGGCTACACAAATGGCACTTCGCCACCACCACCAATGAGGCTTTCAAATGAAGTTCTCACCACTGGTGTAAATAACAAGCAGGGTGGAATAACAAAAGGCAGTCAAAGCAGCGCTGGTAAATGTCTGCTTGGAAGAGCAAAGCTTCATTGGGTGCTTACAGTCTGGCATCAACAGAACGGCAGCGCCCTAGTATCTATGGCCCAACAGAAATGAGCTATTACTCTGGGATAAACAACACCAAGGGAAGTCAACTGCCCTGTGGCCTCATATGACATTAGAAAAGTTGCTTCTCAATTTCTCAGTTTTCATAATAAAGTTTCTTCCCAGAGAGAAGTAGAGAGCCACGCCAGCAAAGACAGACACAGCACAGAGCACAGAAATGACGCTGCTCAACGTACAAGCAACCAAGCAAAGTGCGCAACTAATATCGTACCTGAGATGGTAGTGAAGTGTAAGGAGACGTTATGGGAAAGGGATGGTTCATCATTAACGGTTGCTCCTCCAAGCTGATCTGTTTTGCACCTATGTTCACCAGAGAGATGAAAATAAATGATGTCAACCACATCTTAAGGAAATCTGAAATTGGCACACTGAAGACAAATCCGTGCAACCTGCTTTTGAACAAGCCGAGGGCTAAAATGCCCTCCAGCGCTGCTTTGGGACAGGATTCCCAGCTCTCCCTTGCAGGCAGTTCCAGCCTGTCCTGCTGGGCTCCCCGGTGCCCCACAGCAAAGTGCTGCCCAGCTGTACCCCATGTGCCACGATGCCCTCCCCGGGCCCTGCCAAGCCTTTTCCTCCCCCACGCAAGCCCTGCCTGGCACCGGGGGCTTCTTGGAGAGCAGGCACTGCCCCCAGCCTCTGCCCAGGAGGCTGCAGGCCAGGCATCCCTCCCTCCTGGCTCTTCCCCCGGCAGCAGTTACCTACTGCCCGGCTCAAAACACTTCTGCTCCTCCCTGTATTCAAAACCTAGATCCAGCAAGCAAATTATTATTTTTTATTTTGCCTGTCCCTCGAGCCTCTTGCTTGGCTCTCGCTACCCAGAACTGGCAGGGAGGCTCCAGCTAAAAGAGCAGTTCCTCCAGCGATGTGCAGGGCGCCTGTTTGCGTCTTCTGCAAGGGCTCCCTTTCAACGCTGCGACTCAAACGCCAGCCGGCCTCCTGCAGACGCAGCCTCTCAAGTCACCAGAACGAGCTGCACTTGAGCCCTGCGTTTTGGCTCCTTAAAAGACTTAAAAAAGACCGCATGGCCATTCCAGAGAAGCACGCTTCAGTCCGCATATGCTTACAATGAGACATATTCACACGCTCTTACACAGGGGATTTGAGATGCTTTACCTTTTTTAGCTCCTTCTGGCACTATTCTGTACACTTTATAGGGATCTGAGATGTCCAGCTGGCTTCTCTCCACCAGTTCTTCAAAGTCATTGCTCTTGTTCAAAGCACACCTTAATCTTGTCTTCCAGGTAGGGGGATCTGGTTTATCAATGCCCTCTCTGAACTTTCCTTTAAAAAGAGCCCAGGCCTGGAAACGTTTCAGATAATCAAAAGAACAAGGAAAAAAAAAAAAAAGAAAGAAAGAAAAAAAAAAGGAAAAGAATCAACTACAAGGTACAAGTCCACAATGTGGATATATGCGTGTGCTCATATGTGCATGAATTTACTTCCTACAGATTTAGGGTAAGAAAAAAGCAGCATGGCAAGGTAGGAAACACAGTGTATCAGGCACAAGGAAAGGGAGAAAATGATCCAAGACGAATGTGGAAACAGACACGCTGCAGTCCCACAAGCATTTAGCTCCACAGAGAGAAGTGCGAAAGGGCAGGCTGTCTCATCCATCCATCCCCCCCATCGGGGCAGCGCCAGGGCCACCAGGCAGGCAGCTGGTGGCAGCGGGTACCCAGCAGAGCCATCCTGCAGAGGCAGGTGGCGAGGTCAGGATGGCAAGGGGCCACTGCAGAGCCTCCGGGCATCCCTCCTGCCCCGGCTGTGTCCCACAACCCCAACCCTGGGCTAAGCCCTACCTTGAAGAGGGCGGCATCCTCCTCACGGTTGTAGTCCTGCTTGCCGGCGTGCTTCCAAGGGATGCGGAAGATGCTCTTCTCGTCGTTCTCCCACACCAGCCCCGGGTACTTGCCACTGTCTATCTGGTCGATCAGCCACTGGCGGAGTTTCCCGTTGCCACAGCTCACCGAGTTCATCCCGCACTCGCCTGGCTCCAAGTTCATGCCACTCGTGTCGGGAGTCAGGTGGGGGGGTTTTGGGGTGCCTCACCGAGCCCACTTCTCCACACACACCCAAGCACCGGCTCTCTGGGGGGCTGCAGAGAAGGGGGAGAGGAGCAGGATGGGGGGGGAGGAAAACCCACAGGTCAGGCACCAGCTGAAGTTCCCGTGTAGAGCCACACCAGCAGTCCCCAGTCCCCAGCGCACAGATAACATGCCGAACATCAGCTACGGCATACAAGGGGGGCCCCGGGGAGCCCAGGAAACATGGTACAGAGCCTCAGGAAACCAGGCACAGCCCCCCGCAGCCCTCCCAGGCACGGCTCATGCTGCAGACTTTGACAGACTTCCCCCCCTGTCCCGACACTGTTTTGCATGAACGCACACAGGCTGTTGAAATTTTCACTGCAAGTGACTCAAGGCACAAAGCCCTTGTCCTGCTCAGAGTTCAACTGGGTTTTTACTTTTTATCCAAAAAGAAAAAAATTGCATAAAAACGTATTTGCACATGACAGTGTACATATGTAACGTTAGACACATGCACAGAATTTGGAGGGCTTCACACACAGTTACGATTTACACGGCATCTAGCTATAACATCAAAGTAGTTTTCACACTCACTTAAGCAAGACACATTTGAACACATGATGTCCTATACATATCTACCCCTCCAACTGCTCCCACCACGCATATAGAGTAACATTCAAATTTATACATTGCAAATACTTAAAAGTGACAAGACAGCAACCCACGGAGCCCGGCACAAGGACACTGTTCCCAAAGACGTGGGAGCTTGCCAGCCACACAGAGCCCTAGCCACACACAGAGGTGCACACACACACTGGGAGTGGTGCGGCTCTGCGGTGATGGACACCTGGTCCTAATGTGAGGACACAAGTGATGGGGACCCAGCGTCAGGTTTGTCTCCCCAACCTAAAAAATGCTTGAATGCCCCAAAGTTAGGTTCGGTGGCTTTTCCCCCCTCATTACATTGCATTGCAGTAAGCGATAAAGTAATTCCTCACCCACACAGGGCTTCAGAGACCCTTGTCAGACAGGTGCACACCACTGGGGTAGCTGCCCGTGGGCAGATGGGCAGCTTCGCACCCCCTTACACCCCTCCTCAGGCGGAGCATCCCCCCAGACACCAAACCCGGTACCTCGCTTTCTCCCCTGGGCGTGATGCGCCTGGGGGGCAGCCGGGACCACGGCTGCCCTGCGTGTGGTCCGCCGATGCCCGCGCAAAGGCCCCCCAAAAAGTCCTTTCCCCCCTTAGAGCAGAAGGTGGATCCCCCCACCCACTCCCGCGACCGTCCCCAGGACAGAGGGAACCGGCAGCACCGGGGGCTGGTGCGCGCCTCCACCTCGGGAGCAGATAACGGGCCGGGTATTATTTTTTTTGCTTGAAGGGAATAAATTTTTTTTTTTTTTAAATTAAAAAAAAAAAAAAAAGGGAAAAAAGGCCAAACGGCTCGCTCAGGTGCCGAGAGCACCTGGAGAAGCCCAGACGGGGCTAAGCCGAGGTGCCCGCACCGCCTACCCCCGTCTCCCTCCCCGGCCCGTCGGGTCCCGGCGGCGGGACCGCTCTGCCCGGGGGGGCGGGCGGAGCGCTGAGGCGGCCCGGCGGGGCGGG
>JAOXJK010000012.1:72231834-72252975 GCA_025774025.1 Xenus cinereus | reverse complement strand
GTGAGGATGAAGGAGCGAGGTCCAGGCTTGCATGAAAGTCTTTCTTACCGCCTTTTGGGTTTCAAACACGTGTTTCATGCCACGACACTTTCTTGTTGTTGTTCTAACGTCTCCAACACATATCCACATCCTTTCTGCTGTAACGTATCAGATCAAAAAACCAGTCATCGCGCGCTGCGCTGGCAGGCTGCCGGTGCGGAGGGTACACGCAGAGTTTAGGATATTAATTGCAAATCTTCAACGCCATCTTCTGAAATTTAAATGTAATTATCGCCACGTTTTGAGGGAGAAGTGAGAAGTGCCGGCATTTTTATATATCGGGTTTATAACACACCATCCATCCTCCTAAAAAAAGAATTGGCAGTGCCCATCCAAAATCTTTTCAGTCATGAGTTAAGGCACCTTCAAAACATTAAAATACGTCTTCAAGATTGGAGGTGATTGCCGCCATAAATCAAGATGAGCAACCACAGCTTTACCAAAAGGCATCTGAAAGGCTTTCTAAAAATCCAATTTCGATTCCTAGGGGCAAGGCTGTGTGGTACTCAAGGCGCCAACTTAAGTATAAAACCATCTTGAAATATATCACTATAAAATGAACACTTCTAATGCCTTCTCTCTTTTGCAGCTTTTAAGACAGCAAATTCTGGGCCAGTGTGAAACATGCAGACTTGACCTGCATTAGGTAAAACCCTTCAGGGGAAAAAAAAAACCCCATCTTTCTCAAATGCTGGAGAATATTTTGAAAAAAAAAAGTTGTTCAAAGAAATCCATGTATAAATAGAGAGGTAGATGAGTTACACATTCAGAAATCTTTAAGAGAAGACAAAGTCAATCATAAAAACCCCAGACAGTACATATGTGGGAAATTACCTGGCTGGGCGGTTGGTTGCTGACTTTGTGCAGCAAGAACTCTATTAGAAAACTCTCCCCAGTTGCCTAAATTTGAGAGGGGATGCTTAAAGCCGGACCCCTACATGCACGCTTGGCCTTTGCAGATAAGTCTTCTCCTCAGTAAGACATGCTAATCTCATTAGCTTTGCTGACTTCGTTACTTGGGGTTTCTGGAAGTCGGCCATTTCCATTTAAGATGGCAAAAAAAATTTAGGACCACCGTTTCGGTCTGCAAAATAGAAAAAAATCTGATCAATAGCACAACTGTGGTGTCTGCATCAAATGCTGCAGCAGTGCACCAGTAAGCTTTCATTGGGTACATTCTGCACGTGTGAAAAGATGATTCCTCCCTGACCTGCCTTCCGGGTGATCTGAGCACTTACAGCACCTCAAGCCTGTTGGTCTTTTTCTAGTGATTTCCACGCTGTTGTGAGTGCCTGACCCTTCAAACCTTACCCAAAAGCCCCACTGCCTTCATGGAAGTTTTCTGTGTCGATGACCAATTGAAGTCCTCCTGTGAACACGCTCTCGCTGCTGTTTAACCACGGCAGTCACCGCCGGCCCCCCTGGTTTTCACACTCTTAAGGTCACACTGACTAAAGGCATGCCAGGAAAAGTGACTGTTTCTTCTCAACAGTCGCTTGCAAGCCCTCAGCACATAGAAAGCTGGCTTCTGCTTTCACCAAACCCTTCTGAAGTCCCAGTTGAGTCACCTGGGAATTGCACCCAAAGCAGAAAAGCAGAGAGAGATGCCAGCTCAGACCAGCTGCCGGGGGCTCTCTGAAATGGCTCCCTAGGGACAGGTCCACTGCTGAGCCAAAGGGCATAAGTATTGAATGCTCTTGCACTCAGGAGTTTACTCTTCCTTTCCTTCAGGAAGGTTGCCCCTGCTCTCCTGGGTGCAAAGGCTCCCCCCCCCCCAAAAAAAACACCGGGTGAACTCGGTCTCTAAGGTGGAGGGACCTGTTGGAAATCTGCCGGCAGCAATACGTCTGGCAGCAGAGGCCCTTTGAGGATTGCCGCTCATTCAGGGGTTGTCCCCAGCACCGGAGACCATAAAATCCCCTCAGACACTGGCGCAGGGGGAGTTCCTCTCTGCAGAAGAGGAACCTGCAGAGGGTGAGCGAGGGGCACCCACTCCCTCGCGCTGCTCCCGCCTGGGCTGAGGGGGCTGCACTGGTTGCACTGGCCATCCATCTGCCCGCGGCTCCGGTGGGAATGTCCTTGCGACAGCAGGTCCCAGTGGGCAGTAAAGGTCAGGCCCCCATGGCACTCACCGTAGACCCACCAGTGAGCAGGAGCATGGCAGGGAGTGAGCTCATTCCCCAGTGGTCCAGCTCTCGCCTCGGATAAGACCCTGACCACGGTTCTTCAGGAACCCAGCAAAGCTTGTGCTGCAGCCCTTGGCAAATGCCACCAGCAAATGCATTTTCAGGAGTGGATTAAGCCCCTAAATCATAGAATCATAGAATGGTTTGGGTTGGAAGGGACCCTAAAGATCATTTAGTTCCAACCCCTCTGCCATGGGCAGGGACACCTTCCACTAAAGCAGGTTGCTCAAAACCCCATCTGGTGTGGTCTTGAACACTTCCAGGGATGGGGCTGATGGTTTCAAAATTCCCAGCTGCCTGTCTACACGTTTAGCTGCCCCAAACCCCATTTCCTGAGATGGAGGTGTTGGAAGACCTCAATGCCTTGCTGTTGGCACCAGTTTCCACTGGATTCTTTCTTCCCTTAGAAGTCCTCACAAATCCATGGTGTGTCACTTGCGCAGCAGAAAAACCTATGTGGATGGCATTGACGGAATTTAGAGACACTGGAAATTTGGGGTAAATTCCCACTTACTTTGATTTATTCCAGCAAAGCACCTGCTCTATAAGCAGTATAACATGAGCCACAACAAGCGATTTTAAGCATCCTCTGCTGTGGTAACTTCATGTGTCATAAGTGCTCCCTTCACATTTTGGGAGGGTATTTGCAGTGCCTCCATTTAAAATAGCGACTCCTGAAACAGCACTAGTCTATCATATATCTTCCATATTAGTAATTACACAGTCATTTTAAACCATTAGAAGCAAAGCACGCGGGCGAGCGTGGCCGTATCTTTGCACTTTTAAGCAGAAAAGTCTCATGGCCCAGTTGCAATTATTTTGGGTGGATTCGGTGTACATTTTGTTTTCTTTTCATGTACTTCCCCTCTGCTTCATAGCCAAGAATATTTCAAACCACCTTTCATAAGGCTGCCTTCATGCCTCTGTACATCGTCCTGCGCCCGGGACTGAAGTAGCCTTTCACCACATGTCCTAACACCTGAGATATCCTCCAGCTTTCCTTTGGAGAGAAAAGGTTGGCGTGGGCATCCAGCCAAGGTGGCACACGAGCAGCAGCAAGGCACCCTTCCCCAATGCTGGGTCATCAGGCCAGGAGCTTAGAAACCCTGGGTTGACACCTTCACCCCTGCAAACTAACAGCAAAATTTTTACGGGCTTCCCGCTCCTCGGGGCCTCCCGGGTGAGCAGTGTGCTGCTTGGGCAGCTAACGCAGGGCTGATGGTGTTTTCTTCATAAATCAGGCTCTGGAGGGCTGTGCTGGAACTGGGGGATGAAGGCTTCGGCAGCATAAGCATCGCCCCGCCTCTATCTGTGCCTGCCAGCCCAACCACCCAGCACCTGAAGAGAAAGGTCATACCATCAACGTTGTACTGCTGGAGTGAGAGCTCCACTGAGAGCAACACAGCTGGCTGGATGCTGGAGACTGGTTTGACAATAACACAATCAGTATATTTGCATCTAGTGGTACTTCAAAACATTCATTTATTTTTTTCTGGAAATCAGAGATATTTCCATGTTCTCTTTCTTTTTTCTTTTTTTTTAAATTTTTTTTTTCCACTTCCCCTCTTATTTACCTTTCCACAAGTTTTCAGGGATCTCTGGTTATTGGCTCAGTATTAACCCCCTTCTCACCAGTACCCCAATAACATTTCTGTTTTCCCAAAGGCCACGCTGAATTGCAGAGGGGTACAACTGAGCAGCCCTTTCACGACCTGTTTCTGCTGCCTCCCAGCACTCCGCACGTTGGCTGGGAAAGGAGATGCAAGCACACTGTGCCTTAATAGCAGATTTCTGAAATAAGGAATAACTCATGTTCAGATTTATGGACTATTTTCTTCAATATGCAGAATATGTGTGAAAATTGGCCCACCTGGTGCGACCGTTTCCATTCTTTAAAACGTTGCATCAAATAATAGAAAGTACCAGTCCCTGATATTTTTTTTAAAGGATCACCCTCAACACAAAACTTTGGAGAGAGAACCTGTTCTGAGGAAATCTGGGGAGTGTTCTGGCCCCTAAAATAAAAACACATAGCTGAATATGATGTATTGCTGCAAGAATTTAAAGTTTACAGCAAAGAAACAAAACCCTCAACCATGGAGAGCAGATCGAGGAAAAAAACACCAAATCTTTTTCCTGACTGCTTCTTGCAGAGAATAGAGAACTTTTATTACAAAAACACTCTTAAAAATTTGTTCAGTTTTCGTATGAAATCTTAAAACCTAATGTGCTTGGTGTTGACAAAAAAAAAATTCTTCGGAATTTCTTTTCAAGGCTTTAAAAATCTGTACGTTTTTGTTTGTTTATCACAGACAGAATATTTTATCAACTTTTATTTTGGTGTTTTCTGGTTTCCTTGTTTTTAAGTGGAAAAATATTTATCTTCCAATGACCTTCAGTAAATGAATTGGCCAGCTCTCCCTCATGTTCTGGTGCTGGCCAGGAGGTGCTGAGAACAACCTCGCCCGTAACTCAAGTATTTTGAGGCTCGCATCTCTGCCAGGTGGCTATCAAGGACTGCCCAGGGCTCCTGGTATTAAGCAAAGGAAACCAGTCCTTTGCCAGCGACGTGGGGCACAGCACGGCCACGTATCCCCAACTGCCTGGAGTAACGTGTCCATCCCACCCCACCCTGGGAGCCTTCTGAATCCAAAGTGTAGGAATACCATTGTTTTCCCAAATCCAACCTGCTTTGTTTGGAGTGAAAGGGCAGTGTGGGCAGATGGCTACATTTCAGGCCATCAACTCACCTGGCCAAATTTCTTCAGCTTCGTTGTGTCCTCAGAGCATTGCCCTGAAATGCAGTTTACACACTGCATTCAGCTGAAGACATCCCAAACGTGACCAATGCTGACAAAAACCACTTATTCCATCTTGATCACAGAAGTTAAACCAAGCTGGGTCTAACATCTCACTGGAGTGGAGAAGTGGAACCACTCCAGAGGTGGTACCCAATCTAAACATGATTTATGACAGTGAAGAAGAAGGTAAAGGCTGAATTCATGCCCTCAGAGAAAACTCCCTTTTTGGAGTGCATTTCCAGACTGCAGAACACACAGGGAGAGGGCCAGGCCAGCTGTTGCAGGAGGAGGCCAAGGATGCAGCTGGTGATGGGGGGACTGCCAGCGGGGTGTGTGGGTTGGGATGCCCAGGCATCACTCTCTTGAGTCCTTCCCCCCAGCAAGGAAGAAGCAAATTTCCAGGGCTTTGGAGAGCATTGAGCACTGGCTTGATTTGGTTGATTCCTGGCATGTTTTGGGCTGCTCAAGGGTCTGTGGCTGGGTGACACCCCAGCTGTTGGACTTCCCATCACATTGTGAGAGCCCCATGCCTGGGGGAAGGGAGGATGCCGATGTGACCACCTTAAATATTTTTGATTTAACCAAACTTTGCTGGCTTTCATACCAGCATAAGGTAAGTATACTGCTTGGGTTCATTTGTATCAAAGTTCAAACCCACATCATTTCCTGGGTTCAAAAGATCATCTTGGTTTTGTATACTTTGGGGTTGAGGTTCTACTTCAAAGAAAATGAGCTGCAAGGAGCCCAGTTACATCAGAAAATGACTTGGAGAGGGAAGGGATTAGGGTGACACAATAAGAAAAATCACTGAAAACTAAACACTGAACATTAAAAAAAATCCATAAGATCCATACTGCATACATATCACCCATTATGCTCCTACTACAGTTCTCCATTAAATATAAAACCGTCTGGGTTTTCTGTCTTTTTGAGTTGGAGCATCTTTGTGAAAAGCAATGCAAAGCAGGAATTTAAATGATAGAGAAAAGAACTCAGAAGGGACGGAGCATCGGGAAGTTTCACAGAAACCATGGATGTCACTGCCACTGAGATTTCCCTGCTTTAAAGAAACTGGAAGGATTTTCTCTTGTCTGTGACCATTGTAGGGGGGAAGTCACTGGTGGCACCTACGTCCCTTTGGAAGATGTTTTAGAGATCATAAGTATAGCATACTCTGTACAATTTCAAACTTGATTTGGTTTCATCCTATCTTGATTAGTGAGGGGTAAATCCTCAGCCTGGACTGACTGAGCAGATGGTGATGAGATGCAGATGGTTTTGAGAAGGAGGTGGTGGCGATGGTCTAGCAGTTTGTGTTACCTTCTTCTTTTTGATAGACAAAAAAGGAAGTCATGGCCCCAAAGAAAAAATATTTAGTGAGCAAGGGGGGCTATAATCTAAATTATTTAAAGAAAAAAAAAAACAAACACATATTAATTGCTCTTTGTTAGTCAGCAACACAAATGTCCTGCCTGTGTTTTTCTGTTGAGGAGAGACCTGACTTGTCATTCACAGCAGCACAATGCAAGTTTGGCTATAATCTAGAGGGAGTGAATGAGAGCCCTAAATGAATGTACAGTGGTATTTCACTTTGAAAAGAAGCGTGTCAGCCCTATTAGATGTGCAGAAGAATGATTTAAAAGGAAACAAGTCTTTGTAAACAAGGATTTCGGTAGAGGGCAAGTGAGGGGGATAGTGAGTACGTCCAGTCAGAATTTCTCCTGCTATCAATGATCAGTCTAGCACGTACATAAATCACTGAACACTTTCTGAAAGCTTTCAAAAACATGAAACACCTTCATTAGCTGCAACACCAAATGTAAGCAAATGTGGCTTTACAGCACGGCACCAGGTGAACCACTGGATCCTCACAATTTCAGCTCTAGTGCTCAGATCATGGGACAGCACAAATGGCTCAACAGGCCACCTGCCCTAGGTGGAGGCTTTGGTGCAAGCTCTTGCAGGGGGGAAATCATCCTTCTACAGTCCCATGACAACTGGGATACTCGTGTTACAGTCCTCCTTGCCAGGTGCCTTGATAAACAAGAGGGAATGGGAGCGTGGAGAGTGCCTGACACTGCAAAGTTGTAATAAATTACTCAAAGTAATCTGTCCCTTCTGGGATGTCAGCGTCTTTTTCTGCCTAGAGCATCTTTGGCATGGGTTTTCCACCCAGTGTGGAAAACCAGCGTAACCAGGCTTGTCCTCCTCACTTGAGGATGCTTGATGGCCCAGGCATGGGGCCAGGTGGAACAAGGAGGTCGGAGCAGGGGCTCCCCAGGGCTCACCTTGTGTCTTGCCCCACGCGGGAGCCAGCCAGATGCAAACCTGCCAGGGAAGAGGCACGAGCTGAAGGCACAGGGTCTCTGCAAACAGGAGGCTACTGCCGGGGGGGAGAGCAATGGCTGCATCACTCCTCTGCTGGCTACGAGGTGTTCATCTCCCTCACGGCTGGTAAATCCTGATGGAAGGAGGCTCAGGGATGCTGCTTCTTCTCCTCGGAGAGCCCAGCCGCACAGCACTCATAAAGCCTTATTTTCAAAGCCGCTGAGAGCATACCATAATCTGCAAAGAGCAAGCAAGCACCTGCACAATGGAGGATAAAACTACTAAATATGAGGGAAAATACACCAAGAGCTGCAATGTTGTCAGAAGTCAGGAGGAAACACCACAACGTTGTGACCAGTTTGGAAAAAGAGACTCGTCTGCTTCTGGAAGTGTCTCCATGAACAGTGAATATATGAAATTATAGTGACAATATATTATTACATCTCTTCCCATCTTTCTCCACTCCAGATCACAGCAGCTTTGGATATCACCACATAAGGGCGGGCCATGGCAATTGTAGAGCTGCATCCACAATGGTCTTGGCAGGAGAAGAACATTTGAGACCCAGTGAAGTCCAGGCAGAAGAAAAAAAATCTTACACCAGGTGCTAGTCTGCATAGGTGCTGGCAGGGAGAACTGGAAAAGCCCTGCACAAGTGAGACCATGTGTGCACATCCAGAGGGTTTCCTACGGGCAGCGTTTGGTTTCATAGTAACCTGCTTCACAGCGGATGAAGCAAAGCCCTGGCCATCAAGGGGAGATTTGCAAAGGTAGGACAGGAAATTTTCAGTGGCGGTGGGGTGCTGCTTTCCTTCAGTGGCATGAGAAAAACTCCCCTTTTAAAAGACATTGTCTGCCTTGCTTCGTTTCACTTTGTTGCATGAAAATTGTGAATATTCTCTGAATTTTGACTGACAGTTGATGCTGGCACAGACAACCTTCTAAGGAGTCAACAGCTGCAGCGACTGTTGACAGCTGATGGGGCCCGGATTGCCTGTTGCATTAACTTCTGTACCGGGTTGCTCTTTTCTAATGGTGAAAAAAAAAAAATAAAAAAAAATAAAAAAAAGATCTCTGCATGCATGGCTACCCTCAGCATGAACAGGAAGGATACTCTGAAGGGTGACTTACTAGCATGGGCAAATGCTTCCCTTTTGAAGCAAAATAAAGTTTTTCACATTGATGGTGATGCAAGCTTAGCTGTGCACGCTTCTACTGAAGGCACTGTGTGCTAGAAAACACCAAGAAATTCCCTCACCCACTTAGCATTACTCATTTTGTTACATAATTATGATGGTTTTTCCTTTTTTTTTTTTTTTAATTTCTGCTGTGGATTGGGTCAACAAATACGGTACCTATTAAAAAACCTGTCTGTTGTCCTTGCTTATTGCAGATGCAATTCTGGCTGTGACTGAGTGGGAAGGCACCATGGGCTACTGGCCAGAGCAAGAGGCTGGCAAGGGTAACTTGCCCCTGTTTTTTCTGCAGCACCTCAGATCCATCATGGGACATTTCATCCCTCCTTATTATCACCTCTGGATACTCAGACCTAACAGGCTTTCAAAGACCTCTAAAATCCCCTTGCAGTGTTCCCCGGCTGTTAATGCTTGAGAATCATACAAATTGTTGCAATGATTGCTGTAAAGAGCGTATTATTAAACTTGCTAGGTGTTTTAAAGCTTCTCTAACCCTTTTCTTCCACAGGCGTTTTGTCCTTGCAGATGGGTGAATTTATTTGTGATAGTGCAATGGCACGAGAAGCGGAGAAGCAATGCAATTTCATCTTATGAAAGGCAAAACCCTGTTGCATCTCTTTATTACTACATTAGCCTTTCCACCGGGCTGGTCCTGCAGCTGGCTGCCTGGAGAAGGCAGGGGGAGGGAGGGGGAGAAGAAAGAAATGGCCACTTGGTGGCCTTAAACTGCTACTCAAAGAGCCAAAAGCCAAATCCTGCTGTCAGTGAGCTCAGGAGGAGTTTCCCCACTGGCTTCACTGGGCGCAAAGCGTCTGGGCCAGGAGCTGCCTGTCTTAGAGAGACAGACAGTCCTGGTCCTGCCAGTGCAAGGGGCTGCCTGCTGCTATGCTGCCCCAGCAGCTGTGAATTATGAGGTTTCCCTCCCAAGCTACAAGGCAATGACTTTTTAAAAGATTTTTTGAAAAGGACAGACAGCAGCATTTAAAGGCACGCGGACAAAATCTCCTGCTGGCACAGTGCTTCTTGAGTAATGATAAATGCTCTGCATAAAATGGCACACGTACTGGGGCTTCTGAGGCATCTCTGGGGCGAGGGCTTTACTGGCACAGTTACTTCCAAGCCTCCACAGCACTGGCAGCACTATATTACTAATAGCAGTCCCAGGACAGAGTTTCACCCCTATCCACCTAAACTCCAGCCTGAAACCTAGACCAACATCCATTTTATTTGTAATGTACCTCAGTATGTTAGAAAGAGCAGCATCTAGCTAGATACTCCAGTAATCCTATGTTTGGGATAGGTGTGCGTTTCCATACCAGACAGTCACATAAAGTCCTCTCTACTAAGGACTAGGAGAGGTCCAAGGACGGGTGCTTAGTTTTTGTAAGGCAAATGAAGATCATACCATATTGTTGGAGAAGCATCAGGACAAGCTGTCCTCATTAGAAAAAAAAAAAAGAAATGTCTGACAGGGAACTCAAGAACTTGCTGCCCAAGGCTCATTTGGGAACCCTATTACAAGGGCTGCTCCAGCTCTGCTTGGCACCAATTGTTTCCTCTTCCCACAAAGGTGCCCTTGAACCAAGCTTCCTTAATTTCGATGCTTGCCAGAGGTTGAAAGGATCCCTTTTGGAAACTCCCAATCTATAAATTCACATTTTAAAATACTAACTCACATTTCCAGACCACAGAGACCATCCAAGAAAGGTCTGTAGGGCAGAATAGGGTTGTTCCAGCATGGAGAAGTGATACAGAGTGGCACAGAAGCAGCAGTCACCTCTGTCTTCAGTTTATGAATGCACGAAGCATCTATGGTGCACAGGATTGACCACAAGTGCAGCTGCCTCCAGTACCTCGGGATGAGGATAACTTGGTGCCACTAAACAGCATCAAAAAAAAAAAAAAGAATCATATTATACCTGCAGATCTCAGAAAAAAAGAAATTATTCAGCTTGGTACACACTTCAATCAAGTTCCTCAGAGTTGAAGGGAGCAGAGGTTGTCCGTCTGCAACGTCATTCTCCAGCTGCATTTTTGGCTTCCTTTCGCCCCTCCGCGTAGGCAGGACTTCAAGGTACAAAATATCAGTACGAAGAGTGAAAAGCCGGGACTAGCTTCCCGCTGTGCAGGAGAACATCAGATGTCAGCATGGGCTCATGTAGTCTCCGTCTGCAAGTCCTAATTCTTCTCAGCCAGTGCATTCATGCTCTCTCCTCATATTCCCACCCCTCACTGAAAGTATTACAATGGTGCTGTAACCATTGCACTGCCGGGTACAGCTCACTAGCAGCCAGTTTGTCTACACACTCTGGGCTTAAACCATCAGTTTGGTTAGTCATCGTGTTTTCATTATTGGTTTTTTTTTTTAGTGCATTGAGATGCAATAGTCAACATAATTTTTGAAAGAGAGTCTTTTTCCTTTCATGTTTCTGTTTACATGCAACATTAGCCATCTTTTCTGCCCTCCCAGAAAATCCCGTACAAAAATTTAACTCTCTACCTCACCGTATTTTTCTCAGGAAACTTATGTAGTTCCTGAAAGTTCCTCCAAATTTTCCTTCCAGCTCCCACAGGTGCCGCTATTTGCTTGTAGAGCTTTCCCCTTGTGATAAAGCAACAGGAAACCAACAGACCAAAATCAAAGCCTTGCTGGCTTTCCTCTAAAAACATCATTACGCTTTTATCCTACTTTCACTGAGCCAGGCCACTACAAACCCCATGAAGATCAGGTTATCTGTTTTATCTGTGCACATTCAGACTCTTAACAAGCTTCCACCATGACCATCCAACACACCAACAGTGACAGCAACTGAGAATCATTGGTGCAAAGCTCTAGAAGACTGCAGGAAAAAGATAAAAGTTGATAACAACTCAAAGTCATACAATGATTGACAGCTTTTCTTTTCCATTACATTTTATGCGTTACTTTCAAAGACGATCGCAGCAGACTTCTGCATAAGTCAAATAACTGTCATGTTTACCCTTCAAGCCATCAGGTGCCAGGAGGATTTAAACACACCACCTTGCTGGAAGTTTTTTTGAAAGCTTAAGATTAGTCTATAGACCACCAGCAGCCTTGTTGAAATAAACGTTACCCCTCTCTAGAATGGAATCTTCGTAAAATCTTCCCACACATACCTTCCCTTCCACCTGTCAATAATAGTTATATCATCAGAGAGATCTTCCTTTTTCTGACTGCTATGATTTCCCTCCAGGAATGACTTTGCATCTGCAGGGCTTAATAAAAATCATACTTGAAACGTGAAGCTCCTGTTTCCTAAAGCTGCAGCAACACGCGACAGACTAGGAATACTGATCACCCCCCTTTGAAGGGTGGCTAAAAAGAAAAACGGCCTAAAGCATCGTTGACTTCTGAAAACGTGCATTAAAGGCTTATCTGAGGATTGCACTCGATGTTTAAAGCTTCCCCTCCAGGTCTTCAGGCTAATCCTCTCCCAAACAGAGCACATTCAATATTACCCGTGCACAATCAGCTCCCGGTCCCCTGGGGCACTCCTTACCCAGTTCTCCAGCAAACCACGCCACGGGTCTGTGCTCAGCCCAGCCTGAGCTGGGCAAGGTCATCGGCTTCACCCTGGCCCAGCTCTCTGCATTCGGGCCCGGCCGTGCCTGAGCTCACGAGCCCTCTGGGAAGTCAGGGCAAGCCGTGTGTTGAAGCACAGAGCCGGCTGGGGTGCACGGGTCCTTGTCACTGGGTAGGTTTTACTCTCGGTGATGGAGACCCAGCCCTATTTATTAACCATTTCCCAGGAGAAGATGGCCGTCTCATGCAACTTCGTTGTCAAATATTCCCTTCCGGCACCATCTTGATAGCTTTTATTGAAATGGGGTTTCTAGTGTCTCATCCTGTCCCTTCTCAAACAAATGTACTCCTTAACCGCAATCTAGCACTACTTGCAAAAGCTCCTGCTTACTTTAATTGCAACCGCTTGCTTAAAATATCCACTGCCCATTTGCTCTCCCTCTCCCCTTGACACGCACACAGGTGGAAATTCTCTTGCTCAGAGGTTCACGGGACTTCATAAAATGTGAAATTAGAATATGGCTTGTTTATAACCAACTACTAATGCCTTTCTTCTGTGGCCCACAAAGCATTCTTGTAACCAAAGCCACAAAAAAGGAGGTATTTTTAAATGAGCAGTGCGGATTGATTCACTGATTACTGTCTCTTCCTCCCCATTATTGTTTCCCATCAGAGCCAGCAAATTACTCTCAGAGCACTCACCAAACCATACTCTCCGTACTCTTACCTCGGCTATTTCCGCAGCCCGGCCCTCACATGGGTTATTTTCAGCTAGGTAAATCATCTATTAGTTTCTAACCACCCTAATATATGTGCTTCAAATGAAAAGTAGATAAAACTGTTTGGCTTTGTTGAGCGAATGAACAGCACAGAGTCCAGCAACCATCTTCATTCAGTCCTGAAGGGAGGGAGGGAGACCTGGAGAGGCTAAAACAGCCCTAATCACCCAGCTTAGTGCTTGAGCAACCGTGGAGAGATCAAGGAGACTTTGGCCATCAGTAGAAAGACAGAGGCTTCTCTGACACACAGTTTGCATCTACTCTGGTTGGAAATTAAAGAGAGTGTTCCTTTTTAATGGAGGTGCCCACAGCAGGCACTGCAAGTTCCTCAACCCTGCTTGAAGTTTGATGTGTTTCAAGGCACAAAGGCTCCCAAATCTCTCAAACTAAGGAACGGAGGGTCAGTCCCTACACGCTGACCTTTCCCCCCAAAATGACCCGAGAAGCAGCGCTGACTACATTTCACACAAGTGCAAAGCATTCAGAGAAAAACAGCTAAGTCAAGGGGGAGTCCCTTCCTCTGCTGCCTGGAGTTTCCAAGCTGTCTTTGGAAATGAATCAAATTCATGTCTTCCATGAAACAGTCCAAAAGTAGCAGCAGCAGCTTGGCCAAGGAGGCACTAATTTTGTTTCTCCTCCACTTCTGCCAGAACAACTTTTATTAGATGCATTCGCCATACGTACTTTCTTTCCAGAACAAGCCTAGGGGAAAATCAGGACATCACTTTTTTCTGTCCTCATAACCATATATCCAAAGTATAGGAAACAGTGGAGATTCCCTGTCTTTTTTTTTTTTTTTTGCCTGCAGACGTTTTCCTGGAGTGCGTGGAATGTATCTCAGTGCATGTATCACCAGCCCTTACCACATTCCCTTTAGGTATTCCAATGCTTTAATTTTTTCCATATGCTATTCCTCCTCCACTGGCACTCCCCCGCCCCCCATCATTCCTGACATCACAGGCACATCACATACCCCTACCATTTAATTTTTACCTGAGATTTTATGTTCAACAGATGCACCTGTGGGACGAATTTTGCCTAGGGCAGTCACGACCAGAATCGCTCTGGACCTCTTCCACTTCACTCCATCTTATTCCATATAGAAATGACGACATCGCATTTTATGTAATTCACGTTGAAACACAGCAGCTGACACCTGACGTATCAGACCTGGATTTTTCCTTATTCCCATCAACACCCAACCACCATCCTGTGCAGCACAGCACTTCCTATGCAGGTGGGACTGAGGTGTTGAGAAGCACCAAGAAGCCACTACAGCTTCTTGCTCTGCTTCAGAATCTCTCTGTGACAAAGGTATTTTGACAACCCCTCAGATGGAGGGCAGAGACCTCATTTAACAACACACAGCCAACACTGATGCAGCGCTTTTCATCAGGGGCTTCGCAGAGCTGTACCACGGAAAGTCGTAATGCTTCTTCCCCATTTTATTGGGAAAATGAAGCAAACCAGAACTGAAGCAACTTGCCTAGTCATAGAGCAAGTTGTAGGAGATTTGGGATCAGAATACCAAAAAGCTTCTCAGTCCAGCATTTTATGGATTGGACAGAGGCGGGTGGCTGACTTGGTAAGTCAAAACCAGAAAACTTTTGCATCAAAAAGAACTATTGAACTTCATAGGCTGTCTTACTGCATCACAGGTGCCCACATAAACCTTTCTATGCCATTCTGGATGTTTATGTGCGTATCAGGGATGTGTAATTCTAAGGGATAAAAGCCCAGCTAGAAATATGTGACATCTCACAAGACAAACGAGGCCTCCAGTGCAATCGTCTTGACGTAAGGTGACCACCCTGGGGAAAGGAAGGTCGACTCTCAACATGTGAGAATCCCCACCTCAGTCCCTTGAAAAGAAAATATGGTTAAGGAAGAGGAGGAGTATTTAAGATCCTTCCAGTGACAGCAAAGTCCAGAGTGCACTTGCAGTGAATTAGTACATTACTGTAACACACCCTGGCGGGTTTCGTATCGTGACAAACCTTTTCCCATTCCTCTCCCAAACTTATTATCGATGGTTAACTGTAGAGTCATACAGCATTACCCAGCTGAGAAACACGAGAGGTATGCTTGCACAGCCACCAAGATTTGCAGAAATGCAAATGGTTTTCAGGATTCTCAAACATACGAGTCATTTTTTTCCCCTGGGGTAAATGGTAGCACTGGCCAGTAAAAGCCCACCCAATTCACATGGGTGCAACAGAGGCACCTTCCGCATCTTGCAAACAGGCCCAGGCTGCAGACTTCTGCAAAAATGAGGCTTTACCCAGGGCACACAAGCTGTTGCGTGACATACCTTACCTTCCAGCACAGGAATGGAGATCTTTATCAGGTTTGATAAGAACCTCACTGCAAATCAGACATTATCAAGTGAATAAGCTGTCTAAGAACAGAAGAATCTCATTTATAAAATCAGAGAATTTGACCAAAGCTTGCACAGCACTCAAATTGGGGGTTTTCTTGTTTTGGTTGTTGTTTCTTTTCCTTTTTTCTTATTCTTTTGAGACATTCAGGGATCACCTAAGTAGTTTTGCTGGGAAAGTTACATGCTGCAGACTTATTCGCAAAGACTTACAAAATACAGTCCTTGAGAAAATATGCAGTGAGCATGCATGAACACAGCCATAATTCCAACACCTTCAATACATGCTTTCTCTAAACACAGAGTTTCTACTTCCAAGCTTTCAACAAAGTCCCACCTTGCCTCAAAAAGTGAGGAAGAAAACGCTGTTTGTAACCAGTACCCTGCACAGGATGCTGGTCCACCAATGAACATTGCTTTTTGGCATACATATAAGAGTAAAATATCCCTTTTTAATTTTTCAAATGTCAGGTTGAACACTGTCATGGATCAGTGTTACTTTTTCAAAGCATCCAGTGCTGTACGGGAGCCCGGCTGCCACTGAAAAAAGCAACATCCACAGAAGCCATGGCAGGCTTGGCAAACAACCACCACCACCACCAAAACAGGACAGATGCACAAACAGTAGAATTGTACTTGTTAACACAATTAACTAAATTAGCAACCTTAGAACATAAGATTTTTTTTTTATTAATACACATTTACAGGAAATAAATTCCTTGCAAGCCAAACACTGGCACTTAGTCACCCTGACTCAAGAGCTCTAGGACAAATACCAGTTATTTAAAAAAAAAAAAAACCCAGAAAAAAAAAAAGGAAAAGGAGGGAAGGTAGGGAAGAGATTCAAGAAAAGGTAACAAAAATCCCATCCCCTCTATCTGACAAATTAGATAAAAACTTTCAGAGAAAGAAGGGAAATCAGAACTCAGAGCTTCAAAGGGTCCATTTGTAAACGCATCTGCCCAGATCTAGAGCCCTGCTTTGCTAACGCCTGTGTGAACAGACAACCAAGCAAGCAAACAACTTAAAACCACTTTGCACTTCAAGTAGCTTAGATGTCTTGTTCTTATCTCTCTGTTCATAGCTCAATGAATAATTAAGGGTACAAACCTGCACATTCATAATTGTCTCAACTAAAATGGAAACTAGGTGCAGGTCTGGCTGAAAATCCCATTTTTTGAGGCTGCCTGCAAACGAATTTTAATCAGCGTGCGCATCTCACACAAGCAGAACTGAGTCTCCTACAAAGACTGAGCTATGCAGTAGTTCAATGGCAAAAAGGCATCTCCTGCTCACACTTCATCAGATGCCTACTCCTAATAATTACACCAGAAGCTACATGGAAATTACAGGAAGTCATCTTGCTACTCACAAGCTACTCAGTTTTGGTAAACTGCAGTTTGCATAATTCGCTAGAGCAAAGCACACATTCAACCATGTTCAAAGAAGAATTTGTTCCTTGGGTGAGAGGGGAGAATACCAAACAGCAGCTAAATGTAGCAATGAAATAGTTAAACACACAGGAGCTGGGGCACATGGAAAATGAGAGCCACATTTAAAGCTGTGCTGAGAATCAATTGTGAAAATAGCTGTTTCTGTCGCATGCTTTGTGTCTCCAGGGGTTTCTACAGAAACCCTGTACGGTGCAAGATCATCTTCCTCATGCTGTCTAGTATTTTCTAGATACCATCATCATTTTCCCTCCACCAGAACAATTTCTTGAAGAGGTGGAAGGACTCTCATAATTTGCTGGCAAAGCCCAAACTCCTGATCAGGTTATGAGCACGGCTAAGGACACGTGGGTTTGCCCTCCAGTTCCCTCAGCTTATTGCAATGCGCGACAGGACTACACGAATCAAATCAGAACTGCCATTTTCTACTATTCATAACAGTTACATATAACATTGAATGAGATGAGATATACAGTTGGGAAGAGCAGTACGGCACCACAGTTGCAGCACAATTTTTACACGTAATTTGGATAAAAATCGCCCTTGAGAGGTGCCAAGCGGTCAAAAGGAAGACAAAACAGCTGTAACTTTTTCACTTGGAAACTGCTCTTTTCCTCTAGGGGTGAGGAGAAGCCTCTTCTGGAACCTAGGAGATTTTCCTAGTTCACAACGGTTTATATTTTTAACCATGCTTTTTGTCTCATCAGTGCTCTAGCACACATATATCTAAGACACTGCTACAGGTAACAGGAGAAAGGAGGTAATTACACTACTGAATCAAGACTCACACAGCCAGCTGCACTTAGCTCAAGGTCTTTTCATAAAAAACCAGGAAAGGGACTGAAACACACATTGATACAGTCAGAGCCATCCAACTTACACTGAAGAAGATGAACTGAAATGTATTATGAACAAGGTGCATCTAGTACATCCTAAGCTACCTACATATCCTCTACTAGAATAGGGTTAATGGGTATTATTAATTAATTGAATCCCTGTGATCCCTTGGGAAACTTCCACACATTACCAGTGGTCTATGAACTAACAAGAGCTGGGAAGGTAAAAAGAAAAGACCCAAAATCCCATTGTGTCTGACCTCTAACTTTGCCTTCACAATGAGAGTCCCACTGCAAGAACAAAGTTCAGCCTTCAGCAACAACCCAAGTGGCTGTGATCTGGCTACTTAGGCATGACTGGTCATACTTTCAGGTTGGTAGGGTTTTTTTTGATTGTTCGAATGGCAGAATTACCCTCTTAGCAGAGGTAGTGTCAAACCAGAAATTTAGTGTTATCTGTGGGAATTTAAATGGGGTTTTTTGCCCCCCTTACACTGTAAGTTTTCGTATTTTTTTTTCTCCACAGGAGTCATCATCTGCCACTTACATCAGCTTCCTCTGACAAACTATTACTGAGAGCCTTGAGCCTTGGCAGTCTGTAAAGCAGCTAAGTTTTACAGCTAAGCCCTAAACCAGCATGCCATGGAAAAAGAATGTATTTCAGAAGAATAAAAAATTTGGATTCACCATTTACCTTGTCACAATGACGGGCCAGCAACAATAAGAGAGCAACAGGCAACAGCCTCTTGTAGGACTACTATTAAGAGATGCTTGAGCTGCAGATTCTTGAACTCACCTGGAAGAACTTCGTGAAGAGAGGGGAAATCCAGAAGTCTGTGTGCAGGAGAAAAAAATACTCCATATACCAAAATGAATTCATCTTGTGCTCTTACTGTACCTACAGGGATACAAACAGTGAGTAGAAACCTTCCAGAGACTATTATTTGTTTCAAGAAATACACAAGCAGATCAGGTGTTAACATTTACTTTTATTTATAAAAAAATTGTAGAACGTATTAAATACAAACATTTGGAAAAAGCAATCAAGGCTTCACTAAGATGCCCAGGAAGAGGAAGACAGAGAATCAAGAAGCTTACCAGGTTTAGAGATTTTAAACTAGTTGAAGTAATTACTATAATTTTTCCACTGACTTCTTTATAGGCAGTGGCCATTATAGCAACAGATGTTATTACTGTCCTCTTTAAAAAAAACAGAGATATGATTTGCCATATCTTCCCACTCAACCATAAAATGTAAGGAAGCAACTCTTTCCAGGTTAAAAATCAGGGTAATAAATACTAATGCGTTTACCCATTACCTACACTGTATAACACTAAACATTTGTTTATAATCACACATGGATATCAAGTTTAGCCTCCCAAAAAATCGATTATACATTTCAAATCTGGATATCCAATAAGGCGTTATAAACTTTATACATTTTCCAGTGAACATCAAAATGAGGACAATGTTTTGAAGTACAGAAACAAAATAACTGAACGCATCGTTTACACTATAAAGGCCAGCAACTAAGAGGTGGACCGGGGTCTAGTCATGTTCCAGATAGCTGGGAAGTCCTACAAAAACTGCCACTGAAAGGCTGGTTGGAAGACAAATCACGTCACGTTCTCAGTCTGTGTTAACTCCTCTCACTTTCTAAAAGGCTAAAGGTGAGACCTGTAGCTACTCTCTCTTCTGCACCTTGTGGTAATAAAGGAGTAAACTATCATTCTGCTCCCTACACGGACAAACCAGAAACAAGATTCTTAGACTGCTGCTGCTCTTTTACCACTCTTAAATGCAGTATGAAATAAATACAGACCACTGAACAAGATGTAGAAGCAAGAGACTACAGAAAACATGGCTTCTGTCTTTTTTAAAAAAACAAACAAGCAAAAAAAGAGAAGCACTTCCACTTGCTGACAATATGGCACACCCTCCGTCTTCCTGCTTTACCCTGTATCTGCTTTTGAGCTGCAGCATAATGCACATTGATGGGGCTATATGGCCCTAAAGCCCAACTCAGTTCTAAAACAAAAATAATATATATATATATATATTTGTGGGACTGACTCCTTGGGGATAACCAAACTATTAAAAAAATTAGCCAGTACAGAATAATCTCGGACACACAATCATTAACAGATGTCTCCCATTTTATATTTGTCAGAACAGAAAAAAGACTCGTCAATGTACCGGCGCTCACAAGGTCGCTACCTCGAGGAGGAGAGTGCCGGCCGCGCTACGGGGTACAGAGCGCTGTCAGCCAGCTACAGGATGGGCTGAGTGGAGACCCCCACGGGCACGGGCAGAACGCTGCTGGCACAGCTGCCCTCCGTGGACCAGCTGAAGTTGCACTACGCATCAGGAGCAGGGGGCTGAAGAAACAGACCGGCGTCCTGAACACGCGTCGGACCCTCTTAGCGAGGAAAGCGTTTTTGCAATTACTGTATCTGCCCTCAGAGCACGGAGAGGACTGCTGTGCTGGAATTCCTAAGCAGCCCATTATTTGCAGATCGACACCTTTGAGAAAAACCAAGTATTTCCATTACCAGGCAAACGCAGAAGACTTGCTGGATATCCCAAATAGGTAGTGGTTCATTTAGCTATAAGCTTGAAAACAAAGTCAATTCCAGCATCTTTCCCAAATCCAACAGCATCCCTTATTGTAACACAGGCAGGATTATCCCACTCTCGCTGTGCTCAGTACACTTAAAGCCCTTAGTGCAATGAGAATCCTGATGCAGGCCTGGATTCAGGTGAAACGGTCAAGCCAGTTCCACTCCATTCCCTTTTATTCCTTTTTGGCAATTACTGATATGCAAGACCCACACTTCACAAGCCGTAACACATATTTTCTGAAGATATTTAACAACAGGTATTAAACAGCCAGAGCTTACTTGACCCCAAAAGCCTTGCTCCCATCGAAAGAATTTGCTGCCACCCAAAGCAAGCAGGAAGTCACCTGAAGAGGAATTTTATGAAGAGATGGGAGGTCAGGGTACAAAAGAATTGAAAGTGACAACAGCCTATTTAGTACGCTGACTGCTTCTCACCCAGTGCTCAGCTTTCAGCATGATATACACACCACATTTAAACAAATGGAGGTTTTTTTGTTTCTCTTTTATAAATATCCTGGCTGATAGGGAGGTATTTTTTATTTTCTGGAATCTTTAAGAAAAACAGGCCTTTCATCCTCTGAGTCAAAGATAAGAAACCATGATCTTGGTATCAGTGCCACCTCCCATTACACAATCAGAAATCAATATGCTGCCCAGCATCCCTGGTGACATATTTGAAGTTACACTCTTAGAATACACTTGAGTCAGGCAATGGCTCCATTCCAGAAACACACAATGTTACCAGGAGCAGATTATGGCCCCTAGTTTTAACCTAGTTTAAAATATATTTTACAAATGCATTCCTACAAATCTGATCACCGCAAAATATACAGTGGTTTTAAAATGGCAGAAAGTTGAAGTCTCAACTCAATTTTTAAACCAGTGAGAAATATGGGCGGTTTTAAAAGAAAACAATAAAATTTTCAAATAGAGACATTTGTGAAATACACATGCACACACACACCTACTTACTTCACTCAGT
>JAOXJK010000012.1:72190928-72231734 GCA_025774025.1 Xenus cinereus | reverse complement strand
TTAAAAGAAAACAATAAAATTTTCAAATAGAGACATTTGTGAAATACACATGCACACACACACTCTCGCACACACACACACCTACTTACTTCACTCAGTGTCAGATTAAGATTACACAAGGCAATTTTCAAGGTTGCATTTACAACCACAATGACAAGAACAGCATTTTTGAGGTAGCTGAAGTCAAAGAGCAAACCACAGCACAAGCAAACAGGTGCTCGCACTCACACCGAGCCCACTCTTTGGAGACACGTTATCATGTGCGCAGGGGCGTGTGTTGAAGAGGCACGTGTTCCACGGGGAATGAAGTTCAGCAGCACTGGAGACCTGATAAACTGCTCTCCAGCGAAGCTTATGTTGGGAGACCAGATGTACAATCAAGGGACCACGGGTTAAATCACTGCACATCAGCTGAGCTGTGGTAACAGTCCCGGAGGCTCTTGGTCTGCGGCAGTTCCACCAACAGCTCTGTCTCACGTGCACTGAAGCAAGTACAACTGTGGCAGTTGAAGATGTTATTACTCAGAGCTGTCTGTCCCACTTCTCTCCTAGATGCTACTGTTGATAGAAAGATACGTGTACCCATATCTCGCCTGCTCCTGTTTGCAGCCTAGCATTCAAGTTCAAGCCCACCCCCGCAGCATTACCTGCCAAGGGACTGCAAACAGGAGCCGCAGAGACACAGACCCGAGCGCCCTTCTTCAGGTGCAATAACATTTTTGCCACATTAATAGTGCAGAGATGTCAAACTGCCACAGCTTGGATCACCAGACTTCATCTCTCAGAGCCCTTTGCTAGCCTACAATGAAAGGAGTTGAGCTAACCTCACGGCAAATGCCAGGCAATGTGGGCATAAGGGGATAACAGCTGTGGCTGACTGACAAACTGGCTCAGCCACAGTAACTGGATCATGTCTCTGGGCACTCAGAGAGCTTGATCCTGCCCAAATCATAAAACTGTGTGAAACACACTCATACACGCACACACACACACATAACGTAGTATTTTCATCAAGAAGCTTTCTACAAATCAACTGTTTGCATGATTACTGCTGAGTCTTGAAAATGGGATGGAAATTACAGCAAGATGTTTTTCAAAGGTAAAAAGAAGAAAAATCAACCTCCTACGATTAGGTCTCTGTTGTGTAGTTGCTGTATGAGAGAGACGGCACAGATGAGAAGTTGTTATTCCACTGTCTTCCTCCAGTATTCTGCTGCAACTCTGCCTGCTCTTTATATTTGCTCAGAAGACTTTTGGCTTCTTGCAGATCCTGAGAAGAGTTTTCCCCATATTCTTCTTTCAGCCACTGCCTGAACTGCAGAAATTGAACACACAGATACAACATGACAAAACAACAACATGAGACTGATGCAGATACTCCCTCCTATACTACAGAATTTCAAGAGCCCTTAAGAACACAAGTAGTTTAAAGACGAGCACTCCAAATACTGCATGTCCTTCAGTAACAGCACAGAATACATAGGCTCAGGAACACGCATTTGAAATCACAGAGATCCTTATATCCCCTCAAATGACACACCTGTGTAACAGCATGGCTGACTGGAGTAATATGGAGTAAGAAACACCCACCAGGCAAGGATGTCCTGGACTTACAAGCACCCTGCTCCCGTTGCACATACAATGAGATGAATAAGCATGGAAGCTATTACGATTGGCCAACTTAGCCAAGTCACAACAGGCCACAAGAAGGCTGAAGATCAGAAAGTGAACCACTCATATGGGTTTTTCAACCTGAGCCCACAAATACCAATAGCAAAAAAGTGTATAATGTAGATAATTGGGAAAGGCATGTTCTAGGAAGAAAAAGACTGGGGGCTTTAAAAGCTATAGAATAGGACCCTATATGTTACTGATACAAATAGCTCAATATGCTACCTGGCAACAGATGTACCAGCTCCAGGTAGCTGAAAGTCACTCCAGCTCTGTATCCTGGCATGAGAGCAGCCAGATGTAAATGCCAAAGAAATAATCAGGCAACGGCAGGGCAATAACACTGGGATATTTTCCCTGCTCATTTCCTCAGCTTCCAGTAGTTTTCAGCTCAGGAACTTTCAGAGGCTGAGGCAGTATTTTTGTGTTTGATAGCAATAAATGAATTTTTCTGCTATGAGATCAACTTGAATCCACAAATTTTTTACCATGAGATATCTGGACACCAAGAAGCTCCATAAGTATATATTGTATAAACCCCCCTGGTTTTCCTTGACTGAAATCTGCCAATTGATAGCTCCCTCCCGCATTACAGGAAAGAGCGTAAATCATGCCTGTTCACTTTCTCTATTCCACTCAACTTTATAGACCTTTATTATATGCTTCCCTGTCATTTCTTCGCCAGTTGAAGAATGAGTCCACTTAGTCATCCCCGACAATCTAGTCACTCTTCTCTGGAGAAGCAGCAAGTAGACAAAGACCCCAACTGTTCTGTTCCAGTGGGGATAATATTCCTGTGATCATTTTTCAAGCCTTAACTTTGATAGCTTTGTCCTGTTCAGGGCTTATGGACGGCTTTATCCATAAGACCATTTACTAGGACATCAGGAGACATGACCTCACCCACAGTTATTCCCTCCCATTCCTATAAGATCGTAAAGTCTCGAGTCAAATCTGAAGCCTCAGGCTACCCTGTGGAAGTTTGGAATCGGTGCAAACTATGTTATGACCTTTGTGAGCCCTTCCTGTAAGACCAAGATCTAAGGGACCCCATTCCAGAAAGCCCGCAGGATACCACCCTATAGTGGCACAGCAAAACACCCATGCTGCTGAAATCAGAAAAAAGTTCACGCCCTTGGCAGATGGCATTATTCCACTGAAATCAGGTGTGTAAACAGACACCTGCTAAGGATGTGGTTGCTGTTAAGAGACAGTAGGAAACTACAGCGCGGCCAGTGACTACAGGTGGATATTTCTTTTTGCAACCTACTGCCTCCCCCTCAGTGAAAAAAGGCAGAATGTGCCGTCCATGGTGGATGAAAAAAGAGAGACGTTACTGTCTTTGTCAGGCTATTTGCATATAGCCTTAATTGTCATTGCTGTCAGCCCAGACCAATTAGAGTAGAAATGACTGTAAGGGAGGAAGGAGACAACTCTGGAAAGTCCCCCTCTGACTCTTGTCTCTTAAAAATCGGTTGCTCTACAATTTACACCAGTTCCAAACGATCCAGGAAACATTCAGTTAAATATTAAAAAAACGCAAATATTTACAGTTGCAAACTGCATCATGCAAAACAAAGGGTAATTTCTAAACTCTGAGCTTTCTGCAGCAGACTGACAGGGATGGAATAAAAAAAAAGCACAACATCCTTTGCCTCATGTATTTTGCTTTCCGATTTTGGTTTGCCTCTGTTGTTGTTGTTGGTTTTTAATAAGCACAATAGGCACAAGAGCCCAGAGAACAGCAACATGCTGAGCAATGGAAAACAGAGGGGACAGGCAGAGTAGGTTGTTAACATAAGTGGAAGTCACCGATCACCCACGAGGAGCTGGTCTTTTGCGTGGGATGGTTCTTTTTAAGGGTAAGAAACTAATTTTTGTTTTATGAAACCCACTTCGCAGTCTTACTGTTCCCTCAGTTCTCCTAGTCCTACAAAACCTTCAAAGGTTCAGAAATAAAAAAGGATCAGATTTGAGACTGCTCTACACATCAGAAAGTCTCAGCCACAGAAAGTGGAGGGGAAACACGACACGCAAGTCATAATCAGAACCTAGTTTAACTCCTGGATAAGGCTTCTGATTATGATTTTTTCCTGCTTACTATTCCAAATAGAAGTGTTGGGGGGGAACCCACAATTTTTATGCACCTGGTACTTATAGGTTGGTCACTCTATTGCATTCTGAGCAACTTAGTCTTTAGTTTTTTACCCCTCTAAAGGTGTCAGTCTTGTATTGTGTCTTAGCACACATTAAGCAATCACTGGATTGAGAGCACAGCTGGGCAGGAGGTATGTTTAGATATTGTGCTTTGTCTCTTCTCCCATCCAGAATTCCCTGATAGCTTCAGTACTATTCACACCTCCCATGCGGAGCAGGCTTGGCAAAGAAGCTACTCCCTCAAAGCAAAAAAAGGGAGTCAGATAAACCACCCAGGCCCCAAAATAATGAGAAGTAGCTCATGATCTGAGACTTGGGGGATGTGTTTCACAGCTCTTTTTTCTGTAGTGCATTTACCTGATCAACATCGTGTTTTTCAAAGTCCTGTAGCTGTCTCTGGAAGCCCATGTTAGGATTGGCACAGGATCTCGCTGCACGGACAACAGACAGTGCGTCTTCCCAACCAAAGTCTGTGATAGTCATGATGTAGGCAACCACCAACGTTACACTCCTGGAGACACCCGCAAGGCTGAATGAAAAAGGAGGTGCAATAAATTGAAGTAGCGCTGTACTTCATCTATCACAGTTCAAAGCATCACTTCCCAGCATCACAGCAGACCGCTGTGTTGCTTGCCACCAGGAAGAAATATTACATTATTAGTTAAAAGGTTGTGGTGCTGCTTTTTCAAATGCATCAGAACAAACCTATGACAAGATCAAGAAAGTGGTTTCTGAGTGGTAATTCATGAGACTGGAAAGAAAGAAGTATTAAGTCTGCACAAAACCAGGGGACAGCTCACACATTCTAAGTTAGATTTGGTTTTTAATAAGCTGGAAATGTCACACACTTTCTTCAGCCTGTATAGATCAGAGCAGCTAAATAAGACTGTTCCCTCTCCACCGTGAATAAAGGCTTCAATTTCATGGGGCTGAAGTGAACTTTAACTGAACTGTTAAAGTACGTCTGGTTGCTTGAGCTCTTTTCCTCTTTCTGCTATCCAGGCACTGTGCAACTTCAACTCTCAATACTCCAGTTTCCTTATGTGAAATGCTGGGATAAAGTAAGAATCATTCACTGTTACTGGTTTGACAGCACTGGACAAAAAAAACCTCACAACCATTACTATTATGAGTATTAAAAAAAAAATGTTTGAGTTACATTTGTGCCAGACTTTCACTTGGCATTTCAAGAACATTTTGTCCTTTTGAAATGCTTCACAAATTTAAATGTGTTTTTTAAAACTCTATCAGAATTCAGACAAATTATCCTTGTTTTACATACATGGAGATGGACCAAATGACTTGTGCCCAGCCCTATCACGAGTTGGTAGCAAACTGAGGATTCATGCTCAGGGCCTGCGTACAAATCCAGTGTTCAAATCACAAGATGACTGTGATTACAGATATAGATTTAGATATGTCACTTGGACATACAGCACAAAGACTACAACCGACAGCACAGAGCAAGAAAAAAACCCAGGGTGGGATTTCCTTTTCTATTCTCTACAGTCCCAGAAGCATCTCTCCAATCACAGACTTCCTATTAACAAATGCAACGTTTGAATGCTTCAGCAGTTTAAAGAGAAAAAAAAATACCAATTTGTGTTCAGGGGAATATTATTTTTTAACAACTCTGAAGTCACCAAAATAGCTGTTATAGAAACTAATAAAATTATTATGATTATGGAAATCATCTTTAGAAATACAGTGATTAAAATAATGGGAAATAAATAATCCATCTCTTGTCATTTCTAGTAAAGTCAATCCTACAAAAAGGACTGATAAGAAGAGAAGGTCAAGAAGAATTTCTTGGACTTCTTTTATCTCTGGGCAGTTGCCCACCCCAGTGACTCAAAAGTCTTAGCATGAGGCTTTAATAGCATTTGCAAATCTTCTCAGGCTCTTAAAATAAAAGGGGCATTTCAGTCTAAGAAGATTTTGCTGTAATATGGAGATGAACGCTAACTTATTAAAATGATGAACATCCAATGAAGGTAGAGAAACCTTTAAGAAGCTTTTTTAGTGAACGGTATACCTACCAATGAACCAGGCAGCCTTCACCTGTAAGCCGGCACTCATGGATAAATTTGATGCTCTCTCTGAAATGCCTTGCCCTGAAAACAGAAGCAGAAGGGGAATAAAGAAAGTGCTCTATTTAGTAAAATCACTACTTAGAAAGAGAGAAATGTATCCGAAAGCTCATTTAACACTGTTTCTAGAATTTAGAACTGAATACAGGTCATACAAGGTAAAAGTTAGTGTCTGCCAATGAAACACAATACTCACTGGCATAGTTGTTCTCCACTCTACCTGAAGAAGAAATTGGTACCTTTGGTACTACAACGTGATAAACATTAACAAACACTTTATTCTGATGACTGTCAAGTCTGTATTTCAGTTTGTGTTTTATTCCTGTTTAAACTAGTAACTTGATCTCATATGTTCTTGCATACGCTCAGATGTCAGATGAAACTCAGTACAGCTACAAGAACAATTCTTAAGGTATATCATCTCTCACAAAGAGGCATCCATTACCCACTACCAAACTTAAGCTTAATTTTTACTTCACCTCCTCCTTCAAACCATGTACTAGGACACATCAAAATGTTATGATTTTTTTCTTTCAGCACGAAGTCTTTCCCTTTTGTCTTTACTGTGAAAAAATTCTCAGACAAACCCTGGCTTCTTCAGCTCCTTCCAGTCTCCTCCCCTCCTACCCTTTATCTAGCCACATAGGAGAAAACATGGAGAAGATAAAGACTCAGTTTACAAACCTTAAGGTTTGTACTCTCATTACCCTTTACACATGCCTCTTCACTGTAAGTGGGGCAGGTAGGAAGGAAAGTAACTGGCCAGCTGTCCATCATCTCAGCAAATCTGCAGCATCACCTCTTCGCATCCCAGCCCCAAGTTGCTCATCCCGCCTCTGCCTTTCAGACTGCGAAGCCTTTGGGGCTGCCTGCAGTTTATCATAGGCGCAAGCAGCACCTCTTGGTTCGATACTGTGGCCTTTGAGTGCTCTTGCAGTTGCTTGTGACACGGACAGAGGAGACAGCTTCTTAAGGGGCAGTCAGCAGTTTGCTTATCGGCAAAGACGAACCTGAAAGCACACTGCGCTCAACACCCATGAAACACAACGTCCTGTATTCAAGATGTTTCCCCTCTCAGGGTGAATATTATACCACAAGGGTAAAAGACAAAAACCTCAGCCCAGCACCAGCAGCCACACAAAAATCAGGAATACCCACATAAAAGGAAGCTTTCCTTCCTGCCCAACAGTGCAGCTGCTGATACTATAAACACTCAGACCCGGAGGAGGACAACAGTGGTGCAACACAGCGGCAGCGCCTGTGGAACTTGCAAAGGTAATGATGTCTAAGCTGAAATACCCCAAAAGAGGAATCCCAAAGCCCAGGACTCCCTCTCCAAGGCAGATCTTGCATCACCACATAAAACACAGAGAATACAGCTGGAAAAGAGCTGGGTAACTTATTTGGAAAACCGCAAGGCATGACACAACCCCAAGCTTTAGGGCAGGATGTCAACTCAGGATTTTGTTTCTCAAAAAAAACGATCAAGTATGTGGGGTGAGTGAAGAAGAGGGAGGAAGCCTTACAAATGTATTTCTACTCAGACTGCAGCTCCAAAAAATTTTACTGGCTGAGTTCTAACAAATCATGATGCTCAGGTCTGCCTGCGGGACACATGCAGCTCCAAGTGAGCTCAGAGGACAAATAAGGCATTTTGCTGTGTGTGCAAGAGGTGTTGCTATTGCACAATGAAGGAGCACTGATCTGAGACCAAATTGATTCCATCAAATGAAACTTGGTTAGGGCTGGATTGACATCTTCCCAATCTTCTCATACACCCATCTTTTCTCTTTCTCTCTAGAAAATCTGTCCAACAGCACAGCTCCAAGCACCAGTGAATTAATTTCAATGGTCTAGCACAAGTTTTGGTTAAACACTTCAATGCTTTGGTTTGAAAAATATCTGTGAATGAGCATAACACCTTTGCAAGGTACTAAATATAGCTAGCAGTGAACTCCATTCACTCGGTTTTATTCGCCCTTCCTTCTTGCTGACACTTGGTCTGCTGACACACTGTCAAGTGTGTTTAAAGGCATTCATGAAAACGAGAAGAGAAATAGCCAAGTCTAGAATTCGTGCTGCTCTGTAGAACCATAGCTCCTCCTCACCTTGAGTCAGAGCAAAGGAGAAATGTACTACTCCCCCACAACCCTATGGTACCGAGGTCTCTCATGAGAACTAAGACTGAGGACCAGTTAGCTGTGTAGTAAGGGCCAGACACAAAGAAGAATGTCAAGTCTTACATTAACCACAGAACAGTTGATTATCATCTGTAACAGGAAAGCACTTGACAAATGTGTTGATTTGCAGCCTATTTGTTGGACTAAACAGTTACTTCAAGACAATTTATTACATGCTATCTGGCTTTTACATCTCCCAGCTTAAAGCTGGGTCCTGAACTGCATCATCTTCACAGTGGGAAAACACCACAGGAAGAAGAACCAGTACAGTGCCTCTACCAGCATGTTGTAAAAGTTAGCTAAACTTATGCATTAGCAAGCTGGATAATCCAAAACTAGGCTGAGGGCACAGTTATGATACCAGATCTACATAATCATTCATTGCTAGTCAGACTTCTATGAATATTATAAAGGTTAAAAAGAAAGCATCCAAATCAGATAGGAAGAAGCATCTTCATGTTTCTTTCATTTGGCTATGTAAATGCAACAAAAATCCACCTAAATTTCTTAATAGGTTATCTGGCTTCTGTATTATCACCGCTAACATTGACCGTTGGAGGTTAGTTACTTAGCAACATGTAACCTATGACAATTAGCTGGAACAGGACAGGAAGGGAAGGTTTGATTTTTATAGAATTACCTTTTTAGCAACAGGGTCTGTATGAGATGACATTTCTGGAGAAGTCAAAGGCCTATGGTAAAATTCTTACAGTCCAGGGAAAACACTCATTTCATGTCTAGGAAGCACTTTGAGTCTCAAAAGCAACTGCTTGATTCCTATGCTTGGTAGGGGCAGAACATGGGAGTAGAAGCAAGTTTTTGAGACGCTTTAGTGCATACCCACATGTTAACAGGGGAATCCCTGCTGTATTTCCCTGGCAATTCATGCCTCTGAGGAAGGGAGCTCCTAAATAAACTTACTAGGATCAAGTGTACATTGCACACATGAGAAATCAGAAGTTTCCCCTCAGAAAAACTGAGCTGAAGTGAATTAAGAGCTCACAGTCCCAAAATTCAGTGGGTAAAAACTTTCAGTTGGACATTATCAACCTGCCAGCAGTTGTAAAGTAGCAGCAAACCTTCTATAAACCTTGCTGTTGGGAGAGACATACAAAACAGCAGAGTGTACCTGGTCAGTTGTGCCTGTCAACCATTGCAAAGAAAACACAAGGACCTGCAATATAGGATGCTGCTATTTTTTTGCTGACACCACTAGAATTCCTCTTCTGAAAGAAGATAGATACACAAAGATGATGCAGAGGGACAAATTCCCTTTCTTGTTCCCCAGCTACCCCTCCCTCCCTGTGGGCAGTAGATAGGAGTGCTCCTAGATCGGATTGTGCCAAATCCTCACAGACTGAACAAAGACAGCTTCCTCTTGCTTTCAGAAGATTGTATGTGCAATCAAGCAACACTGCTATTTGCAAGCATCATGATTTGATTTTACTTGAAGATCTGGACTGTATAAAGCAAAGAAGAAAAGTCAGTTACTCATCAAGTTTTATTTTAAGTGATAAAACGTATCAGTATTAGAAGTAATGACGTTTGCTTGCAACCACCTGATACCAAAGCAAGTATTTTAGATGCCTGCAGCATAACAGAAACAATACTCATGCAAATATTGTATCTTCTTACTGATGCTTTAAGAGCTTTGGTATGGTGCCAGACAGCTCAAGCGACAGGGGTTTTTTCAAACGGTGAAGGAGGGGGCTGAATTGTACAGTGGTTAATGTTCAATACAAATGCCATCCTTTCTATTTCCATTCCAAATTGATCCAGATCTCTATTAACAAAGGAAGGAGATTTGCAAAATGTTTTCACAAATGCTACAGATCTCATAATACCAACAAGCAATTAAAATGGCATGTCAATGTATCCCTCTAATCTGATATTTTTCCTTCCCAAAAGGATTTTTTTTTACATTCATTCATTTTTATTTATTTTAATTATTCAGGCCACAAAAGTTGCCCATGACAAAGGCAATTAGCTATCTGCTTTCTCACTACAGACCTGTCTTGAAACTAGGGTTTGGGGTGTTTTTTACTGTGGATTGGGGTGGTGTTTTTTGCCCCCCTTCCCCTAAAATCAAGACAGAAATACAGAATGAAAGGCAAATCACCACACATCAAATGCCATGCTGGAATCTTTCTAGAGTACGAGAAACACATACTCTAAAAATATACCCCGAAAGCATGAGCCGGAATATTGCTGCGATGTGAGAGAAAAGCAGTGCTGCATTTCCTTCCGTACCTACCAGGCTCTTTCAAACACTTGTATCTCTACAAAACTTGGTAGCAGGATGTGGCTGAAACCCCCCTCACCTCTCCCCAACATAAACAGTGAGCTCTAGAAGAAAGAGTTGGTCACCATCCAAGTTCTCTTACAAAACCTGTTTTGATTTCTCTTTGGAATCAAGACTTGCTATGCTTAATGGTTCAAAGCATTAAAACCAAGGGCAAGTCAATTAGCATTTCATGAATGTTAGCAGAGATGAGAAAGAGCGAGGCTGGGACACCGTAGTTTCAGTACATATATCCTCAAGGCAAGAGTCACTGCAGGGCAGAAACTCCCTGCCGTGCCAGCCTACTGCTAAGAGCAGTGGGACCTTCTGAGGCAGGTCCAAGAAGTCCAGAGCAGATAGTTGGCAGGGGTAATTTGCACACTGGGACTTTATCTTAAGGGCCCGCTGCGAGGAATTTATTCCAACCATTGAAGCACCAGGCTTCATACCTCTTTCAAATATTTTCTTTTTGTTAATGGCCGGAGATAGCGCTAACAAAAAAAGAACAGCCAAACAAAAAGATTAAAAAAAAAAAAAAACCAAACAAAAACAACAATGGCTACAATAAACTGGGGCTAAATTAGGAGCAGACTCACTAAGGAATTCCTGAAGTTTAAGGCCACAAATGAAGAGTGTTTATATACTGACTCTCCCACAAACCCTTACACACAAAAAACAGGGTCTGAACTAAGGTGTCTGGAATTAAGTGTTAACTGTGTTTTCTTAACGGATTAAAAACCACATCTGTGTAATACTTGTGAGAGATCAGAATCGGATCTTTCAGCTCATTGTAAAACAGGCATCACAGTACTGAGTGATTTCTGGGATTTTGTGATTTATTTTTAAATAAAACTTACAAGTTCTGCGAGGGTGAGTCAGCAGCCGGAATGCACAGATACTTCACTCCCTGTGTAAAGAACCAAAAATGAATGAGAAGAAAATACCCAAGTTAAATACATTTATCTACCATGGCACAAGTCCTGCTCTAGACTGGTGCAGTTTTATTGACTCTGAGGAAGGCACATCACTATTCACACAAGCAGCGATCACCTCTATGCTGCCAGATTTTAAAACACTGTGTTCACATCTGCTTTGTTGCTAAGACACCAGCACATAGCTTAGTCATGCTTATCCCAAGGCCCAATAGCAAGCTTGTTAAAATAGAAGCATCTTTACTAAAAATCTCATTCTTCCTACATTTCTAATAAAATTAAGTTGCATCTTGTCCCGTTCCCTTTCTCTGAACAGATGCTACAACGTAAAATTGTGATAAGCAATTTCTTTTGATCCGATGCAACCATTTTTCTCTATCTAGTTGATAAACCGAACAAAATGCATTTCAGAGAAGAAACATGGTTGTGGTATGGGTTTTGTTTTTTTATTTTTGAGACCCTTCAAGAAGGACTACTGTAAAATGCACACTTTTCTTCCACAAAGTTAGCCTCACTTTCTTAGTCAGCTATCATAATAAGTTACAAGATCAATTAGGGAAGTTAGATAACCATTTCTGATGCATTAAAAATGTTACTGGGTATATTTAAAATAACACTATAATCATACACTACTGCTTTGCATTGTCAACGCTCATTTTAACTGTCATTTTATTTTCAAAGCTTGTTTTGCTCTTATGACTGTTAAGAAAAAGAACATTTCTGAAAGCATATTTAGCTGACTTCTCAAATAGGACTTCCAAGAATATAGGTTGCGGCTCAGACACCAAATAATAAAAAACTAACTAAATAAAAACTTAATAAATCCCTGAAAGTTTTTTGACTCATCTCAGATCCAAAGTTATGAATTTTTCAGATGTAATTGTAAACATAAGAATTCACAGCAAAAGGTCCACTACAAAATGCACCTTAGTTTATCTTTATGTAACAATGCAAACTTCTGTAATAGTCCTGCATATTCAACAACATACATGGGAAGTCAGACATTTATCTATAAGAGATCCTTTGCCAACAAGGTGGAACACAACATGTATCTACCAGGCATTTCATTTGCCAGCTGGGACAAGGAGACAATCTTCATTGCTCAACTGTGATACTACCTTAAGCAGTATCTTCTCAAACACTGTCTTTGCTTTGCTGGCTCAGGAACCCCTCTGTTTCCCCTACACACACTTCATTACTTCACTTGCCGTCTCACACCAAAGAGCAGCCCCTTTTATAAGAGGTCCTGACCCCTGGGCACCATGACACACCATCATGCTAATCCTCTGCAAGGGGCATGAACTTCACCACTGTCAGAAAGGATGTGGTGACAATTCACCCACATCTCTTCACCACCACTTACACATGGCACCAGCCATTTTCTCAACCCAGCAGAACCCCTTCAGCCAGTGCCTTCTTCACAGCCACAGATTTGAGAGCCAACCTTGTCCCCACCATGCTTTACAAAACTTCCTCACTCTGAAAGGCCACGAGGGAGAAGGCACCACCAGGACAACACCAAGCCTGTGACAGCACGTGGCATTTTGCGTGAGAGCTGCGTGGCAAAAATGCAGCTGAGGGGAGAGAGAATAAGAACGAAGTCAGCTTGCAAAGCAAAGCAGCTTGCTGCCAGAGGCGACAGCATCAACAAGTAACAGTGCCTCCTGCCTTGTGTTGGGAGAAGGGATGCCTGCTGCGGGAAACGAGGATGGCTCCACAGCCATAAGCTGATCCTCGACGGCTCGCACAGACACATACATTTAGAAAGACAATACAGCAGTAATACATATATTGATAGGCTGCTGAGCCAAGGATGATAACTATATTGTGACACATTAATTACGATAATAAGCATCTTGTGTGATGCATCTGAGAGGTTTATCTCGGACACTAGTATCACTTCAAGTGAGTCACTCCAGTAGAATGAGGGCCTGTGACCTGAAAGTAAATTTATATTCTATTCTTCCACACACACCTCCAGACAACTCCCTGCCACTGATTCTGCACCACCAAGGGGAAAAAACAGGAAGAAAATTGAAGGTAGGAGATGTGTTGACTCTGTAGCGCGCTACGTGCCAGAAGGTTCGCCGCTCTGGCACGCACTGACGCAAGTTGCTCGGCAGATTTCAGAAGCTATGGCACATGCTGAGCGCTTTTCACAGGCTGAGTGCAGAGGGGCTTTCAGATCATGTTCACTTTAAAAGCAGAAGTAGCACCAGCACAAGTTTAAGAGCCACAATGTTCTTTTTTTGTCATGGCTGGCTAGTTCCCACTACCGCAAGCAAGCACGAAACTAGCCTACGAGAGACCGCACATGGTACTGAATGGCTCATCCAGAGCCTGATCCTGGAGGTCTTCAGCACTTACAACTTCCAGTGAGGCCCGCAGCACTCTTTTCACTACTGTGCTTGCAAATGCTCAGCATCACTCCGTTAGCCTTATTAATGTAGTTTCTTGGGCAGGAGATGGTTAAAGTTACTGGAATTTGGTATTTTGACTGATGCATGTCACTCATATGGTGTTTTTGGAAGGCTGTGGTGATGGACCCCTCCCTGTGAGGAAATAATCACACACTCAACTCAGAAATAGTTAGAGGTGGGATTTCAGAAGTACTGTGCAATGACCTAACCTGAGTCCCACAAAAATCAACAGTGAAACTCTCAGTCACTTTGACCCAAACACAGTTTGGCCAGAGTTGGTAACTCCTAAGGATCCCACCCTACTATCAAGTTTTGCTTCTCTTGGTTGAAATAACAACGATAATAATAGGATCAAATATCATCCACTGTAACTGGATAACTGAGATACAACAACGACACAAGATGATATAGGGCAGGTATTCATAAATGAGACTCGGGGGATTTTCTGTGTAGATATTCATATGTTGATTCCTGGAATAAGCTTTTCCTCACACATGCTGGACAGACTTTCTTTTTTAAACATACTGGCAATAGGAAGGTATTTAATTACTGAACCCTGCTGTCTGTGACTTTTTTCAAAAAAACTACCCAGGATCATAATATTATTTGTATATTTGTGCCCCAAGACACTGCTGTCCTTCCTGTGCACATAGCCTGGAGATACCATCTAACAACTGTCCCAAAGGGACCTTTCACAGCAGAACGGTTTATGCCAACTGAACAAATAAATACCTACAACATTTTAGACAGAGTACTACCATGCAAAAAAAAAAAAAAAAAAAAGATAGAGACATTGCTATTTTATTACTTAGCAGTTTGTTTGCCATTCTGAAACTGCAAAGCATAAGAAGCAAGAAGGCAACAATCGCTGAAACAGTGACTAAAACAGAGTAAGCTAAATCAAAAGATTGTTGAAGAGTCAAGCAAACCAGCTCCTAGGGAACACTTCAAAAAGCTCCAAATCAGCACACAGTCTGCAGTTTCATTAAATAAACTTGAGCCCAGTTGCAAATGCAATATACAAAGTTGAGTTGTTAATAAAGATGGGAAGACAAAAATACAAATTTGATGTCAACTGCCTGGATGTGTATTTATTTTAATTTTTTAAAATTAACTATTTTATTCCCTAGGAATGACAATTCTCTAAAAATTATTCAGTGGAGGAAGGACAGCACAACTCAAAACGGGTATTAGGCCACTTCACCTACACACAATAAATTAGGTGCCACAGAATAGCTAGCTCATCCCCAAACACGGTATTTGTTCAAAGTAAAGAGAAAAGCTTGCAATTATAAAAACTGATGGAGAAAGATTATTTTAAATCCTACATGAAGTATTACATCCACTTTATTTATGGAATACTGCTGCTGATACATTGTTATTCAAACATTTCTTCAGCTGACAGCTATGTCAGTCATATCTTATCTTTCCAAACAAGCTTTTTCCTAGATTACCCATTTAAAAAAAAAAAATAATCAATCCAACCTTTTTTAATTAAACATAAATTATGTATATTCTCAGGTAATAAAACATTCCATACATATGGAACATGTTCAAACCCAAGCTCCTAGGTCAATGAGACTCTGAACACAGCTTTCTTCCGCTCATCTCTATTCACTGCTACTTTCTACTTGTTACTTTTAAATCATTGCTCACTTTCCTTTCTCCAATCACCTTTACCACCAGAGACCCCTACCCTCAAACACACACATTTCTTTAAACTTCTTACTTATTATTCACATGATGATCCTAACAGATGCCCTCTGCAACAAATAAAAGCAGCACTCACATTTCTTTTTGTGTACCTAACCTGTTAAGATTACCTCAAAAAAAACAATAAAATAAAATATAATTTACTTTTCTGTTTTCTGTTTCAGCAGAGTAACCACCAAAACTAGATTTCTGTCTCTCTTAGGCCCTGAAACTAAATGCTACAGTTAAACCGATACAGTGAGAGCTAACAAAACTAGAGCAAGTATTCCGATTTCAATATTGTCAAAGTTGAAACAAGCGAGAGTTAAGTAAAATTTCTAAAATTCACTGTTATTTGAGAAACAATGACAGCACTTGCACAATTTCATCACGCATTCTAGAACTAAGTCAGTTCTGCTTTGGTGAATATTGAGATATTAAAACCAAAAAAGTTTAGGTACACACATATATATCCAGAAGTTTTACACTACAGTTAATAAGGTGTTCGTGGAATTGCAGTCATTTTCAAATTTCTAATTATTTTAAGTGTCAACCTACTAAGATTAGGAACTGAACAGTTATTTCACATTTGGAAAAGTCAGTAAGACTATAGAACCACGTTCCTAATATCATTAGATTTAAAAAAAAGAGAATTAAGTCTTTGTTATTAAATCCAGTATTTCATTAAGTGCTCAGGAAACTTAACAGTCTAGTGTAAGGAACACTGCCTTTTTATTCTACTTACCTATAATCCATTTTAAAAGGTCCAGTTTCATTTTAACTAAACTTGTAAAAACGGGCATTTGGGCTTTTCTAGCAGAACATGTAGAATTTGGCAGTAGCAAAATGACACATCTACAAGTGCTACATGGCAGATAATGGGTCAGTGACTGAGAATAGGATCTCTAAAGTGCACTCACAAATTTAATTGCACAATACCAAGAATAATTTTGACTCCGAATAGGACAAGGTGCAAAAAGGACTGCGAGACAAATGCAACGCCTATATGGATGTTTGCTCCTATGCAACGATCAAAGATGTTCTGAAGTCATGAAGAATGATGCTCAGTTTGATTACACCCTAAATCATACTAAGATACAGTTTGTCTGTGAAAGAAAAAACTGTCCAGTGATTTTTATATAAAACTGAGTGCTCTAGCACAACAGTATGCATGAGAATAAGAGGAAGGAGTGAAAACGCTACTCATTATTTCATGTTTAGTGGGTTTTCCAAGTAATCTTTTTTACAGATGTTCTTCAGAACACTGTCCCCGCCAGTGCTGTATATACATTTCTAAGGTTCTAGTTTGCACTGGAAACCTGAATCTAGAACTTCAGATGTTAAAAAGTGAGGAGATGGGTAAAGAACCTCAAATTACAAAATTTCTATTCTCGAAGGGCAGTGAGTGCAGGAAAGGAGTTATTAAAAAAAAAAAATTCAAAAAGAACAGGATTGTATTTTTGGCATTAAAGCTCTCATTTAAATTTATGTAAAGATACCATCAACGACTTCCAAGAAATTTTTTTTAAACCTAAACCCCTAAACTTAAATTTGTGAACCCAGATGCAAATAGAAAACCTCCAGCACCTGGCAAGTTCTTTCAGGTTAGTCAAAAACCATGTGTTAATTTGAGTCGTCACACCAACAGATGAGGGCAGGACAACTTATTTTTGTTTAGGGGCATTTCAGCAAAAAAAGCTAAAGTGGGAAACAGCCGGCACAAAGCTTCCTCAAGCCAAACCAACATGAGTATATCAAGGGTTTTGTCCAGTAATGCACTAAACTGAACCTGTTAAACTGAAAACCGTTCAACCGTTTGTTTGTCCTTTCAGTTACTTTCTGTAGCAATCACCATTGGTGCTGATTTTATTAATGACTCATAGAAAATACATTTGTGTTTCAGCAAAAAACAACCACTAATTGACTTTAGTGAACACACTCTGGTTTGGTTTTGAAAAGTATTATAAATGAAATTGAAATTACATGAGGAATATGAACAACAGAAAGTGGGATGCTCCTGCAATAGAATTTATACATTTGGTTTGTGTTTTCTTGAACAATACAACAGTTTTTACATGTCATTGGGGTTTTTTTGCAATGTTTGTTCATGGTTTTCTTAGGAAATAGTCTCAGTGACACTTTTTAGAAGTCCCTATCATTGTCTGGAATGTGCCAATCAGAAATAGTCTCAGTGACACTTTTTAGAAGTCCCTATCATTGTCTGGAATGTGCCAATCACAAATATAAAGTGTCCCATTAAAGCCCTCCTTCCCCATCTCTCCTTCCTATCACCTTTTCTAAAATTCTAAGAAGGAAACGTTAATGATTTTACTTTACCTGCACAAAGAGCTGCACAAATTATTTCTAATTCCAATTCTAACCTGGATCATCTGAAGGAATGCAGGCTGGGAGAAAACACTAATGAGCTCATACTAAGTTGTGGTTTATCTCCTTTAGGACACAACAAGACTGCCTACTTCAGCTGAGAGGAAGGACCTTGTTAGTCTGCCTTTACTAGATGATGTATTCAAGCCCCTGGGCATGTCAGGGCATATTTAACATCTGAAAACTACCTATTATACTTGATACCTGAACCCTCAAGGGGATCTCTGAGTACTCCAATAAAACAATATATCCCACCTGTCTTTTTCTTCCAGGGAATGCTGGAACATGACGGCTACACCTCTGGAATATGCTCACGTTACAAGCATGGATTAACACACTCTCCACATCATCTCTTCTGCACAGAGTGGGCCAGAGCATTTGCTCTGTTCTGGTCAATGCTGTATCTAAGCCGTGAGAAACACCAGGCGTTTACTGGTCTAAATGTGTCCGTGCAAACGGCTTGCCATTGAAAGCTTCAAATGATACTCATCCTCTCCTCCCTGCCATCCATCACCACAGGAATGTGCTTCCCCTGACACAGCTACTGCGTGCTGAGCAATTCAAACCGTGAACTAATTTAGCGCATCACCACAGCAGCCTCTGCCAAGGTCCCTCATGATGAAGGCCCAGCCTGACACACTTTAAAAGCCACTTTGGGGAAGTCTCTTGGAGGCTTCTTAGTGGGCTACCAATGTCACTTTTAAAAAGTTAGTCAAAGCTCCCTATTTCACAAGCAGAGCCAATGCCAGACAGGGCATTACTTCAAACTAGAGAGAATCTTCTGGTGCCGCTACACCTGAAAGAAAAATGGTAGCTATTTTGCTCAGCATCGTCTTCTGAAACATCTCATGAGGGGAAACCCTTACCATGAAAAGGCAGTGAAACATCATAGAAGAAAGTTGAGCTTTTTATTAGAAGAAGCACTTGTACGCTTCCTCTTGATGGTGGCATAAAGGCTGAAAATTGACAGCTTCTGACACTGGTGATATAAGAGCTTAGTGCTATAGAAGGAAATGCAACAGTCTGACTTGACTAAATTATTAATTTGCAGAGCTGACTTTTATACAGCAGCAATGACCCTGCAATACAATATTACCAGCTCTGATTTTGAAGGCTGTCTTGCCATCTCCCTCTTTAATAGTTCCCATAAGTCTTTGGGCTGGATACCAAAGACACAGCAGAGCCTGTGCTGAGAATATGTTGCCCAGCCGTACCCAGCAGGGACTTCTCTCATCATGTCATCAAGATGCAATTTTCATATATGAATGGCCTCCTACAGCTCAAGACTTCTGTATGCGATCCAACATCATAACACGGTTTTAATAGACTGGTGGTTCTCACTTGCTGAGCAGCATCTGTCCAGAATTAGCATGTGCCCTTTTTTTTTAACAACAACAAAAAAAAACCAACCAAAAACCCCCAAAAAACCAACCATAGCACTGATTGGTTTCCCAATATTTCCCTATTTAGCTATTTCGTGTTGAACAGTGATATGCTTTTGAGTCCAGGCAGATGCTTTCTGGACTAGTGGTCTGTGTGAGGATATTCCTTTGGATTACAGAATCAAAGATGTAAGCACTAAGGCAGCTTTCAGCACTTCTAGAGTTATCAGCTGGAGGCACGAGACAGGAATTTTTTGTTTTCTTTTGTCTTAGCAAAAGGTAATCCGTGTTATACACACACACACACACACACAAAATTAATTCAGTTCAGAATGTGCAACCATGAGAGAAAGAAGTTTTGACAAACTGGTGATGGAAAGAAAGAATTAGAAAACTAAAAGGAGATGAGGCTATTCCCTTTCAAACCTTCAGTAAAAGCTCCACCATAGTAAACCTCATCACATTAAGTGCTAACAGCAGCTACGATAGGTTTCTATAGCAAAAACAAAAATCACTACAAAAATATTATCCACAAACTATGCTGAGCATTGTGCCAGAGCTGCCAGTTCAGTTCCTCTACAGCTTAGTTTGCTTTCCTTTTCTAAAAAAGCCTGCATATATATAGTCAAGATAGATCATCTGCAAACATGCAAGACTATCATGCCCCCTAAAACCGCATTAAGATTTACAACATCCAGTCAGGCTTTAAAATATGAAACGAGATTCTAGAACTCAATGCAAGCTGATGTGAATGCATTATCTATACTAGGTCTGCGGGCTACAACCATTCAATCTTAGAAGGTGTTCAGTCATTTAGCTCTTCACTTTCCTCCAAAGATCTGGATTTATCAGCCACTCATACACCACTTTTTTTTTTTTTTAATTCATAACCTTGATCCAGCACTTCCTTTTGTGATTTCCCCAGCTGCAACTTTCTCATCCTTAACACCTTATAAAACAGGTACATGACAGCATTCAGCAGAGATAAAACTGGCGCAGAGAAGTTATACGGTTTCTCTGTAGCATCCTTATTTTTATACAACTTCTCTTCCTCACACTTACTGGTTCTGTTCCAGTTATAGCATCTTTTAATTGCTTGTATTCCATTAATGCATTTGACTATTTACTCAGGGAATATGAAAAATTGTTATAAAAGATCAGCACAGATTTATTTTTTTTAACTGTGCTCTTCCCTTTCAGTTCAGCTTCTTAGATACTGAGTATTTGAAACCCTATTTCTACTTCGATTACAATTTTAAAATTTGCATGGAAAAAAAAAATCTAATTTTTTTTTTATAAGATGACCTGGCCTGTGAAGTTTTTTATTTTCAAAGACACACTTCATTCAAGTTGTGCTAGCTGCATACGCTAACAGACCAGACAAGAAAGACGCTTAGTTCAGTCAGCAATTAGCTCTTTTCTACCTCCCCCATCCCTCCACCCACCTACCATATCAACACTTTAGGTAGTCATCAATTCAGGAAAAAGGGGAGGAAAACCACTGCTCTGGAGATAGCATGTACCAGATTAAGATGATGCTACTAATGGCATCAGAATACAAATAAAAAAAAGAATAAATAACTGTCCTCTGTGGGTGCTCTGGTTAACTATGCAGAATGAGGGGGGAAAAAACATAACCTCTAAAGCTAATATTTTAAGAAAGTTAGAGAAAAAGAAGAGCAAATGTTTCATAGGCATCACAGAGTATTTTCTCAGCACCTAAAAGACATTATTGTAACACAAAAAATTCCATACAGTACTTTAAGATCACTCTTTTTGTTCAGAGAAGAAATCCCACAACTGGTAGGACCTGAAAAAGAACCATCTGGACATGAGTACCCCAGGAACACAGACTGACTGTTCACATGGAGATGCCTAAAATTTATGACAGCTTTGGTACTGAGCAGAGAGAGATGATAATACTCCCAACCAAAAAAATTGTCTATGTTTTGTTGGGATTTCATTTACTTATGCTTCCTTTAATTGAAACTATTGCATATACTTCTTCATCTGAAAAGAACACCACGCTAAAAATAAAAACAAAACAAATATTCTGTAGCAACCAAAAACAAGGAGCAAAAACTGACATGCATATAGAAGCAGCACACATGCAAAAGCCTACCCTTACCGCAATTTGTCCTGAACAGAGTGAAGGTTTTGTGGCAGAAGACAGCACGGGAATACCCAGATAAACTCTTGTTGATTTAAGATCTACATTACTGTGATCGTTACAATGGCTCCCAGATGAGCACAGCATACAGACCTTCCTGCCGTGCACTGGTCAGTCTGACAACGACAACACTTTAAATAAATCAATGCCAAAGGGCTCCACAACCACCGGCAACTACTAACAGGATTCATACATTTAATAGATCAGACCTCTGGTGCAGGTCAAGAGCAACAGCAAAATCACTAGTAACTGACAAATGTGTGGTGGACCTTGTGAAAGAAGCTGGTAGTTTCAGTCTATTTGGTGCTTGATGGACATGTGTCTACAACCCACACAACAATCACAACTGGCACCTCAAAGCATCTCCGACCAAGAACCATGAAATACTCTGGCTGTGAAGAGCAGAGCTCAAAGACCTCTGTAACCCAGCCTTAGCTGAATCAACTTCCACACAAAACCAGAACATGTGGGAAAATCCACTGTCACCTCTGGCAATGTGTCTCCACAAACTACTTACTCTCACAAGTAAAGCCTTGATTACTTCCAGTCTGAATCTGTGCCGTGTCATTTGCCAACCATGCATACCATGCTGCTCTCTGAGGTGGGTTCTCCGCACAGGGACCCGCAGAAGGTCTACCCATCCAAGCTTCTCTTTGCAGATAATACCTCTCCGGAACAGGGCCTGAATGACTGCCCAACCAGAGGAACTTCTAGCACCCCTCCATCCCCTAAGACTCATGCTGTACTCCTTCCCGCGTTACACACAGCAATCACTGCCTAGTGCAGCGGAGGAAGCGTTCTTGCTCTTGCCAGTATTCAGGTGTATGTGTTTGGGGGTACAGTGGGAGGAATGGTAAGAGAGGATTAAGGATGCTGCAAGTTCAGCTGCTTGGACGCGACTGTCCACCACAGCACACACTTTCTAGAATGGGATGCAGCTGTTGTCAAGCAGCTGCACTATCCACATCAACATCCTGTTTGGTTTAGGCCCACATTCATCTCCACGTGACATCCCCCAGAACAGGGTCAAACACCTGGAAAATCCACAGGAAACATTCCTAGCTTCAACGGACCCACAGCCAGATTTGCCTTCACTTACTTCACTTAGATAAACTGGCACAAAATCTGTTAAGACTCCAGATTTCACGCAGCAGAGTAACACTTAGCCAGCATAATTTGAAGTAAGAGGGGGAAGAACTGCTCGGGATTCATTAAAGTGCTTCCACATGCTCTGTGGGTTCTGACTGACCGCTCCAGCTTGCTTTGGATATATGGATATCACAACAGTCAGACCTTTGCCCTTTTGGTCACCAACCCCAACAGCTATTTGTTCCAGCTTTAAAAAGAGAGTTCTACAAAAAGATCATAGAATAATTTGGCTTGGAAGGGACCTTTAAAGGTCACCTAGCCCAATCTCCCCTGCAACGGACAGGGCTCTGAGCAACCTGACCTTGAACATTTCCAGGGAGGAGTAATCTACCACCTCTCTGGGCAACCTGTTCCAGTGTTTCACCACCCTCATTGTAAAAAACTTCTTCCTTATATCTAGTCTGAATCTACCTTCTTTTGTGTAAAACCATTACCCCTTGTCCTGTCACAACAGGCCCTACTAAAATAAAAAGTCTGTCCTCATCTTTCCTATAAGCTCCCTTTAAGTACCAAAAGGGCTACAACAAGGTCTCCCTGGAGCTTTCTCTTCTCCAGGCTGAACAACCCTAACTCTCTTAGCTTGTACCCATAGGAGAGGTGCTCCAGCCCTCTGATCATTTATGTGGCCCTCCGCTGGACCCATTCCATCAGGTCCACATCTTTCTTGTATGGAGGACTCCAGAGCTGGACACAGTACTCCAGGTAGGGTCTCACCAGAGTGGAATAGAGGGTCAGAATCACCTCCCTCGACCTGCCGGCCACATTGCTTTTGATGCAGACCAGGATACAGTTGGCTTTCATCCCCCAGCCTGTATTGGTAATAGGGATTGTCACAACCTGACCTTGCTGAACCTCATGAGGTTCACATGGGCCCACTTCTCATGCTTGTTCAGGTCCCTCTGGATGGCAGCCCATCCCTCAGATATGTAAATTTTACCACTCAGCTTGGTGTCATGTGTAAACTTGCTGAGGGCGCACTTGATCCCACTATGTCATTGATGATGATATTAAACAGTACTGGCCCCAGTACGGACCCCTGAGAGACACCACTCATCACTGATCTCGGACATTGAGCCGATGAACACTACCCTCTGGATGTGACCATCCAACCAACTCTTCATCCACAGAACAGTCCATCCATCCAATCCATACCTCTCTAATTTAGAGATAAGGATGTTGTTGGGGGGCCGTGTCAAAGGCCTTACAGAAGTACTGACAGATGACAACCCATTGGAGAAACCCAACAGGTCACTGCCAGATATACTATTATTTAAAGTACACTCTGAGATATGTTTCCCCATCTGCCATTCAGTGCCTCTCACATTCTGAACACAGATTTTAAGACCTGAACTAGCCGAGAAGTAGATTAGAAAGCAGGTGGCAAGAAACCTAATTATTCTCCTCTGTATATGGCTTTTGTGGGGATTTATAAAACATCTGTGAGTGTTCCATGGGCAGCCATCCAAAGCGCTGTGGAGAAGCCAACTTGACTCACCAAGGCTACTGCCTTTGTGCCTCTGCGGGAACACAAATGATGCCGTTGGACACCGTTCTTACTCAGGGGGTGACTTCTGTGCATCTGAAATAACAAACCTTGCTCCATACAGCATACAGTCCTTTCGCTTTGACACATCACCATAGGTTTATGTGATGGAGTTAGAAACCTGCATCTTTAAACTACAAAATGCTTGCCTAAGTGGTTAAGATCCTGTATAACAATGGTACAATTTATTGGAACAATAGCCTTAGGATGCACTCTAAATATAAATTAGTTTCAGGATTGGTTTTATTAGAGGACAACTTTCCTTGAAACAGCTTATACAAAAAGAACTAAGGGGTAATACTGCAAGATAGTTCAGGGTAGATTTTGGCAAATTCCTTCCAGTCTAAATTACTTGCCTTACAAAACAATTTGCATCTTATACTTAATGCAGCCTGCCAATGTCTAAAGGTGTAAAAAGTCTTAGAATCCAATTTATTTTTAAACCTACTTTTTCCTGTTATTCCAGCTTGAAAGCATGCAATAATTTCCTAAGGCCAAACCCATAAATGAGAAATCCATGACGGTTTGTAAATTATCATTGACATGATGTCCAAAACAAAATTTCAGTAAGAAAACATTCTTTTTTCTTTTTTTTTTTTTTTGTTTTAAAGTTATTTCTCAACAGGCACACACCATGTAATCTAAGCCAACATAATACTTTCTTGTTAAAGTCTCCAATCATCTTCTAATAGCTTACCAACTTACGAAGAACTAAAGCAACATATATCCAAATACTGCAGTATAAAAAGCCCAGAGGAAAGCACACTTTTAAAAAAGTACTGTGAATGTTTTAAACAATCAAGTAAAATCAGTCTATAGTATCACAGAGCAGGGGCAATGTCATAAGTTTCTACAGTGGAAAACAATGTTACAATCCATAGAAGGTAGATGTTCAACATGTTTGCTTCTATTTCTTGAGTATTACATTCTTGAGTATGGACAACAAAGCCAGACTGGTCATTTTCATTCTCTACCCACCATTATCAGCATCAAGTGCTGTATCAGAAGTATTATTGCGTCAAAAGAGTCATTACTGAAACTTCAAAATCTGACAAGCAAGATGTGGGTAATTTGTGACATCTTTGAGAGCATCCATATTCGTTTGTTCCAGACAGTCAAAAAATGCCCAATTATCTTTGATAACGTTAATACAACACTTCTGAGTTTTCAATGTCTAAAAACACTTACCTTCCACAGCTTGCACAGAAAGGTTTGTTTAGTGAAGTGTTTGTAGCATTTCCTATAGGTTGACTAGGAAATACTTGAGATAAAATATTGGCAGCAAAAGACAAATGCAACTACTGTAGTCCAAGAAAAGGCAGCTTTTTACACATGATCAGCATTTATGTAAATACACAGACACAAAACAAAATTTCAGGAAAAAAAAATTCTCGTATCACTGCAATTCCATGTTTAAAGGCCTGAATAACATTCGGTGAATTTCTGAACACAAATGTAAACCCTCACTTTGCACGAGTGAAAACTGGGGGGAAAGAGGAAGAGGGAGACACACAGGGAAAGCGTTCCCATTTGACTTTGGTGGACTTGAGAACAAGTCCCAAGCATGATGTGGATACACAAGTTGTAAACAAACCTACCTGGAACCTGGCAAAGATGTAAATAACAAAGGACATAACACAACCTAACAGATGTTTTCTAAGCCCTTGTTCCTAAACAGAAGCATTTAGTTACAAACAAGCACCACAGTAAGACCATTAATGATAAAGTAATTAATAATCAGCTCAGTTCCCAAACAAACAGAACTTGCAACCCTTCCACTACTTTAGAGAACTGGGGAAATGTTGTAACAGTTGTTTTCCAGACCACCAGCACATAAAGGAGTCTATTGCACACTAAGAAAATAGAAGACACCATTGGAGAAACAGTTCTTTCAGAAGCAGGGACGAATAAAGCAAGCCCGTCCTCTACTAGCAACTACCTGTTCCTGTGCCACTTTTGAGACATTATTGTGAACCAGATTGGGAACAGATCTGGGTAAATATAATCCTGCATGTCTTTTGTGGCGGTAGCTAGAGGAAGAAATAGTGACTTAGTTATATTTAACCCACAGAAGTTCCCAGATCTATTTACCATGCAGCCTCCAAAGCAGATGCACCACCACAAGCAAGGTGGTGGTGTGTGGGCTGCCAAAACTACCACCACCACAAGAAACGCTGGCCTGAGGCTGCAGCTGATCTGTGCCACAATTAGTCTTCCTACTTTTCTAATCATGATTATAAAACAAAGCAAGCTTCTATTCCTTTTAGAGAACAGCACCCTAGAGGAAACATTACCTCTCCCTTACTCAGTACAACTGTTTATCTCTTCAACGAAGAGCACTCTTGAAATTCAGTATGTTTCAGATTTAACATGCATCAGGCACAACAGAAGTCAGACAGTATAAAGTCAACAGCTAAAGCTCTGCTTCAGCACACTTGTAAATTCAAGGTCAACCCTGAATTCACCATTAACTTGATTTTGGTTTTAATCATGACACATTAGGGACACTTTTTGCTCAGCTTACCTATTGACTTGCCTGGGAGAGGTGGAAATTCTGTAGTTTAAGGACTGAATTCACTAGATACTTTTTACATTAAGAGAAAGAAAAGCAGAGATTCCCAGCAGCATCTGAGGGGTAACACCAGCAACTGCCTTACCCACTATTTTGCTGTATTTTGTGAAAAGTAGAATGCAGGGAATGAAGAAATTTAAGGGAACAACAGTTCCCAACATAGATCAAATAGGAGGATTTTAAGGTGTAGCAAAGCCCAGTCAAATTCCCCTCCTTCAAAGGTAAGGTGGTATAAAGAAGAAAGCATGAGGCCAACATAGGAGACTTGCAGCCTGGTCCCATCTCTTTCGCTGCTCAAGATGACACAAAAAATCCAGTCATTTCAGCTGTTCAGATCAGCTTCCCTTCAGTAAAATGGGGAATACTACTTCATGTTAGATTGTTAGAGACCTAAAGATGCTCTGCTATATTAGATGAATTACACGAGGGAGCACTGGTTCCTCCCACACCCCAAGCCTAAATAAGGCTATTTTACATGGAAAAGGACTGCAAAACTCTTACACAATCATCTGCTAGAATCAAGAAAGGAGCTCAAGTAGAAAGGAAGGTTGGTCATGGGGAAGGGAGAGAAGGAATGTTATTATTTATGTGATGCTTGAACTCCACACAGAAGGAAACTTACCTTTATTATTAAATTAACAAAGCAATCCCGTTATTGCGTTATATTGCTTGACACTATAAATGTCTCTTCCTTTGCCAACTAAGATTTCTTGTTGTTATAACAGAAGCAACAGCAAAATCTGTGACTGGATCCCAAAACTACAGCTGTCAAACATTTCCACAAGAAAATCAGTCTCAAATGCCAATTTTACAGAGCAAGTAATTAACCCCAAGATGTTTATAACAGTCAACTGCAAAATAAGGATTTCCCATGGAGTCCCCCATACCTCTTACCTCAAGCATAGGGCGGGCACTGTCATGGATTGAAAGAATGTGCGTAATGTTATTCTTACTCAATTGCTCTACATCTCGGGCATCTGCGATAAAGGGGAAAAAAAAAAGAAATAGAATTTCTTTAATCTCTTGAAATAGCCCACTCCCCTTTCCATTGTGCATGATGAAAATCACTTATACTTTGTACATTTCTTTTTGAAGCTTCGTAAAGTAAAGCAAAACCCCAAATGCAGCTGTTCTAGAACACCATCATCAGAGTGGGTAACGGGAAGACACACTTCTAACTCCAAAACAAATTATATACTATATAAAGAACAAGCTTAAGTGACTCAGGAATGTGTTCTTAAGTCAGAAGTTTCGTGTATTTTGCATCTGAAATATAAGTCTGTGTATGCCTATGTGCAGGTGATGGCCATCTGAGCAAGCAGTCAGAGCTGTACAAGAAATAGCTTACCTCCTCTCTACCCACAAATTCCCCTTCAGGAGATGTGTTTTCACTTGGGACACAGACCTTGTGATATCCAAGTCTGAGGAGGGAAGCCAACTGTATCACTTGAATTGAGGTATTAGCAGACAAGCTAAAACGATAACTACATTCTTACGTCCTGTGGACTAGTAGGGAAAAATGTGCATTTAGCCAATACATACCATAATTTTAAGTCTGAAGAGAGATTGAGTGATAAAGATATCGAACACATGAAAAAGCAAAATGCTGCAGCAAGGAAGCACAGTTGTGAAAAGGTGGTTCCTAGACTCGCAACCAAGGGGTTTCAAACATTCAAAACTGGAACACAAACTGGGGCGACTGAAAATTTGATGCTACGTATTGCGAAAGAACAGGTTTGTTTCTGTGAGAAAGAAGGTAAAATAAGATTATCTGTCATCACTGAGCAACTTTCCCCATACTAAACCATTAGCATGCCAGAAAATTACCTCAAAGAACCACTAATACAGGTAAAAGTTAGTTTGTGTCCATTTACTTTTGACCTTTTCACTTGAGAATGGCACAGCACACCATGGCAATTACAGCAGTGGTTTTTTGATGCGAACACCTGCCTTCCAAATCTGCCCATACAATCTGTTCACATTAGCCTGGTTGCACACCAAAAAAAAGAGCATTGACCACAAAGGTTTCAAACCGGCTCTCTCTAGGTACAAAAATAACAATAGCATCACCTGTACATTCTTTATGTACGTGCAAGAGTTCAATTAGCATCTCTTGCTTCATCTTATTCCATTCTACTATAAAGTTTCAATGCCTTTTCTACACCACAAAGAGGAATTGGGCATTTAATTATACTGCCCCATAGACAAGATCCATGTGAGCACAGTAACAGGCAACAAAATTTAAACCTAATCCAATTGTGAAAGCTTCTCTAAGCCTAATAAAAATGAAGAAGAGAGTCAAAACTGCATTGATTTCACTTACTGCTGTTCAAACCTCCATGATCAACACCAATTAATGCCTAATCCTTCAGGACAGAATTAACAGAAATTCCGTCTGAAACAGAATTAAGGTTTAGCTTCACAGAACAATAAAAATTTCCAAAAAATCTCACAGTGAGCATTTCAAAGAAGAAACACTAATGTTTGCCACGAGAGGTCTTCTAATCCACCTGGTCTTCAGATTTCTTTAACAGTCCATAGGAAAATCTTGGTTCTTCAGAGAACACCTAAGGAGGTAAGGGTTTGGAAGCCCAGAAGCCAGCCTAAATGTCCCTAAAAATCCCTGCTTTCTGATCTCCAGAGGCTAAGGAGAGATTTCAGAGCCTGGTGGCTGGAACTCACTGTGTTAATGCATACCTAATAAAATCAGACCCCGATCTCTAATTATCAGTATGACCCACATGGTAAGAAATGGCTTGCCACACAAGGCAAACGGCTTTAAAAGAAGGTATGATCCAAATTAAACGTTGACTGCTTCGAAAAAGTCCGAAAGGCCTAATGGATACAGTATGACTCAAAAGGACTGAAAGACTTTAGTTCTTCAGTTAACCAATGACCCAGAGTAAAGTAATTTCAACAAATCAAAACTATACAGTAAAACAGTGAGATTTCAGACATTCATAGAACCAAGTTGGAAACGGCTATCCCAGACCTACATCCCAGGGTTGCCAGCGGATCCTCAATATATTTAGGAAACAACCATTCAAATCACAAAAGCAGAGGAGAAAAAGCCTCCCAGGCTATGACTGTATTATCTGGATCTAAACTTAAACAGTTTTCAAAGGGGAAATTCCCCTGGTTTCCCTGGCACCTGCCGTAAGTGTCTACAGATACTACAGACAAAGCTCTTTGAACAGCAGTACAAATGAGATATCCTGTCACTCACGGTCTCACACCACAAATTACAAAAAAAAAAAAAAAAAAAAAATTAAGGGGTTACGTAAACCAGAAGAATCACAATTACCACAGCAACTCCAGCTTTACTGTACCACAGTGCTGTGCACCACACGCAGGCTCACATTTTGAAATCACAGCGTGAAACACCCCATTTCCAAATATAAAGATGAAAGAAACCTATCGGAGTCTATCTTGTGCATCCCTAAAGGTTCCCTCAAATGTGCTATTACACTTCACAGTAGGTTACCTAATATTCCATTTCATACAGTAAAACGCTTCTCAGCCGATATGGACTTTTCCGTAAAGCCTTCAGGAAACTCTCTCCTCACAGAAAAGGACAAAACTCACACTGGGGAAGACTTCCTCTCTCCCTCCCATGCCCACATTTAGCTGCTTCTCTCTCAATTTCACTTTATAGTTCCTAGCTTAACCTCTACTCATATGCAGAGAGCTGCAAACAATTGCAAAAGTAATGGTAAAGTCACCAAAATGGGAGCGGGGAGGGTGTTGTGGGGGGTGAAGGGGGGAAGGTGTGTATATCAGAATCACACACTGTGTGGCAGTGCAAAAGGGGGACAATACTGCTCCAACCACTCTGATGAAGACACACGATTGACTGAAGGACTCCAACACTAGGGTGATGAAGTCTCGAATGTACGTACAACCATTCTCCTTACTTTAGTACCTTCAGAGAGATGCAAGGTGAGGAATAAAAATTTCTCCCTTTGTATTGTTAGATGGGAAGAAACAGCTGTAGAGTTTTCCACCTCTGCTGCTAGCAACAAAATAATAAAGCATCCTGCCAGGAACAGGGGGAAAAAGCATTACAGTGATATGGGCCTGATTGACAACATTTAACTGCAACTCACTCGTGAAATTAGAAGATTGTCTCCACAAAATGAGATCAGTTTATTTTCATTTTGTCACCTTTCCTCCCATTAGCCAGCTATCCCAAACTAAAGACAACCTCCCTTCTTCCTTCTCCAAAGTCCACATTTCTGACTTTGTTGCTAGTCTGAAAAGGCAGACATGTTCCTAGAAATTAATAAGTAAATTAATAAATAATTAATAAATTAATAAGTATTAAATTTTCAGTGTGAAATTTTAGGTTATGTATACAAAAATAGGGTAAGTGCTTAAAGAAAGTAGCCCAGTACGTACAACAGTATTAAGTGTCAATACACAGAGGTACAGAGATTAGAGTTTCATAACCAGATTTTTTTATTTTTGTCTTTTTGTCTACACTTTATTTTCTGTTTTGGAGCGAACTAGATGTAGACACCTAAAGGAGAACCTCCTCTCCAGTGGTTTAGAGCACTAAGAGCTATTACTGAGAACGGCTTCCCATCAGCAGAGCTTTGTTCCAGAGTCCAGTGATCTGCACTTACAGGGGGACATACACACAGAAAACTAAGCACACAAACAAAAACATCTCCTGTCCCCACTTCACACTATGCTCTAGTACATAGTTTGTCCCAGCCTCTCAGAAGGACGTTTTCAGGCAGTGAGAAAGGTGGGTGAAAGGGTCCGGTCCCATTTAATGTGAGTACCTATAAAACGTCTTCCTTCAAAAGATGAACCTGAAAAAGTCAATGGTATTTTCACCCTCTCCTGTTTTCAGTATCTGAAATAAAGCCTTAGAAAATGGAACTTCCCCTCCCCCCCTCCAAAAATGAAGCAGCTGGTAACAGGAATTAATTGGATCTAGAAACAAAGCAGAACCACTTGGTGGACACTACCTTTTTATACACTTGGTAACAGGAAGAATGGCAGAAACTTTCCCAAGACTCTCCAGCTCATCCACGGCAACACTGGACTCTTTGGGGGGAATTAAACCTCATATTATGGCTTTCCCCTTCAAATCAAAAAGCCCCTAAATATTCCATTGGAAAAACTTGAATCTTCCAAATATGTTTATAAGCAAGGAATGACACAAGCTCTTTAATATTCAAGGTAGAAACGCTCTTAAGTCTGGTGTGTGCTACTTCTACACCTTTTGGTTTGGAACCAAACAAGCCCTCGTTTAGAACCTCCTATCAGAAGAAATGGTGTTTTTTTCTGTTTGTGCAGAAAAACAGGCTAAAAAGCCCTGTCATATCAGTCTCTTAAAAACAAAGCACCTATTTTCATTGTGAGTATAGGTGCCTTTCAAGGGACATCAGGTTTCCAATGCAAAAGACATGGGCACACAATCCCACAATAAATTCTTTGTCTTTTGAGAGAATTGGATTTCATCTGTAAGGTACAAGTGGAACAAACTAAAATTCCCCCCAACTAGAGGCAGGGAGAAGAGTTAACTTCCTCTTTCTCTTCCCTCATTTTTCTTTCTTAGCCCCCCACACTCCCATTTGCAAAGAAATAACTCCTCCTTAATTTTCACTGAAGAAGCCCAAAAGCTCCATTTCCTTCTGGGCTTTCAGACCAAACCCAGTCTTGGTACTTCAAATGGACATCTGTGGTTCTTCTTGAATTTTTCTGCCCTCTAGCTGTGCAATCTCAAATACACTCTCTCAGGAACATACTACAATTTTCATGTGCTATTGATGAGCAGAATCATGCTTATAGGTCTTGTAAGGTAACAAGCACTTAAGCACATGCCGAGATCTATGCTTCTTCAGGGAAGTTTTCCAGAGACATACTCAAGTCCTGTGGACTTAGGGGGATTTCAGCATGTACTTCAGTGCTTTCCACAATCAAGACTACACATAACTTTTTACCCTAAAGACCTTAAGTGGGTTACAAAAGCCCCTCTCATTCTAAGTGCCTGAAGGTTTGAGCAGTAGCAGCGGACAAACCAGAAGCAGCAAACTCAACTCCCATTTTTGCCACAGACTTATTTCTCAAGCTTTTCTTGGGCTTCAGTTTATTTCCCAGTGAAACACAGAGGAGCTCACACTTCTGTCATAGATTGTTTTAAAATTGATAAGGCCTAAAAAGACAGTAAGAAATCCCATAGATAAAGTAGAAATACTGCTGAATATTGAGTAATAATTCCCCAGTCGGAACAATTGCTGAATGCCTTCGCCAGACAACAGCCCTCCAGGATTAGTGTTTAACATCTTTAACATCCTGCTTTCACTCAGCAGGAAGGCACCCAGCTGCAATAACTGTGCCTCTTCCCACTCTGTCAGGGTCTCCAGAGGTCTTCAATGCAGCGGGGAGGCAGGAGTGTACATAGAAGGGTATTTCGAACTAGCTATGGAAACCCTGCCTGCCCAGGCTCCCTGAAGAGTCACTGGAGAACGGAGAGGATGCTAACCTCCAGAGGGCAGATCAGAGCGATGCAGAGATTCCCCTGGCTCACCTGCTGGAGAAGCTCCTTCCTCTCCACCCTCAGGGTGCCAGGACTTCTCGGCCCTGTGTCTGGGTGTGATGTACAACATCAGGGATTCGGTGTTACTCCACTTACTGACAAGCTGCAGCTTTATTCAATTCAAGCTATTGGTCTCAAGCTGAAGAAGCAGGAGACTGCTCAAAAATGCATTACAGGAAATAATTTTGTAAACCCATGTCTTTAAAAGCATCTAGACATTTCAGCTGCCCAAATCAGGACACTCTAACCAACTAACTGTACATGTTGCTGAGTATTTCTCAGTCAACGATCCCCTATATGGCAGTCCCAAAATTCATTAGTCACTTTTTGAAAAAGTGCCACAAATCAGAATATGCCCAAAGAACATGGCAATCAAACTCTTCCAGAAAAATACACTGGTGATTAACCAACAGCCTGTTCCTTAATGGGATGAGTTCACTGCACAGAGAGCTTGTTGCAATTGCTCTTAAGCAGTGAGGTGGTGGTGGGGGTGCTGTTGAGGGACGGGGAATGCAGAAAGAGAGAACTGTAAAAGTTTGCCTTTGTATTAGTGAAATAGCATAACACCGATCTTCTCTCTTCCTCTCCAGGTACCGTGGCTAATTTGAGATCATAACAACAGATACTCATGATGGTAGAACATAATGATTAAACACAGTGTGAGCAAAGGTCATAGCAATAAACAAACAAACCTTTCGTTTGTGTTTTTAATCAATTTAAAAAATAGACTCCGTAACACCGAGGTTAAAACCAACCCATCTTTACTCTCTTCCACGGAGGTAGCTGAAGCATTTCAGCCTCTGCTTTTTTTTTTTTCCAGCTGGACTCCCAGAAACACTGCCCACTCACACCACCTTCGCTCCTCGACTCCGTGCATAGGAGTGGCACGGGCAGAGATGCTGACTCACTCCGCAACCTTCGCCAACTCCCCTCAGCTGGTCAAACTGGTCATCAGCTGAAAACAGAACTGCACCACGAAACGGATGCTCTGGCTGAGTTTCGCTCCACCGGGCGGACCATCAAGGGCTCACCAGCAGGACAGCCAGAGCAAGAGGGACAGATGGAGAGCCATGTTCCCTGGGCACATCCTACTCACCCTGCCAGGCAACTTGAAACCTAAAGGACTCCCCTATCAAACATCCTCCCATCCCACCCCTCTCCTAAATTACTCGACAGGAAATTAAAACAAAAAGAGGAAGCAACATGACTGTGACTAAGTTAGTTTTCTCACTGGCCCATGCAGTGGTCCATCCAAAGTGTTTTCAAAACTATCCTCTTCCCCTTATTTCCCTTTTTTCGTCCTTTCATTACCTACTTTCATCAGTATAAACTCACTTCCATCCTCTCATTTTCCTTACCATGGCATGATTAACTCCCTCTTGTGTTTGAATCCCAGTGTAGCAAAAGGCAGCTTTTAACTTCACACATACCTCCAGGCTGCCACTCAAGGTGATCAGCTCTGCTTCCCAAGGGGCAGCAAGGGTCTACTTCTGAATAGGGACAGTCAGCTGAAACTGCTGCTGAGTGCTTTGAGAACAGGTCATTTATTTGGATGTCTACATAAAGTTTCCTGTGTTTTCTAAATATGGTTCTGTCTTTCTGCGCACAAAAAATAAACGTCATTCAAAAAGTAAAAAAAAAAAAATATCCAGTGAATCTTAAATCCATGACACTGCAAGTATCAGTGGTCAGACAGCAATCTGCAGACCTATCGGTCTCACGAGCAGTGATAACAGAACTCTTTAGCAGTTGTTATAAATAACCAAAATAATGAAAGCAATGAACAGGAGGCATACTAAGCCTTTACTTATAAGGAGGGCTTGAAATAAGCCTTACAAAGAATCTGCCCAGCTCACAGGCTTGCCTGCCAAGCACAGGAACCGTTTAAGGCAGGCCAATGTTTAGGAATTCCAGCCGCAGCATGCTCCAAGGAGATGGCATTCATTTTTCTTAGAGTACTTGTAGCACAGCACACGGATGAGAGAGCAAACAAATTCTTCTGAAAGTGCTACCAGGTGAATCCAGAAATGAAGCAAGATGGGGTTAAAGAAGCTGCAGAGACGTCAGAGAATTCCGTAGGCCTGCGAAACAACACCTTAAGACCCCTGCTAAGTAATCCTAAAGATAGTGATAAAACTAATCTTACCTTTAAAGTTGCCAATGAACAAGCCAGGCAGAATCTGTGAGAAAGAAATATAGTATCAAATATAGATATCTTGTGGTAAGACAATTTGACAAAATTCAATTTGCATACAGGATGGAACATACTACTTTAGCAGACTATTGTCAAAGGCAATCTAAAAAGCACTGACAACATTTTGTGCCTCTTTGCAACCTTCTCAAGCTACATAGCTCTAGGTGCGCTGCGCTTTGAGAACATGCATTGACAGCCTGCTGTTGTTAATCATGCAGAATCTCACATCATGGATGGTCTCCAAGGATAGCAAAAGTGGTTCACACATACTAAGCGGGCCTTGCAACGCACCCCTCCCCCTGCCTCCCTGCAGCAGGATAAGAGTTACCCTCATTTAACTAATGATGAAACCTCCTGCAGAAAAGGTGATTTGCCTAAAGTTGCTAAGCAAGCTGGAAAGAGCACTGCAAAATTACATCCTGCAAGTCTTTTTGAAGTGCAAAGCCATGCGAGTCAGGGCTGCAGCACTTTGATAGGGGGAAATCGCTGCAACCAACCAGTTGTGTATTCATAGAAAGAGAACTGATGAAAGTCCTCGAGTTGTATGTTTCTCTCCTAAATCCACCCGCTCACCCCAGCGCTCCCAGAAGCCTACACGGGTCTCAGTTACAGGACTTTCTTTAACGGGGGAGCTTCAAGGTCAGCCTGAGGACCAGCCTGTGCAGCCTGAGGACACACACGTGCATGCACACACACACACACACAGAGGCAGGTGACACTGCAGCGCTACCCCTCCCACCCTCTCGTAACCCTCCCGACTTGCGAACAGCAGTAAGGGCATGAAAAAAAAAAAAAAAAAAAAAAGGCAAACTGAACACACGCTTTCTGGCCAAGAATTTCATTCTCTGCCACCTGAAGGCTCTGACCCACACCCACATCCTTTGAAGAGGCCAGAACTGTGGCGGTGACACCGTCCCATCCATTTTTTCTTTGGTGCATGCAGAGCATACCACCCATACAGATATGTCAGCGCCGACTTCCCAAAGCCTTAGCAACACCCAAGTGTCACCACAACAGCGGCAACAGCCTCTCGGGCACTGCTATTTAAAGGGAAAACTCCACCCATTTCGCTCTGTCCGGCGGCCGCGAAGTTCCGACAGTCATGAAGGACTTTTCGTCGGGGGATTATCGCCCCAGCCTCCGCTCCTCTGCAGCCTTCCTGCCGAAAGGCGACCCAGCTTACCATGCAGAGGTTAGCGGGCCAGCAGAAGGGCCTGCAAAGTAGCTTCTGAGCTGCCTTAACTCCAGGGCTTTCATCCGATAAAAACGTCGCTGTTATTTATCTAGCCCTGTGGAAAACAGAACGGCTGCAGCGCTTCTCGCTCTCCCGGCGGCTTCGGTTCGTGCAAACATTCCTCCCCCTCAGCCTCGCCGGGCGATCCCTCGTCTCCCTGAGGTGTCACATCAGCTCTAACCAACGGGGCTCAATTCTGTCACTGATACTGAAAGACCGCTTCTCTGGGACCCTGGTTGTGCCCTGAACTGCTTACAAATTAAGGGCTGCTTGACAACACCAGCTGGACAAGAAAATGGTTTTCTTTGGTCTGGTCCAAACAGGCACCTGTAAGTTTTGCAGAGATGAGCTCAGACAGCTCTCTCCCCTTTCCTTGCCTCTTCATTTGTACAAATTCGACATCCCTACGAAGACAGCAAGAAATCAGCAGGGCAGTCTGCAATGTCAGGGTATCAAGTAGGGAAAAGAACCCTTACAGCATTCTGCTGTCCCCTTCCACATGCACAAGACTCGTGGTTTCATGGACCGATTCATTATTTTAAGCACACTTGATGACTCTGCCAGAATTGCAGCCCAAAAGCCACCACGCCAGGCGAGGAAACAGAAGCCCATAGCTGCTCCGGGGAGCAGAGTACCCAGGGGCCATTGCTAAGGGCAAAATTCTGCAAACAAAAAAAACATGCTCTAAAGCATAAGACAGTCAAGTTATGAACAAATTTCACCCACCAGATCACCCCAGCCAGCTCCGTCAACTTAAGGTTAAAAAATGAAAAAAGCCTTTCTGATTTTTCTAAATGGCTGCCTGGTATTTCCTATCTGCAGCACAAACCTCAAATCACGCCACCGTTACTGTAGACTACAGCATTTTAGACTCCAGGACATTATTTCTGCATCAAATATATGCTCTCAAGAGAGGATAAAAGCTTAAATTCCAGTCACAGTCATTAAGGTTAGACATTATGAATTAAAGATACCAAGAAACACTGGGGGCTGCAAAAACGAGGCTTCTTAGATTGTTGTCGGCAAAGAAGGAAAAATCCAGAAGTTTGCATTTGTGCATCATGAAGCAACGTTGTATGCTAGATAGGAAATTAGGACACCGTGCAACCAAGGACAGATGTTACCCCTGTTGTCCTAGTCATTCTAGAAGCAGGAAACATTACTATGGGTGAAAGCTACCTGGAAAGAAGTGAATCTTCATGCCGTGCTGACTAATACTTCGGCACTAGACTACGGCTGGGAACTTTCAGCTGTGTCATCTCACACTGCCTCCAGTAACTGCAACTCCGGGCCACGCAAAATGAAGGCCGATGGCTGCTAGGGGCGTGTGAGAGAGAAGGGGTGGGAATCAGAAGAGAAGAAAAATAAGGTGGTTGTTTTTGTGAACTTTTCAACCACTGCTTTATGAATAAAAACAGTAGCCTCTTTATATCATCCGAAACATTGAGAAAATGACCACAGACTAAATAACAGATGTAGAAGACTGCACAACGAAGTGATAAGGACAGCAACGCCTGTCTTCGTTCCTATCTCACACGAGAACAGCTTACGTTCTCCACCTCACGCAGAGTCCTGCAAGGGACAGCCAGTGCTACTCATCAGTCCTCCCTGAAAATACACCTCTCTGGAAAACAGCTTAAAGGGCTACTTTGCTGCTGTTTCCTCTATAAACACATAAGAAAGCATCTAACTCCTTGCCTGACACTGTTTCTACGTGGTCTAGCACTGATGGGTGCTCCTGCCAAGTTCACGGCACTTTCTGCAGAGATGGCCACGCACTGTAGAAGAAGCGGATGAGCCCACCTTATCCAGCAATACCGGAGAGCATCACGGGTCTGGGAGAGGGATTTTCCTCCGACGTGAACTGGTGCAGCTTTGCTGGCTTCCGTAGAACCGGTTGCATCAGCTGTAACTATCCCCACCGATTTAAACTTCTTATGAATCAACTCCTACAACGAATATAGCTTATCTGCCCTTTTTGTAGAGATAACATTCAACTCACCCCTTCAGAAGAGTCTGCATGAATAACAGGCAGTTAACTGTAACAGGACAAACAAAAACTAAAACTCAGGAAAAACTCTTCACTAAGCATATCCTGTTCAGATAGTCAAATCTAAGTACTACAATCTCTTGTCACCATCTCAGCCGCTAGACTTCACCTCCTGGAAAACATCTTTGTAATTTTCAACCACAGACTTCAGCTTGAACTTTGAATACAAGTCAAAGGTAGACATTAAGCGTGAAGACAAGTCAGGCCACCCAGACAAATTTCTAGTGTCAGATCCCATTACTCATGCTGTACTTGAATGATATTTAAAAAAAAAAAAAAGTAAAGCACTGAAAATTAATAGTAGCTAAATCAATGCACACTCCCTAGGCAATTCTCCTTCTCTGAGCAGAGTAAGAAGGGTATATATGAACCAATGCTTTCAATTTAATTTGGGAAAAGTCATGAGGCTTGGGTGGGCTTAAGGAAAAAAAAAAAACCAAAACATAAGTGTAGCTAATTTTACAGAGAAAACTAGAAACAAAAGACAAACCCCACCTAAAAAGAATGCCAGGCCTCCCGCCCTTGATCAGCGCTAATGGCCACATCACGTCAGGTGCGATTGCTATTTGCTACGGAATACATCAATATCATGTGACAGAAAAATAGGAGGGGACCATGCCACTGAGAAAGGCTCAGCATCTAAGAGCAGCAACAGCAGCTGTAGCAATCTCTGGAGCTTTCTCCTTACCATACCCATTACAGGTCACCGCTAATCCTCTTCTCCTGGCGTCAGTACAAAGAGATTCCCTAAATGAAATAATCCACCATCGGATAAGCTGCTTCTTTTCTCCTACCATCCGCATATAGCTCTACCACAAAAAAAACACACTTCAGTTGGAAACTAAGGCAATTTGTATTGATAGACTACACCAAATCAAGCAAATACCCTCAACGTGAGCGCTGATGACTCCATACCTCCCCTTGCCCCTCTGGCGTTCGCTGACTCACAAGATCAAAAGGAACAGATGATCCAGGGGCACATTCTGAAGGTGGCAAGTACCAGACCTGCATGTGGGACCCCTACAAAAATAAATCCTGATGGCCAGTACCCAACGTAGTTGTAGCCTCCTTAAAGGAGCCAGCTCCTCCCTAACTCCTGAACGTTTTATCCTCTCAGGGATACAGCCATAAGAAGGGAAGAGAAGAAGTGAAGTAGTGTTATGCTTGTCCCACAAGCACTGGTTGGTATGCACCAGGGCAGCACTTAACAGAATTAAAATGAACAAATCGCCTGGAGTTGCAGATTGCCAATTCCTGCCCACACGGTACCATAGCACGATGTAGTGCAGACAGAGCACCACGCTTCAAAGGGCTGAGAGTCATCCTTTTTCTTCCCCTCCCTCCCCCCAACTTTCTCATCCCATATCCTGTCACTCTAAATGTTTTGATAATTTTAAAAGTTCCCAGAAAAATACTACAAACATACCAGAAGTCTAAAAGAAGTCTCTCCAGCTGTGTTTCTTTCTAACTGGCCACTCCTAGAAGATGTCTCCAAAGAGTGGCTACGTATCACATTACCCCCAGACTTTTCAACCAAAACTGGAAAGAAGGACCAAGGTTCTACCTCCTACCCACCAACTCGGTTGAGCTAACCAGCCAGATCTTTCCCCTGCCTGAAGTTGCTATTTCAGGGTCTCTATCTATAGGATGTAAAAACTTCACCTCCCAGGTAGCACTCTGGATGTTCCCCAACCTGACTTCGAAGGGCAAGGATGTCAGGCTTGGGCAACTTGTGAGCAGCTCTCTCTAGCTCTTCTCTTCCGCTTGGTAGGAAGCCACGCTCGCAACAAAGCTGCTCCCAAAGTACTCAAAGCAGGATGTTAGACATAAGAGATGAGTCAACTTCTGTTCCTCGTAGTAAGCTATATATAAAAGGCTAGTTACCACCACACTTTCAAACCTGGGTTTACGGCAGAGGTGGAGGTACTGAGAAAAATCACAGTTGTCCCTTGATAACCACCAACGAGGTGCCCAGGGAATCGGCGCTTACAGTATGCCCTCACTGCCAAGAAGCCAACACCCTTTGCACAACAGATCTATCTCCCTTCCATGCTGCCATCCCCACCGGGGCCAGGCGCCTTCCCGTTTCCCCACGGGCACCGGGGACAGGTGACACCCCCCCACCCCCCCGGGCTGGCAGACCCCCCGGGGTCC
>JAOXJK010000012.1:72156063-72177122 GCA_025774025.1 Xenus cinereus | reverse complement strand
GAAGGAAGGAAGGAAGGAAGGAAGGAAGGAAGGAAGGAAGGAAGGAAGGAAGGAAGGAAGGAAGGAAGGGAGGGAGGAAGGGAGGGAGGGAGGATTGATTTTGGTCTCTGTCTGGCACCTTCAATGCATACTTGATTCTTTACTGAAAACTTTGATGCTAAATCTTAAAATCAAGAAGCTGGTTTCCTCTGCCCATAAGGCAAATCTAGAATACGGAAGAAAATATAAATTTGTTTTCTTTATTATGTTGCAGTGATGAATCATCACTCAATCCAACAGCCAAAGCACAGTTTTTCTGCATATGTGGAAGCAAGATTACCCCGTTTCTCCAGTCCTTATTTATCCAACTCCCCCCTTTTATCCTTCCCCTTAGTCTTTGTCCTTCATTCATCTCACCATTCCTTCCAGTCCCCTTCTTGCTCCCTAATCACAGTTACAAGCCTTACTATCTTTCATTCTCTAAAGACCAAAATGCAGAAAATAAAGCACGAAGGGTAAATGGATCAAACACTAGTTACAACTGACTGCTTGCTTCCCTTTTTCTGAAAGTCTGCCTTTTACCTTCATGTCTGCCCTCCAAGGATCTGGGCTTCAGCCACTGAGAATGAAAGCAACCATGCAGAGGAGTTTGGTTTTGGACCTTTTTTCCAGATGAGTGGCTGAACTGGTTTCCAGTGTAAAAGTCAAGTTGGGCTTTCAAGTAACCCAAAATATGTACTTTCTAAACCATCTTATGGGAAGAAATGGGATGGAGAGAGATGAAAATGACCACTGTTAAAACTTTAATGCTTTTACCACCAAATTCATCATTTTCCATGGAAATAATATATTATTTAAAATTAATCAAATTCTTCTATGGGGAAAACACATCTCAAGTCAGTAAGCCTTCCTTCCAAACTACTTCTTCATCTGGAAGCTTTGGAGCTTAACACTAATTCACAACTACATATATGATTCTATGATTACCTACACAAGTGTGGAACATGCTGCTGTGTAAGATACACTCAGAAGACTCCATCCTGGACAAGAGGTTGCTGACGAAAGATGTGTGTAGAGATCTATTAAAGTATGTGCCATAGGGAAGTTGAATGGGTAATGGCTGTCCCTAGACTCTTCTCCAGTACAAGAGGTAAAGGGCATCAGATAAAACCTGCACAGAGCAGGCTGGAATAGAGGAAGTACTCTTTCATGCATTGAGATAAACTGTGGAAATCCTTGTTGCAAAAGATTGTGTGTACAAGGGTTCTATATGGGCTCAATAAGCCACTGGAAAAATCCATAAAGAATCACTAAATCAGAAAGCCTTTGGCAATGGAAGTCCCTGAGCTACACATTTCTGAAGGCCAGAAGAAGATTCTGAAAAAGTTTCGTTATACTCTTACCTTACCTTTTAATTCCCCTCTAGGCAGCTGCTCTCAGCCACCATTGGAAAAGGGCTAAAAGGACATTCCATCTGACCAGGGATAACTGTTCCTTTGTTCTTCAACTTTGACTCAAAATAAGGATCTTTTATATACAGCAGTATCTACTGCTCGTTGAGCTCACCAAAGGTAAAGTTCAGCTTTATGAATTCAGCCAGACTTAACATCTCAAGGGCAGTTCTACTCTGTGAAATGCTTCCATTAATGGGGTTTCACATTTGCCATCTTCAGTATTTCCCATTATAAATGCACTTATTTTCATGTACAACATGATAGCATAAATCCAGCCTCACCTCTAGAGCTCATGATGGCTTTTTTCCTTCTTGAAATTTTCCCCCAGAAGATCATATTATGCCCCTTAATATTTTCTATGCAAACTCACTGGCTTTCAGAGTGACTGGAATATAACGTGGAAGAAAGGAAATGCTCCTGTATACATTGACTCAAGCTGTGGAAGTCCTCGCTACAAAAGACTGAACTTTTTCACAGAGAACTGAATCAAATATCACCTCCTTTAGTTGGTCACAACTACAAGCTGGGTAGAGATAAAATTAGGGGAAAACCCCTTCTCTGGTCACCAATGCAAGTGATGATGTCAGCTGTTCCTACAGAAAGCGGAATTCTTCCCTGGTGACTTCAGAACAGAGTCACATTTAAACTGGCCTTTGGCTCTTCTTGGCTTTATGCACAGATCTATTTTAGTGAGCCTTCAGTGACCCGATGTTAGTTTGGTGGCTGACCAGAGAGAAGGTTGCTTTTTCAGCAAAAATGCAGGAGAAATGGTGACATTATGTGGGCAACAGCAAAGTCAGAAGCACTACACTTCTTGGAAATGAAAGATAGGACTTGAAGTTTCTTCTAGATTAAGAAACAGGAAAAACTATCCAGTTCTTGAGACCAGGTACCCACCTTAACTGCATTCTAACATCAACTTAACTGGAGTTTGACCTCAAAACATAACTACTGCCATTTCACTGACACCTCAGCAGCGAAGCCTAGATGCACAAACTTGTGAGGAATTACATCAGGTATTCTAGAATTTACAAAAGTGCAACTCTCTACCTAGGACCTGAAATGTACTACTTCTACTATACATTTTACTTACCAGCAGAATAAACATCCAGGTTGCTCTTTAGCTGGAAGTCTGCTACGTGCTTTGTGTGGTTCTCGTGTGCTTGTGTCGTTCAAGGTATTGTTTTATTGCTTCATGGTTCTGCCTTGCTGTGGGCAGGGTGTCACTCGGTGTGTGTGGCACAAAGGTGAGAAAACAGAGTTGGTCCGGCACCTACACAAGTACACAGCCTTACTAGATTGTGAGATGTAACTCTCAGTCTCAAATATTATTTCTTATGCATTTTTTCCACCACAGGTAATATTCTGAGTAGTTTCAATTGTCATCTATGGGTAGAATTTTCAAAACCACAAAGTGTCAGCCTAACTCTGCTTCCACTAAAAACTTTTGAGTTTGGTTTTGGGTGATGGTTGCCCACTGTCAGGCATTTCATCTTGTATTTTGAAAGCCAAAAAGAACCTCCAAACAGAAGACTCACTGTTGAAGGCATTGTAGCTAAATTAAATTCTTCTTTTTAATTCTGGCTCTCATTCCCTAGAGTATTTTAAACATTCGGAAAGGTACCTGACCATGAATATTTCAGACAGATAGGGACATAAACCTGAGTTAGAAATATGGGCAGGTTAAAATTAAAAGAAATAACATTTGCAAAATCACAGAAGAATTAACTATCTATCAATGTAAATAAAACTTAAGTTCTCTTACCCCTAGAGCTCATAGGAGGTTTTTAGAAAAGTCTTGACTCTTTCTGTGCCATACTTCAAGGGCTTATACAAAATTTCTTTTGACCTGCCAGTCCTGAAACCTCATTCACTAACAATTTCTGGCACTTCATCCTAATGCTGAAATCATCCTTTTAAAATTAAATGATTGTACCATTCTCCAGCATCCAACACGATCCTCTAGAGTTTCATGGCTGGTCACAGGGAGGGTGGTTAAGGAGTCGAACAGGTGCCCAGAGAGACTGTGTGTAACCAAAACCCAACTGGGCAAGACCTGAGCAACCTGATCTGACTGTGACATGCTCCCTGTTTTGAGCAGGAGCTTGGACTAAATGACCTCCAGAGATCCCTTCCAACCTCACTTAGTCTCAGACTCAATGATTCTGCTCCTTTTTTCCTTATATCACTTACTGCTAAGGGATCTCACATAAAAACGTGGCTATTGTACTTCTTTTCACAGTCTTTTTTGCTGGTCCTTTCCTCTGCCATCCTAATGAATACCCTGTTTCGGTATTTTCTCATGGTGTCTAGCTATCAACTTTAAAGACAACATAGACAGAACTTTGAGCCTTTCTCCTAAAAACCTTCTCCACAATCTCAGTCATCAAGACAACACAAACATGTTCAGCCTTACTGTTATGTGTCATCTTTTACATATACAGCTCCGTAAACCTACATATTCAAGCAGTATCTAAACATTGCAGTTCCTTTGTACATCGAATCTCTTACGCTCATCCCTTCCTTTCAGTGATCAAGGATCTAAGATAGGGATCCAGATATCTGAGTTTTATATTTGGTATTCTATCCACTTTTACATATCATTTTGTGTGGGGTTTTTTTCTGCAGTCTTTGATGACTCACGTAAGATATTCTACAGTATCACAGATTTTTTTGGTTTCCATTATTTTTTTGTGTTATAAGAGCTCATCTACTCCGTTAAATAAAAAAGATAATTTATGTAAGTTAAAAATGAAGATTAATTCCATGATCTTAGCTCTCCTTCTAGTTCTCATGTCCTATCTTTATTACTGGATGACAGGAAGAGTGGTAGCAAAGATACTGGATTTGAGAGTCATAAAACTTGGGGTTATTTCCTGAATTTTAGTAGGTCTACAGTGCAGAGCTTCATATGAATTAGTTAGAGACAACAGTAGTTCAGCTGGAATACGTGAAGACTTTGAAAAGTCTAATTTACATTGTGAAAGTAGCATTCTATATTTAAAGCTACCTTTGGTATCTATTTACCTATTGAAGTTTAAAGGGGAAACATATCCAAAGGCTATGCTTAAAACTGTACCTCAGGAAAATAGGGATAACACTATTTCCTTCCTCCTACCCTTCTTCATCTGCTTATGCTGATCTTAACATCCTTGCAGCCAGGAATATATTTTCTTATAGGTTTCCAAAATGTAATTGGACGTCCACTCTTTTGAATTAATTTAGGGATTTAAGCAGAAATTAAGAAAAACACCAACAGGTTTTACATCTTCATCTTTTAAAGGGCAGCCTTTTAAGAATGCGTCTTTCCTTTCACTACAGCCTTTCAGAAGAGAATCCTACTTTCTAAGAGAACCAATGAGATTAACTTTTGTCATTTCGTCTTGGTCCTGTAAGTAAGGCTAGGAAATGCAGCTGAAACTAAAATCTTCCATACGGTTTCTGTTTTCTGTGCATATTTTTGAATATCAGGTGACATATGTAGGTGGGGGAACTTCAAGATTAGCGTTAATCAAATCTCAGCTTTTGCTGGAACTTCCCAAAACCTTTCTCACCCTCCGCTCCTGACTGAAACATTTTGCTAGTTTTGGGTGCATTCCAATTAGAATTTAAAATATTTGGTTTTGGTTTGTTGTCTTGCAGCATTCCAAGTACTTCCAAGTTTCATTTCATCATTCAGATTTATCCTTTCTGTATTCCACCCTGAAGTTAGCTCTAAAATGTTACCTCTGTATCTGAGATACAGACCATGTTCAAACAAATCTTCTGGTGATTTCCAAAAGACTTTTAGTCTGAATAAGGAAGAAAGAAATTATCTTCTACCACAGGCAATCGAGATGAAATTTACAGGACTGAAGTAGACTGAACCCCTATTGACAGAAGCTTCTTGATGCCAATTTAGAAAGAAAAGATGAAAGATAGCTTCACTATGTTTCTGTATAGAAAGATCACTCATTCTGGTAATGATTAGCAGAAGAACTTTCTAATATATGAGGGTGGGTTCACAAAGCAAGAGTTGGAGAGTGAACAAATAATCGAGAACAAAGTAGAATCTTTTAACCATCTTTCTCAGGTGAAAAAAATTAATCTTCAAAAAGGGGAAAGAAAAATGTAAACTTAGAGCTAGAATTTATGATCAGAAAGAAGATAGTAGTAGAAAGAGGTTGCTTTCACTCAAAAAAGCCCAGCAGGACAAAAGTGTTAAAATGAGTCGTTGCAGCTATGTAGTGCCTAACAGAATGGGTCTCCTTTCTGGTTGAGAACTTTAAGGATGTTACAGAATATGTGCTAAATCATACCAGAAGCCACCAATTTCGTTCAAGTGATAACTGATTAAATATGCTGTGATTTTCCTCTTCACTTTAGCTTGCTTTCAGTTGCTCATGCCTTTTCTTTAGTTTCTCCTCCTTCTCCCCTCACAAGTAGAAGTTTTTATCTGCTCTCCTCATTTAACATCTTTTCTTGCCATCATGATCCTTCTCTATTTCAGTTCCTAGTCTATTTTGCACCTCCTTGCATCACTTCCTCTCTCTTTTTCCTAACCTTTTTTCCTGTCTGTCTGTTTCTCCTCCCAACAGAATTAACCTTGTTGTACTATATCCTTAAGTCTGCTATTCTACAGATTTTTCTCTCTCATCTCTTTTGGAATAAGATTCATTAGGGAGCAGGTAAATATAATTTTTATTAATAAGGCAAAATACCTAAAATTATGGCCAATATGCACATACAAGAAATTGACACAAATATGAGCAGCAGATTTGTCTCTTCAAAATCAGTGCAGTGCTAACATAGCTCTTCCTGTTGTTTTTAAAATTTATTTTTCTTAACTCTATCAATTATTTCTAGTTGTTAATTTCCAATATCTGTGTTGTTTTTCTTCCTTTTAACCATGTACATTTATTAGTTTGGGCTTGTTTTGACTAGTTTGTATTGCATTAGTGAGGTTTTTTTGTTTGGGTTGGCTTGGTCTTTTTTTACCAAACCAGCTACTGAGTTTTCTTCTTTATATACATTTTCATTTCTTTTGGCTAATTCAGCCTATACTACCAGTCTTCTCCCTTAACTGGCGACAGCTGATTCCTGCAGGCTTTATACTTGGAACATGGAAGAGCTCTTTCTTTTAGAATTATTTAGCAATGTGGTCTCACTTAGCAGCAAGTAAACCTAACTAATGATTTCAGATACTCCAGGTATGTTGAACATGGCAAGTATAAGCACACTGTCTAGAGTTGTTTTTTTAATTACATCTCAAGCCTCCTCCAGTTCAGTTTCTGGCAATTGAATTCAACTAAACTATTTTTACCATAGTCTCTAGTGACTTCTTCTTAACTGAAGCTTACAATTCTAGCACTGCAGGCTTTCCGTTCTTGGTCTGCCAGTTGTTCTTGACACAACTACAATGTCATTTCTGAAGATTTGACACTCATTGACTTCAGGATCTCCATTCTCTCTTAATTCTCTCTGCCCTCCGTAAAAGCTCACAAAACTGTTTGGAGGCAGCTTTATTCCAGTCCAGCACTCCAAGGTGGATGGGGTGTCCTGTCAAACCCTGGTTTCGTTCCCTTGTCTTCTTCTGCCTCTTATCTCTGAATAACCACTCCCCTGGTGCACTTAACAACTTCATGCTCATCACGTACAAATCCACATTTCCACTCTAGGCATGAATCATTTTAGCCAAGTTAACAATTCAGCCTATCTTTCTGACAACTCACTGTCGGTGTGTAATCATCACTGTGAGCTTCATATGGTTAATCATTCTCCCCCAGTAATTTCTTTTTCTAGCTTTGGCAACACAGTCTTGCACCATGCAAAAGTTTCAGCAAAGACAAACTTTCTACCTTGATAATTTGATTTGTTCTCCTTTCTTGAGACATCTCTTATTCTTGGTTTTTATCATATTAACTGTAACCCTACCAGTCTTATGTCACAGTGTATCCCTAGTCTGTTTACGGTGTTGTTTGCTCTTGAAATACTGAGTATGAGAGGATCCTTCCAAATAACTTGTGATACCTGTTAAATTTTGAGAACAACACCTTTTTCTTCTATCCTACTTATGTGCGCCTTCACACTTCCCTTTAAAATGCTCCTTTGTTCTAAGTCCTAAAAAATTATGCTATAATGAGATCAATCCAAGCTCCCTCTTCCTTACCAGACTCTATTCCTCTGTTATCTTTTGGGGTTACTTTTAGATTATAAGGCCTAAGAGGAGATAACCACCTTCATAGCAAAGGGGTTTGCAGTACCCGAGTAAAAATTCTATTTTTAATAGAAATATATGCAAACTATAAACAAATTAATAAATAATTTGTTGTACTTGTATTAATGCTATGGTACTCTACAGTATTCTTAAACACTATAACATTTCTGTAAATTACACATTTTCCCAATAAAATTTGCTTCTAAAATATCCTAACTAGGATTTGTAAATGCTTGCATAATTCAGATGATTGTGTACCAAATTATACAGTTTAATCATGCTTATTTCCTAGAGTACACGCATCAGTAGCTCCCTTACCTGACCACAATCAAGTAAAATGAGTACTGTAAAGAATCTGCTACAATGTAAGTGTACTTTGTACAAAGCCTACTGCAAATGAGTTTCACTCCAATTTCCAGGCACAACACCACACAATATAAATTTTCACTCTGGACACGCTGGGAAATCCATAAGCAATAAATAAATACAGTACAAAATGAAGAGCTCTGATGAGCACCCTAACACATCTGAGCAGATTTTTAAAAAATATTTTTTTTTATAAATCAGCATCCTGCACATTGCAGAGATATGTCTACATGTGCCACTACTGGAATATGATATGAGTGCCAGGTAAGGTGATCATGCTGTTGCATCACTGAAAAAAAGGCTTTCTACATGTAGAGATTTATTTAACCAGTGCAGATTCTTGATCTATATATAAGATTTTACAACAGTATAATTGGAAAGAGCAGCTAGAGAGGAACATCCTAACATTGCTAGAAAATAAAAATGTGAATTGGCAACCAAAGAGCATCTATAAATATATCATGTAACCACTTACTATATAGAGAAATTTTAGGAAAACGTGGCAATGGTAGAAATAGCTTAAAAAACAGAAATTCTACATATTATACAAACTTCTTGAGAAGCAGAAGTAAGTTCACTTTCAGATTTTTTCTGAATTTAAATGGATTAGTTTACTCTCATTAAATGTGTGACATGCTATAATTAATGTAACAGTACACTCTGCTGAGTGATATACCTGGTTTGCTTAAGGAGATGCCAAGGTAAGGAAAATAAAAGAAACCTGTGCTTTTCACCTTTCAGGGAAGTTCTTATGGGATCCAAAATTGACCAACAATTTTATCAACATTTGAGTATTTCTTAATACACTTTCTGCTGTCACCTTATCTTACAGTTTTCATAAGATGGGAAAAAAGCCAGCACTGTGCTCTTTCTATTTGTTCATCTATAGTACCGTCAAATCACTAACATTTCCATTATTATTCAGCTAGAAAATTACATTCTGGACTAAAGATCCTGTAAAAGAAATAGAAAAGGTTCCATTGGTTTGGATAGGTTCAAAAAGACTTATTTTTCTGAGTTGTTCTCACAGAAGAAACTACTTAAATGGGAGCAAATGTATATATAAGTTACCATCCTAAACACAGCATAGGATGATGTCCACAGTTAACTTGACTTAGTGATATGTTAGATCAATGGTGTCCTGCCAGTAATCAAAACTGGACCTGAAAATAAATACTGAAAGAATGGGTTCAACTTCTAGATATATTCACAAGCAGCTGAGCTGCACAGACTGCTTCCTGTTGCACTGTACCTGCCCACGTATTCACACACATATAGGTGTCTTCCCTGCACAATGTCTTACCAGCTTGTGACCCAACATGGTAGATAAAGCTTAAGTTCACTAGCTGGGACGTGGAAATCTTATTTTTTAATTCTGCAAACATCAGAGCCCTCCTCTGTTCTTCTTTCGTCTGGTGAAATCCTGACACGTTTACTTAGCTTTTCCCCAGTACTTTATCTGGCAAAAATTCCCATCACTTTTCATGATTTACTTTCACCAACTTTCCAAACTTGCTATTTCCAGGGAATGGGACCAAGGTGGCCAGCTTGTTTCATCATGGAACAACTAGTAGGCTTAGCTCTCAAGTCTGCAGGTCTTCCAAGTCCAGTTACGTCTTCTGGTGTGCACTGAAGATTGTCTGCACAGATGCCTTTGTTTCTCTGAAGCAATTTCTAAGTCCTTTACACCCTTCTCTCCTCTTGTCCAGCTGCCTGGAAGTCCCCCAGCTGTGGCTGAATGTGGATTTCCCCCTAAATAGGGAAGTTCCCCAGAGCAGTCAAGGACTCGCACACAGGAGAAATTAATGCAAGTCTCCAGTTGTACTGAGCATTGAAGAGATTCCCCAAGGGACTAACAGAGGGACAATGAATTTCTTCTCTTGAACTACCTTCACTCTGAATCTTGTGCTCACACTTCAGAAAATAAACCCAAAAAAGCAAATACTGACAAACGTGTACAAGTATCATGATAGTTTAGCAGAGGATACCTAGACGGAAGTGGAAGGAGGAATAAAGAGTGTCATGCATGCAGACAGGATACTTCTTCCAAAGACTGGTTTTGAGAAAATAGCCTGGGCTTCTGGGAGCTTAACTCCAATAAAGACTGAGGAAAACCTGAGGACCACATTCTGCTCTATCACACTTGAGAAGCAGGGAGAAGAGCTGAAAATCTCAGAAAAGCAGGAAGAGAGAAAGTTGCCGTAATAATTTTCACATAATAATCTTCAGATCCAGCCCAGGATGTCTTTGGAGGAGGTAACTCAAAATAAGAGGGCAGGATAGGGCAATCCAGCTGACCTTGGAAGAAGTCCGGCTGCGTCTGCAGATACAGCTTTGTTGTTAATGATGCTCCTTTTGTGAAAATGCTGCCCTACTGCTTAGCCTGATTACAACATATGAATCCAGTCCTACTTCCAGAAGAGGCAACAGTATCCTCAATGGGACCATCCTGTACCAGACATTGTTCTACTGCATTTAGTTTAACCCCACCAAAACATGGATGAGGGCAGGAGATAATCTCTTCCTTCGGTGTTATTTTTCCTCTAATATCTGCTGCTTTGCAACTTCCCCTTTTGTTCCACTCTATACTATGTTCTGTCTTCACAATTCACAAACTTTCTATTCTCCATGTTCTTCTTCTTTCCTTTCGGTTTAATGATTCACCCACATCTTCTTCAGGGTCAAGAACAGCTTCACATGACACGATGTGTGAAATGTGGGGGCATTTACAGGAACTTGGAAGCATTTCTATAAACATTCCTATCAAGAAGGGAGCTTTGTAAATCAGAATTTGGGTGGTTTTTTTTTCACGTAAAGTAGTTTCATAGGGTGCCTTCAGTGGTTTCCCTTTGTAGAAAGAAAGAAACTAAAAATAATCATTATTATATCATAATGGTATGATCTGAATGGTTTCAGAACAATCTTTAATTAGCTCAACACTTTTTGTGTCTGATAGTGACATCTTTTGTTTATACTGAAGTAGTGCAACCAATATTCTTTTCTTTGGATCATTGCTTTGAAGGCAAATTTTGTAGCTGCAATTCAGCAGATGCACATTACATCGTATGAATTCTTTCACCCATAATTCCAGTTCTGCCCTTTCTCTTGTGTTAGTGATGAAATGAAGATTCAAACACTGAAGTTCATATCTGGACTTGTAACTGAATCAGATCCTGGAGCTTCTCACTTGATGTCCCACTTCCTTTCTTGTCTCTACACTGCATCTTGAGATAAAAATCTTCTACTAGATCCTTATGCCACAGATACTAACTCATGCTAAGTTCTTACTTTCTCCCCCTATTTTGAGAAGGCATGAGTGAGAAAGAGCCATAGGGAAAAAAAATCTGTATTAATAGTTTCCTGTGGGTGTCTGTCAATATATCTTGTCATAATCTAAATCAGGGACTGACTTTTATGTGAAGAATATGAAAATTGAAGAAATTAAAAATGAAGAAGACTGTGAATCTCAACTCTAATATTCTCTTTTTTGCATGCACAGATAATACAGTTTAATAGTAGCTTCATTACCAATGAAAAAATGAACTTTAATCAATCATGTAACCAAAAATCCTAGAAGGAAAAAAAAAATCTGTTCAGAGTAAAATAGAGTATTTTTGCTATTTTGCACTAAGAGACTTTTTTTAAATAAAAAACAAACAAACAATAAAGCAGTAAAATGAATTTCAGTTAGAGGCTGGACATGACTTTACTCACATCAATGTTGCCTGGACGAACTTGGGTCGAGATTTAATCTTTCACAGAATATTACGCTCTACTTCTCTTCAGTTTGATGAAACCATGAACGAACAAACAATATAATGAAATATTTACATTCATAGCAAAGGAACATAACTCTTATTTCTACTATGTAGTGCATCGAGATCAATGCACAGGTATTCATGCCAAGCCTTTTCAACTGTAATCTGTTTATAGTCTCTGCCCTGAAATCTTGCTGCGATGTGGATTTGAATGCATCCAAAATCTCAGCGAAAAATACCCCAGAACCAGGTTGAAATTCTGCTAAATAGCCATACTTTGGTTTACCTCAGGGGATGACCTAAGTCAAGCTCTTAGGAGAGTCAGCCATTGAAACACACCGTTTGGTTAGCCTGACACACAGCCTGAGGCTATTGTCACCACGCTGATCTTTAGTCTGTAGGCAGCAAGTCTGGGTACTAAAGGCCATAGCAAGAGTAAACGTTGCATGGTTTTAACCAAATATGCTTACATTATAACTTCCAATAACTTCTGCCCAGTATAGCACAGTTATGGGTGAAAGCAGCAGCTGCTCCTAGTCTAACGCTGCTACACCAAAGCCCCTTAACAGATTTGACTCTTCCTCTTCCTCTCCACCACCCCCTGCTCTGCTTCCCCCTCTACAACTCACACTATTCTGAGGGCAAATTCCCAGAGCCCTCCCTTTCCCTGTTCGTTATTTTCTCCAGAAGGCATCTGCCGGTTTTTAGCAACAAAAACAATTTTATTTTCAGACTTCAGACAGGTGAACCTTTCTTTTACCTGCCACAGTGTGTTGCTTACTCTGGGAAACAAGTAGCTGCAGGGCAACTGAAAAGAGTCAGTCAGGTTTTTTTGCCACTTGAACAAAAGTGCAGAAACAGACACAAGCACCTCCATGTGGAAGGCTGACACCTTGCAAATGGAGCCAACAGAAGAAACAGCCACCTTCTCCGTTTCCCTGATGGCCACACTGGACCTGTCAACTGGACTGTGCAAAGCACTAGTACCCACACCCAAAGCATGGAAAATCTCTAGTGCTGTGCTCAGTTAAGAAAAGGGACCCCCTTGCAATTATAGTTGCAACTTTTCTCTGCTCTGAAAACTTTTCTGAGTGGGAGTAGTGAGATGAAGCAAAAAGCTGGCTTAGCTCCTGAAAGTGCCAGATGGGCACTGGAGAGAAAGCTTGCCGTAAGCTGCAAGCCACAGAGAACAACTTTCCAGGAAGGGAAAGTCCCAGAAACTACCAGCGGGAAAAATGCCTGGGGGGAAAAACAAGTCACAGTCCTTTCTGATCAAAATTGGCCTCACTTCAGGTATCATTGAACATTCATTCTCTTGTTCCCCTGAAATACTGAAGGCAATGACCAAGTACCAGACACAGACGAAGGAAACCAAGCAGCTTACCATTTTCCAAAACCCGTGTGATATCCATATGATGTGCCTTCCCTTAATGCTCATGCCAAACACCTTCTAAAGGAATTCTGTTAGTGCTCTAGGGTGCACACAAACCATTTGCTATTGATATAAAACATCAGTCTATCCACTTGTTGTAGCAGGGCCGCAGTGATTTTCAAGTCATTTCAGACAGGGAAACACACCAGAAAATGACAGCTATTTGAAGGAACACCACACAATTTCTACACGCAAACCAGCATGAGCAGATTCCTCACAGCACACAGAGGCAAAAGAATACCTTCCACAGGAGGGTCGCTTCTATTCTCTTTGCTGCCAAATCAGTATCATCTTTGCTTTTTGGCTGATCCCTGAGAAACTTTTCTTTGCCACACTGCATTTTGCTATTTCCCCATTACCTCCCACTCGAAAAACGTGGAGGAAAGCACAGAATGGTATAAAGATCATCCCAAATTTGTGGCACTTGCAAGATATCCAAAGCTGTTCAGTTTCTCTTTTGCCACAGACTCCATCTGAGCAGTGCTGGGCAACTTGAATCACCTCAGTGTTCAGTCTAATGCAAGAAAAATTTGTTTTTCACAAGAGTATAGTAAGGTAATTACATCAGACACTGTGCTAGTGGAGTCACCATAAAAAAATATAAGATTTTGTTCAGAACCTTTTACATGCCCTTCAAGAAGAGAGGCTGGGTAGGCGGCAGAGGGATTCTCCTGAGATACCAAGAGAGACGGGGAGACTGAATGGTAACATTTAGGAGTTTTCTATAATTACTAACCTCATCTTGACCTGTGAGTTTCAGAGAACGCATGCGGTGCCTTTATCATCCTCGTTACCTATTGCCTCTCACTCACAGAGGATGTGGGTGCTGTGGGCTACCAGAAAATGTTGGTAGAATGTGTTCCTCTTGCTTGAGAGCACATTTCACAGTGAAACTAACCGTTCACGAATAATTCCATGCCACAGCCTTGGACCTTCTTTGTATCTGGATGGGAGATACTAAGCAAGCCGAAACACAAGGGCAACCTTGGGACCTGCACAGGAGCACCCTTGTCTCCGAGTCAACTTTCCCTTGGGGACAACGAGCTGAAAACACTGTGCTAGTGCCCTGTGAAGGAGAGAAAAAACATCAGGGATCTTCTGTCAGTTTTGGCAAATGTAGGCTGCAAAGGTCAGTGCAGTGGTCAAATTCAAACCATCAGTAATGGATTCCCAGTAGTACAGATTCTAACTGGATCAAACGCTAATTGAAACCACCTTGAAATGAAACTGAAATTGCATTTCAATTTCATTCAGAACATTCTTCTCTAGCTGGTTGGACACCATTGTTGAGCACAGTAAATATAATTTGTCATCCTCCCGTATATTTGCCAAACCTTAATATTGCTGGTAATGAACGGAAATACATAAATGTGAGGTGATTACTTTCAAATTTGCCAAACAACTCCTACATTTACACAACTAATTGACCTTCCTGCATATTTGCAATATTGTGAAAATTGGTGGAAACTGAGTGTCCCAAGTGTTCTCTATGAAATTAACTTTTCTAATAATGGGAGAGAAGGAAAAGAATTGTTTAGAAAGGGAACTGTATAAGCCCTACAAATAAAAACTGAAGAGCTACAGTTCTAGATGGAGGAAAAATCCTTTCTGGAAGAAGCATATGTGATTCCACCAGGCAGCCAGGAAAGATCCAACGTCACAGAACCAGTAGAGATGCATTGATTTCAGTTCAAGGTGGTTTTTTTGGTTTATATCCAGTCAATGTATCAAGCTTTTGGACCTCTCACAAAGGAAATACACATTATATAAATTTAGGGGAAAATGGCTACCTCACTTTTGTTGAGTTATTTATATGTAAATATTTAGTAACAAATTCTACTTTGGAAAAAGAATGAGGATTCTGAGCTTTAGTGTATACCCTATATTCTGTCCTTTACTTTTGTTACTTAAATGAATACATGCTTTTCATATAAGTACATGCATATGTATATATATATTTAGTGACTGAAAGAAAAAGATCACGGAAAATGAAGGCAAATTTATGTGTCTGGAGATGTACTGGTTTTACTCTTCCATACTAGCTCATTGGAGACTTGGATCTGAAAAAGCTATGCCAGGCACACCACTGAAGCAACAAGGCAAGCAAAGGTGCCCTCTGTGCCCATTTGTAACGCACCCAGTTCCCTAATTACACGAGGAGAATGGGAGGCATAATGACAGCTTATTATGATTTTCCTGGAGCCAATATGTCAGAGGGGAAATTTTTTCACATGCCTCTAAACAAAAGGTATCTTCAAGGGTCTAGCCTTGCTTCATCATCACATGGGGACTTCCCTTGATGGGGAAATCCCTACCTTCTCTGTCACAGCAACTTTCCAGCTGGGTCTGAAAGGGACTAGAGTAGCCCCTACGAATCAGACCCTTGACATTAAGTTGAATGACTTACATAAAGTTCAATTAAAAGATTTCTTATCACACTGCATCTATGTAAAAAAAAAACCACAAAAACACAAATGGCAGCATATCAGCACACTGCTATTTAATTTCTGATACATCTTTGAAGTCCAGACTCAATTTCTTATGGTGACCACAGAAGTGATTGGCAGAAGTCCGATTTGTAGAAATTGTAAAGTATCAGCGATACGTTATAACTTCATGCAAAACATCCTTAGCAGACTTTGTCCTACTAACAGCCACAAGTAAGTTCAACTGAAGAAAGATCGAGAAGAGAGGAAATCATACTGGTTTAATTTTTTAAAAGGACAATCATCAAATTCACTAAAAGATAGGACTGATCCTTAATAAACGGACAGGGTGATTTTTTTGATATAATTTTTTAAAAGGTTTTTTTTCAAAATAAATTACTGGAATATTATTTTAGGCTTCATCCCATGCTTTATCCCCCCCTGCCAATTCTAGAATTCCTCCAAACCACAAATTGATTTCTTAACAGATGAACTTTTTAGCTTTTCCCCTCTCTTCTGAAAACTTGGCCGTTCTAACCCAGGGCTGCTCACATTTCAAGATCAGACTTTACACTCATTAGTAAATGTAAGACATGCTCCTTTACCAAGAAATACCTTCATTTTCATGCAAAGCTCTTCTAAAGCAACAAGACAACAAGAAGGTTGTAAATTTGGTACAGATAGCACAATGTAGCAGTTCACGGTTCTGACATAAAATTACGGCTCTGGGTAATTTCTTAGAAATTAACCACAAAATCACAATACAAGTCTGGTTAATTGCTTGTCTGCTAGAAAAACTGTCTCAGAATCCCATTGTTGGGACCATGCTGGCCCCGGCGAGCACCCGTAGGGAATATAAGAGGAGTAAAAGGAGAACTGTACAGCTTCACTCAATTTCTGAAGAATTAAAGGAAAAGACAGTATGCAAAAGGTCCAGAAGATATAGGAAGGATATCCAGATGGCTGAATTTTGGCTTTGTCAAAGCCCTGGAATGCAAGGCTGGCTACTGACAGGGAATAGGTGGACTCAGAGAGGCAGCAATCATCAGGGTAACAGAAGCACTGGCTTCCACCATTTTTCTGTTGTCCCAAGAACATCTGAAGTATCTCATAAGCTCTACCATATCTCATCTCCTAATTGTTCCATCTTTATTTACCTCTATCCAGCCTCAACATCTTTGGGCAAGTACTGGCACTAGGCTGGTCCTGGTTAACTTGCTGCCTCAGTAAGTCACCACAGTGAACATGGTGACACTACCCACATGTGAGATGTTCTGAGCCACCAACAGGGGAAGATTTTCTGAACAGACAAGGAAACGAAACAGCGTCCAGTCAAAGAATACAGACACAGGGAAATGAAGGCTCAAACAGCTCCTGGAGAAAGGGAGGCCCACAGGCTAGGCGGTACTTTCGTTACTCATAATGTAGTTTCATTATGTATGTGGTCCCTTTGCTTTCTCTCACAACTTCCTTTTCAAAAGCTTGTGCAATACACATGCTAAGATATCATGCTACTATTGCATTGGGAGCAGACTCCACATATCCACCAGACTCCTCAGGATCCATCCCTTTCTAACCCCTTCATGCAGCCTCCACTATTTTTGTTATACTTCCTAGGTGAGCTCAAAGTCTCGCCTCTTCTGAATCCTTCAGCGTAACCCCCAGCACGGCAAATATAAAATAAGCCAAACAAACCCCAAAGTACACAGCAGGACTTAGATACTACTACAGCAGCCCAAGAGAGGAAGGAAGGAAGCACAGGACTTCTAAACAACTTCTCCTTTCTCACAAGATCTTCCTGTGAGTGCTTTTGCAGGCCGGCACTGTGAAGTGAGTAGCTACAATATCAGGCTGCAGTCTGATGCAATCAGTTCACTGCATAGAAATTTCAAACTCATGGGGTTCAGTATTCAGTTGGGTACTTTGAAAAGCTTGTTGCAGAAGGCATTTGTTTTTTCTAGTACTGACGTGGAAGAGACACTATACAACACGGCTGAGCTCAACTCCTCTGCAGCAGTTCCTCTGTAAAAGTGATGACTGACAGAGGTTCCAAAATGTCTTGGTTTTGTTTTGTAATGCAAACTACTACCAGGAGTCCTAATATTATATACTAGGAATATTAAACTAACATGTCCCATAGATTAAATCCTACAGCATCAGGCATTGGTGAGGTACATCAGCTGAAGTTCTGTCACCACGCTCATGTTAGATTTACTGACAGCGGATGTTCAAATCCCAACAAGATCAGCTCATCCTACCATCTTTCAAACTAAAAAGATACGATACAGATGTGAGGCTTTTTCTGGATATGACTTTATTTCCAAGGAAGAGTTTTGGAATACAGACACTGAAATATAACTTAATTAAAACCTTGAATAAAATCTTTTGGCTTCTCTTTTAGGGAGCAACTGCCCATGAGTGCAGCTGTGATTAGACTGTCTGAGTAATTATATACACTGTTGCATAGCTGTTTTAATTATTGCTGTATGGTGGCTTCCGATATTGAATGAACTGCCAGTAAAATTGAAGATTTTTATGTCTGTGACAGAATCAGTATCTGAACTATGTACATTGGCTTAATAAACACAGGTGATTAAAGAGTAAAAGCTGATGAGTACTTAAACCTTGTACCCCGCCAGTGTTATAGGTAAGTAAAGATTCGTACCCAAGTCAGGGTGAGCCCTTCTGTTGACAAAACAATGATTCCATTTAATTTCAATAGTAGAAGATTTACATTTAAGACTCACAGTCTTAGTTTCATACAGGTTATTTGGTTTTGATTCTAGGTCTTACTGAAAACTTCTTCTTGGTTTTCATGCCTACAGCTGTTTTTCTGTTAGTCCTACTGTCTCTGAAGGTGGCAAAGGTCACTCTATTTGGAATATTGTGTGCTCAGGGAAATAAAGGGTCACTTTCTTTCTTCTTTCACAGCTGCATGAAATCGCTAACATACAATCATTTCTCTCCACACGCCCACGGTTTAAGAACCAAAGTTATTAATAAGATTTGGCACATGTTATTGTACGATCTTGGGATCTGGGGACAAACAGAGTTAGTCTTTCAAGCCCAAACTCACTCACGCTGCAGCTCAACCCTTGGGTCCGCACATGTCTCTAACCCGAGGGGAAGCCAGAGGAAACCTTCCCAAGAAGCGTCTCTCACACACGGCAGCGCCGCTACAGCTGCCATGATTTCTGCTAGGTGCTGCAGGCTCTGAGCCATCTCCCCCTTGACGTAACGCGCCTGTTTGTCCCCTAGGGCGGAGGGGTTAGGAGTATTGCGTAATACACTTTCAAGTTAAACTGTTCTTCTACACAGCCTTCACTTGCGAGCTCTGCTGTGGGTAAGGAAAAAGTGATGCGTGTTTGACATCTGAGGAGACCACTGCCATTTCCTCCCCATTGCACAGATTCCCCACCTCAAGAAAAGCTCTCCGTGGGGTTTAGGGGACACTGAGTGATGGTGACGATATGGACACCAAAAAATTGTCAGCAAGGTACTTGCATAGACAAATCTTGGAGACAGACAAACATGCATTCCCACATCTGTTTCAAACAATTTAAATGGTATTTTCTTAATCTTTTATATGAATCCTAGCATGTAATTGTAAGTGGGTGGTTTTCCAAAATACAATTGTATTGTGGAAGTGGGAAAGCTACGGGATACACAAAGAACTACTAAGACATATTTCTTCTCCAGAGACCCTTCAACATAGTGAAAGAATGATCTTGTGTTTTATACTGGTCCAGGAATGCAAGTCAAGCAAGGAGATTGGATATGGTAATCAAAACAAAATTGAAATTTGTTTTAAAGAACAATACTTTCCAAAAGCAACGTCATGAAGAGAGGACACTGGCATTAGCAAGTCATGTATCAACCCACATCAGAAACCATAAGAAGAGCTTTAGGAGCGTTACCTGCCCTGTGCATGCAGACAAAGAAATGAGTCACTACATCACAAGGGATGAAACCATTAGAATTAGTGAACACTGCAGGCAATATATTCACACAGCCTTACCCCAGGTCATGCCCCAGCAGACATAAAGCTCAGCAAAAACCTGGCATGTTTCCAGCAGGCCTCAAAACCATGCTGCACTTTGGAGCGTGTTGCCGGGAAGAATGGTTTGACTACATGTCTCTGCAGCGTCACCACTGACACTTAGGAGGTTACGCAAGCCCTTCGTTGTTTGTTCTGTGATTCAACATCCAGAGGAGACAAAGTGCAATCCATACCCTATTGTATCAGGTACTCGTAATGCTATGCAGGTCCGCCTGTACTGCTACAGATACATGTAGTAGTACCTGTAGTAGTGCATGTTCCTGTTCCCATTTCTTTCATTTTTCCATTGACAATTATTTTTTTAAACCCTTTCTTACAGGCAAAGAAATAACTGAGGTCAAGAGATCACCACCATATTGTGTGGCAGCAAGACCTCCTAAGATCAGCTCAAACCCACCATCATAATTTACAGCTCTCCTTTGAAGCAACACAAAATTGCTCCGTCACAACAAAGTTATCCCTGAGCGTCCAAGCTTCATCAGCCTTGAGCCCTCTTCACGCAGGGGGTCACATTACTGTCAGCTTTCATACCACTTGTGGACCGCGATTCCCCAGAGTGACAACAGCAGCAGCAGGGGAGGCAGACCAGAGATGGTGTCTCTCCTACAACCAGTTGGGGCAGAGGGAAAGCAGGAGTGAAAGGAGACTGGGAAACAGATGTGGATGTTCGGCTGCCCTTCTTTCCCTCACTCTCCTAAACAACTCACCTTGGGCACCAGCCAACCTTTCAAATAAGTATTCATGATAATCAGCATTTTCATAACACTAATGCTTTAAAGGCCTTTTTTCAAAAGTAGCCTTTTATTTCTAGGTGCCCGACCTGAACTTGCTCTCAACTGCCTACTGCCAATGGGTTTCTAAGGAGTCCACTGGAACAGAGGCTGTATGGCCCTTTCCAAGATAGGCATACAAATTTGAGATAAATTAACACATATTAAATGAATGAACACTCAAAAAAACAGTCTACGCAACTTTCACCTGGCCATAAAGATTGTCAGTGGCAGAGAGGAAATGTTCTTGCTTCCCAGTCCTGCGCCTATCTCCCTTACTGTTCTGCCTCTAAATCAAAATAATTTTCCGTAACTGTACTCACTACCATCAACATTAATGCACACTTTTCCAGGTAAAATTTTGCTCCCATAGCAGTAGTTAGAGAGGTAGAAATTATTTAAAAAAAAAAAAAGAAACAGATCTTGCTATGCTGTCTTCCCACAAGGGAAAACTGCAGTAATGAGAGACTGTGTTATGGGACAGAGTAATTACAAGAAAAAAAAAAGACCATGATGTCTCTTTATCCAAAAAAGTACTGAGTTGGAATGTTTGAGTTTGTTATGGGAGAGGAGAGGAGAGGAGAGGAGAGGAGAGGAGAGGAGAGGAGAGGAGAGGAG
>JAOXJK010000012.1:72128648-72143489 GCA_025774025.1 Xenus cinereus | reverse complement strand
CGATCTGGCGATGCGGTGCCCCCAGCGCAGCCCCCGGGGGAAGCGGGTGCGCGGCCGCCCGCTCGGTGCTCCCACGGCGGCGCGGAGGCGAACCGGGCCCCGGTACCGGCCGGTGAGGGCGGGCCGCGGCCCAGGGGGCCTTCAGGCACCCGGGCGGGGGGGGGACAACAACGCTGAGGGCCCGGCCCCCCTACTGACACCGGCACTCACACGATGTGTTCCCCTGGCAGCCCCCCCCGCACCCGGGCAGAACCGTGCATTTCCCACAGAAACCGTTATTTTCCTCACGTAAGCAAATTTGTCCTTTGAGTTCACAGGCCGTATCGGATCCTACTAAGTGCTTCCGAAAAAAAAAAATGGCAGGTAAGAACAAATAATTAATAAACCCGCTCTTCGTTTCCGCCCCGGGCAGGCCGGTACACGGCATATCCGTGGTGTTTAGCTGGGGTACTAAAGTATTGCTTTTTCAAAGGACTGGAACTACTGCGGTACGTGGTGCCTTTGAAAACTCCCCTCTCTCCGAGCACTGTGCGTCCGAGGGCCCTCAGCTCCTCTGAAGGGGAAACAAACCGGCAGCTCGCAGAATTAATCCTATCGTATCTCTCAGCCTGTGTCATCTCCAGCCACCGAACTACCTGTTCGCTGAGAGTTAGCAGGAACAGCAGAGAGGTTAACTGCTCCTGATATTCCAGAATAAGTTATGGAGCAGGGGTTTAGGCAGCCTATGCACGCTTTAGATTTATGGCAGCATTTTTATGATAGCTTTATGATAGCAATTCTAATAGTCTTTTGGCAAAGCCATTGTTTCATGGATGCTATGCACGCTAGAGGAATAGTCACCCCTTATAATAGGTTAAAAATGAGGTATTGTTTCTTCAGACATTCAGCTCACATTCTGTTAATTGTCTGTGACGCCTTAAACTTAGCTGTCACCCTGGTGGTGCTCTGGGCTGTGCAGCTTCTGTGCCCCCTGGAGAAACTGAACTCAGGAGGTGCCTGAGTGTTAGTGCTGGCAGCAAGGAACTGCATGTTTAGCTGCATGATTTGCAGATCCGGTCATTTTCAATAGTCCCTGAAAATTTCCCTCTCTCCGGTGTTTATGCATAAACAACCGCTACCCCATAAAAGTGTTTCACCTTTCCCTTGTGTTCAGTGATGAATGATTTTTTTAGAGAATTATTAAAATTGAATGGCCTAAGTACAACAAAATTTTGAACAATAAGCTCTGATACACCTTGTTACATCAGTTTAAGAAGCTCCATCCCAACATATCCATCTTGCCACTCGGCTTACCTTAAATCCGCTTCATCAGCAGTTTGAGATACCACTGGGCAGCTCACTCTCATGTCTAAGAAAAAGTCGTTATTAGTTTCTAGTGAAGTCGCTGTGATGATGCTGAAGTGGGATAGTGGCATCTTAGACATCTACCCTGGTGTTGTCACCTGCGCAGCACTGAGCTGGAAGATGAGGGGTTCCCACTTGGCAGTAGGAAGATGCTCTGAGCTCTCAGAAGTTGTTTCCACAACATTTTGAGGGAATCTAAGCTGGCACTCCTTTGATCCCAGCCTGCCCCTCACGCTTACACTGCAGCTTGTCTGACCCAGCCTAAGGAGCTAAACCAGCAGACAGCTTGCTTTTTTTTTTTTCTCTCTCCTGTTGTTGGGTGAGTTTTTTGGGGGGTAGTGGAACCAGATAAACACAAATGCTGACTCAAGAGACTGGGTTGTGCCGATGTAGGGCAGCATGACCTGCTATGGGAACTGCCCACTGGGTTCCACCTAGGCAAGCCCAGTGTAGCACAAAATTGCTGGGTTGGAGGCATTCACCAATTAGTTCCTCATGAGTCGGTCATTGAGGCCGAGCAGGAGTCAAATGCTGCCACTGTCATTCTGTTTTCACTAGTTTTGTGCCACTTGGAAAATACACTACAGCAAAATGAAGTAGCAGGCCCTGGCTCCACAAACTGTTTCATATCTGCCTCCTGTACTCAAAGGTATCTTCTGGTTTTCTTTCTGCCTCCAGGGAGGAAAGTCCTGATAGTCTATGCACATCAAGAGCCCAAGTCCCTGAACGGATCTTTGAAGAGGGTTGCTGTAGAAGAATTGAGCAAACAGGGCTGCAGTGTCACAGTGTCTGATTTATATGCAATGCAGTTTGAGCCAAGAGCCACAAGAAATGACATAGTTGGTGAGACTAGCCAAAATACACTTTTTTCCAACAATAGTGATACAAACTTTCCCCTTGTCTGTCCGGCTGTATTAACAATCTAGAACCATGCTGTTTGGTGCACTCCAAAAAATAGTTGCTATTATTTTGTACAGATATCCCTCAACTAACAAGACCCAGCTTTTTATTTTCCATTAGCATTGACTAGGAAATATCAGTGTAGGAGCCCAACGAGTATAATCTTTATTTAAATAAAGTTGATCACTAGAAATGGCCCCTCAATCAAAAAAACCGAAATATCTATATAGTACAGATTTGTAAAACAGTGTTTTGCCTTTTGACTAAGGTGAATGAGGGAAAATATTATTTTTACAGTATTTGCAATCAACTGCAGAGACGTTCTAAGAACCACCTTCTCTTAAAGAACAAGATTACAAATGCTTTCAGCAAGTTAGCTCTAGGCACTTAAGTGCTTGGGCTTTTGAGTTGTCTTGGCACCTCATGACCACCTTGGTAGCATGAGACTGCTAAAAATTATTAGATGATGCAGTTAAGACTTGAGAAAAACAGTGGCACTCTTGTTAGGCTTACGTGGTATTTTCACTGTGCTCTTACTAGCATTTAGCCCCAGTATTTTTCCAGGTTAGGAGACACAAAGCCATAACATAATCTGCAACAGCGGAAACTCTAATGTGAGAATCAAAAAGAAATAGCGCAGGTCCAGTGCAAGCACTGGCAAAAACAAGAAGAAACTTATTAATGACCAGACATAAACATTTCTAAAAGTCCACACCTGAATATGAACCTTGTGTCATAGTGACATTACTGAGAGTGAAAAATGCATTAGTACATGTCTGCAATCAGTCTCTAAAGTCTGTTTCTCATGGGTGAGAAATGCCTTCAGATACCATTCTATGACTTTCTAGAATTTCATTCATGAGGTTATTGCCTACTGGTTGAATCAGCAGAATCAATCAGTATATGTCTAATTCAGACGTATTTGAACTAGCTCACCCAATTACACTTGGGTGGCGTCAGCAGAGCCTGCCAATACTGCTCCCCCAGCCCCTGCTGAGTTTCCTAGTTACACAGACTGAAAAACAGCTATGTAGTGCTTGTGACTGCGTGGCGGTTTCAGTAATCCCTAATGCAGAGGCAGAGCAATTGGCAAAATTATCTTAAATCCACTTAAATCATCCACCTGCATCACCAGAGTCTAGAGCCAAGCTTAGGTCCTCTTATTGCACTTCATACGTTGCTACAGAAAGATGAAAGCTTTAGTACTCTGAGATATTACATTCCTCTCTAGTTTAAAAATCAAATCACCATCAGCTGTGATGATGCTGGATATCCACACACACAAAAAAAAAAAAAATAAAAAAAAGAAAGTGGGAAAAAATGGAAAGCAGTAACTCAATTTAGAACTGTAGATTTTAACATGTATTAAATTCTTATTTGGCTACGATGTTAGAAACAGGGCAAGGAATGACAATTCACTTCTACCCACAGGTTACTTGCACAACTCAGAAGAGTTCAATTACGGTGTGGAGACATGGGAAGCTTACAAGAGAGGAGCTTTGTCCAACGATCTGATTGAAGAGCAGAAGAAAGTGCAGGAAGCAGACTTACTGATTTTTCAGGTCATTATTTTAAATTGTATCAAAAAATACTTCAGTTGTAATATACAGGGTTGAACAAAAGAAAGGCAATAGCGAGAAGGTTATAGATTTCATTAGGAACGTTGAATCTAGCCAGAATAAAAAGAGGTAGTAGCTCTGCTATCAACATAAAACAGTCTGTATCCAGCATACCAATTTCAAGGTGTCAGGTTTTTCTGATATGATGTAGATTTTAGAAAATATCAGAAATACCAGATCATGTGTAGGCATTATTTGTGCTAGCACAGTATGAATTTTTCACACAAATAATGGCTCCAGACTGGCATTTTTGAGGAGCGGGAAGGCACTTGAAATTACTTAAAATACCTGCGTAAAATTGACAGCAGTGGTTCACTTAAAAATTAATATTCAAAAGTAGTCTGATCGCATAGGTGTTGTGAAGACTGGTCCTCATGCTACCTGCACTCCAAATCGATTGCATAGAGGAACTTAGACCAGGAATTATTGAGTGCAAAATACTACTATAATTCTCAATATGACAATCACGCCGTACTATCAAGCAGCCCCCCCCTTTGTCTTGGAGCTCACACAAAGCAAACACAGATCTACACACAGAAATGTGTGTAAGGGCTCAAGGCAGCCCCACCAGATGATAGGTTTGGGATACGGTAAGAGACACCAGACCAACGGCTTTAGGAATAAACACTTTATCTGTAAGTAATGGTTGAGTAACAAATACAGATCAGTAGTACAATTATCCAGGTTGTTAAAACAGCAAATCCAGTAATTCAATGGCACAATTATCCACATTGAAACGACAGCAAATCCAGTAATTCACTAACAGCAGGCCTTCCCAATTTGGACTTCCCCAACCAGACTGTCCTCGTTTATTGCTGAGTCGCAGAGGCACTAACTGGACTTGCTAATGGAACATTACACCCAGTTTCTGTTCCCCACTGTGCCGGGTCCATCCTCAGTGTTTGCAAGTCCTGAAATACTGTATAAAGCAATACTAGCCTTACATTTCTTTGTGTGCCTGTGTGACTGTTGGCCTTAGGCATAGCCTATATATATTCCACTATCTGGCTCTAGATGAAATTTAGGATGAGACCATACTCAAGCATTTCACTATAAGTCTTCATCATTTTTACCTTATTGCTTCTGAGACAAGTATAGTAAAATGTTCCCTGAAGGAAACGGTTGCTTTCTACTTTCTGTCTTTAGAATGCTAGGAAGAGTTAAGTATATCCTGGTGCAGGAAAAAAAAAAGGGAAGGGGAAGGGAGGGCTGTGAAAGACACCATAAAGTAATTTAAAGTTCACTACAGACTAAACTCACCACTTCTAGACATAGTGGTGATTGCCCAGTTTCCACATCTTTTCCATCTAGAATTAAGCCACACATGGATAAGCTTTTACAGAATTACTTCTTCTGTAATGCTGTGTATACAAAGGTTTAGGGATAGCAAAGGATCCTAGAAGAAGAGTCCACAAAGCATTCAAGAAAATGTAAATAAGACATGATAGCTTTAGGTTGTAGTCCCATGGGCTAATTGGAAGATCTAGAAACAGACGGTCCTACTGTTAAAGTTTTCTTCTCAATAAAGTGATTCAGGGTCATCATGTCAACAGGGTGTGAAAGTGGGTCTTTCTTAAGATCCCACGGCATTTGTCAGCAGACTGTCAGATCAAAACTGATCACCAGATGTCAGTCCTGGTAATAAGGCTCTCTGTGCGCATTTTCACATTCTCCATTAGATCATATGTTCCTTTTGCATTTCAGCAATAGGAGAGGTAATTCTGTATAGTCAAGTTTGAATTAAATGTCACCTTCCTGCTTTATTCCAACTTTAATTTGTGTAGAAGGCCCCAGATTCAACGTGTGCTATATACACTCAGGTATGTACCTGAGACTACTACTAACAGAAAACACTTTAGTTATTTTTGCCAAGCATAGTTACTGCCTCTCCCGACAGAGAGCTGGAAGAAGGCATGTACAAGATCTGAACAGATTAAGAGAATAGGATTTGGCCTGTAGACCAGGCCTGAGGACGGCCCAGGCTCTGTGCTAATAAAAGCAATTTACTTTTTGCCTAGTTTCCCTTGTATTGGTTCAGCATGCCAGCAATCATGAAGGGCTGGATGGACAGAGTCTTGGTCCAAGGATTTGCTTTCGAATTTCCAAACTGTTACGATTCAGGTTTGCTCAAGGTATGTTTTTGAGATTGTCTTACTAAGACCAAGATTTGCACAATGCTTTTGAGGATATTCTTTTCCATAATATTTGTTTAAAGCTCTCACTTTATGCTCTTCTGAAATAATGCTTTGGTAACATGTTGAGTAACTTTCTGGCTTGTTAGAACTGTCTGAAAGTTAGTACAATAAGGATAATGTGGTGGTTCCTAAAGATTTAAGCAATCTCCTAGAGGTTTTTAGTTCGCCTACAAAACAGGCTTTATAATTTGCTAGGTATATCAGAGTGCACTGGGGTGGCATACAGCTTGCAAACAGTGTAAATCAATCCATTTCCTAAAACCATAGTCTGTCATTCTTCCTACCACCATAGGACCACACAAATCTGTAATGAGTGGCATACTGGAACACATGACAAGACCTTGTTCCGGGATTAGATGTCAAAGGTTGGAATTAAACTATAAAATTTCTCTTTAAACATGCCTAACTCAAGCGTTGCTTTCTTAATTCTAGAACAAATTAGCCCTGTTTTCTTTCACCACTGGAGGAAGCGAAGAGATGTATGCAAAAGGAGGTATCAGTGGTGATATTCGCTATCTCCTGTGGCCCATGCAGGTATAATATATGAATATTTGGTCGGCTTTTGCTTTAATTTTTATTATTCCAATTATTTTTAACAGTTGTATTATTGTTTATTTAATACGAAACGTAATCAGAGTTAAGTTGTCCGTACCAAGCATCTGCAGGTTATAAATTGGGCCCTAAAATACTGAAACTACTTTAAAAGTCCACAGAGTTTTAAGGTTGTTTTATGCCCCTTCCTCCAGATTGGAATTTGGAGAAAGCTTATACTGTCAGCCTTTTAAGTTTCTCTGGTGTCATAGGGTTTCCTTTAGCCCTTGCCTGCAGGATTTCTTTTTGCTATAGATACTTGATTCATGTAGGATGCGGAGCAGGAAGGGAGTTACACATTATCCTGGCATTAATGATCAGCTTATGAAAGTTAGCATGAAAGAAGTAGCAAGTGTGCTTTGAGAAATGAAGGGGGTGAGGCAAATTGTGGCAGCTACTTCTTGATACAATACAAACGGATGTGCTTAAATTCTTTGGTCTCCTGCCCATTGCTGATTACTAGCTGTCTGCCCTTGTGAGGCTATCTCTCTGCAGAGCTTGCAAGTCAACATGACAAAGAATGTGAAATGCAGCTGTGAATTCAGAAATACCCAGAGGGAAAACGGCAAGTTGAGCTGATTTGAAAGGCACTAGCCTTCATTCAGGATCGCTTGGCTAAGCCAGAAGCAAAAGATTAAAAAAAAAAAAAAAACCACACTTAGAATTGGATGAGAAATGCACTGCAGTTCAGGAACAATCTGTGGAGATTCAAATGTAAAAATACAATGAACTTTAGGCCATCTCTGATCCTTGCAAATTTAATAGCATGCAGTGGCCGAAGAGAACAGTTCTGTGGATTTAATAGCACTTAAAAATAAATTCCACAGAGCAGAATAAATGAAGTTGACCTTATTTTTCGGTGTATTGTATGTCATTCTGCTAATGCGTAGCCTTCAATAGTGACTGCCAGGATAGGCAATGAATTTTGCTATTTATTTCCCTTCTTATAAATACACAGTTTTAGAAATCCTACCTCATATTGGGTCAGAGAAACAGTTTCCGATCTGAATCTTCCACATTCTTGAATTGAAAGTGAAAGGCTATTTCCTGGGCATTTCTTTCTTTGCTTTGAGTCCAGCATGGAATCATGCACTTCTGTGGTGTCAAAGTCCTTGCACCTCACATCTGCTTCGCTCCGGAGTATGTCTCTGAGGAGAAGAGGAAGGAGATGCTGACTGCCTGGGCCCAGCGTCTGAAGACTCTTTGGAAGGAAGAGCCCATAAACTGCTCTCCTGAGTGGTATTTCAAGTAATGTTCAGGTACTAGAGGACTACTTCAGGACTAGAGAGAGAAGATTATTTTTTTTCCTCTGTTCTTTTTGGTGCTTCATCTCAATGTCTGAATGCTAATCTCTTAATTCAAATGTATTATATGTATCTTGAGTAGTACAGCTAGCAGCTTAACTGACAATATAACTTTTATCTTCATTGATTCCTAGGGATTCTCTTTAATGATGGGTGCAAAACTCTTTGTGGAGAATTATCCTTGCTCATACAGTGACATCCTGCCTACAAGTGGTTAGTAACACAAATGGTATTTAATTGCAGATTGTACTGTTGCTGCTTATGAAACAGTAAAGTACATGGCCGTGTTTATTTTCACACTTCTTGTACCAGCTGCCACTTTTTTTTTTTTATTTATCAGGGAATATGCTGCCCATACTCAACCTTGTTATGGCCAATCCTGTTCTTTTAAATGAGAGCTCTACGCTTGTGCCTTTGAACTATTAAACCAGATCATGAATAATGCAAAAGACTGCATACAGTTGCACAGTCACTTATCTGGAAAGCCGTGTGGACAGCCTTAGGCTTTTCCACACACTTACAAAGCAATATCAAGGTTATGACAGATACCAGAAAAAGAGAAAACCAAATACAACTATTGTACAGCAGAATATTGTGCATATGTTGCTGTTCTTTATAGCTCCCATTTGTAAAGTACATAGTTTCCCAAAATCAAAGGGAGACCCTGTTTCTATTATCCTAAGTGGAGACATAAAGGAATCCTGTCTGTTCGCCGCCCCTTCACACCAGTCAGTATTGCTGTTTGGGTGTGGAGGGCTGGGTACCTCCCCTCCGGCATCAGTGTAGGTGGGATTCCTTGGAGATCTCCAGCACTGGCAGTCAGTGAGGCAGAGCGCCTGCCCGAAAACCTGCAGGAGCACTATCTGTTTGCTAGCCAGGAACTAGTGGGACAAAATAACCGTCTGGCTCTTAATGACCGTGATTTTTACCTTGAACTTTAGGGGGATTATTTTTGTGCTTAAGAGCACAACCCTTTTCGTGCATATGGCAAAGGGTGGGTTTCTTGCTTAGCTACACCATTTCTTGCTTTCATCAGCTTACCTAACAGCTGGCTTTGTGCTTTGATATTAAAAGAATGTGGCCCGAAAAAGAAACGGGCTTCTGAGTCACTGTCAAATGACACTTCGGCCTCTGCAAACAGAGTGTGCATCTGCCATATATTCTTTGTCACACCCCACTCTTATGTTTCTTTAAGGGCTACTTGGATAATAAACATGCTGAGCCCAGATTCTGGAGCGGCAGAGTAAGTTGATATGCCAGACCGGGAATTGCTACCACAGGGAAAGAGTCACATGTTCCTGTTTGTCACCGTATGCAGTGAAGGGCCACCTCTAGCAGACAGAACCCCTGGAAGCAGTGCTGCCCTAAGCCGTTGCAGATGTCTGCTTCCGTGTGTATGAGTCAAAGCTTTTGGGTTGCACAAACTTGCTTTGGCTTAGTAACTCTTGTGTAGGAAAAAGAAAGTGAAAGGGAATAAAATGGAAAACGTTATACATGCAAGTTGTGGGGAAAGCAGATTCTTGCCTAAAAGACTTAAGGAAAACAACTTTAAGTTACCTGAAGAGAGACTGAAGGACAAATGCAAATGTATAGGAGAGGAATCATCCTTATGTTCACTGTGTACAGTTATCAGACTGCTCAAGAAAGAGGGAAATGGATATGAAAGCAGAAGTTGCAACTGTCAAACCAAATGTTACTGTGTTGGATCAATCAGAGAGCTTAGTGGGTTTAACTGTTAGATGAAGAATCTCAAACTGATCTATATGATGAAGATACACTGCTTTACACTATTTGGCAGATGCATGCATGCTACACAAGGTAGCATTAAATGCCTGTATTAGACTGGATATTTGTAATGTAGGTATACAAGAGTGGTTGTGCTAGGTCAGAATAAGCATCCTCCAACCCCAAGTTTTTTCTGCACAGCGGTGACCAAGAAAAACAAGCCCTTTCCCTGAATACTGTCCTGGGCTCCAACTATATTTAGTTTGGAAGATATCCTGAGCTATATATGTTTTCTGTATGTATACCAAGCCAAATAGATCTCTGCTCTGAATTTTGTTCAGTCTTCCCGTGAATTCATGCAAGCTTGAAGCAGCCAGTGATTTTTGGCCAAGTTCAGTGAGTCAGCTTTTTCCTTGCATGAAGCATTGGAGTCAGGGGGAATCCCAGGGAGGGTGAAGCACCTGGTTCCCAGTAGCTTCACTTGATTCCTCCGAGTCAACAGTAATTGATAAGCCCTATCTGTTCTTTTACACAGTGATTACAGTATTGTAGATGTGCATCACCCCTGCTCCTAAATAATTTCCTTTCCAGGCCATGGAATCCTGTCCTGCTCAGTTGTTCTTCCAAGAGAAGGCACTGGCCTCTGGTCACCCTTGTTGCTCTTCACTGAACTCCAGCCTCACTATCCCATTAGTGAGAAGAGGTGAACCAGAAGGGCATGCAGAGTCAGCTCTTGGATTCGTATGACTTTGCTCTGCTCTGTTCCTAATAATCTCTGACATACGATTTCCTTTAGCTAATGTTCTCATCTGTTGTAATCCTAGATCTTGGCTGTCAGTGACAGTGGTCAGCTCAGGAGCCGTTATTTTATACATCAATTTAGGGTATGTTAGTAGATACCCTAAAGCCTAAAAACCCTATGCTCCACAAAAGAGAAGTAACGAATTTAAACTTAGGTTGCTCTCAAGTTTTAGTGCTGGGTAATCATTCAAAGAGTATTAAAATACCTACTGTATCCATACAAAAATGAAGCTCCAAGATCCACGATGTTTCCTCTTAAATTAGATGAGTCACTACAAAGTAACCGAGAGCGCTATTCAAGCCTTAGTTACAAAACTGGAGTTAAAAAGTATAAAAGAATCTTCGTTTACAAGAGTTTGGGTAAGCAGAGGCCTTAGTCCAGGGCAGCAGCCTTACATTTCAGCAGCCTCTGTTTAAGTCCTTTAACATCGTGGCAGTAGTTGATCTTTTCACAAACAAATTAGGGAGATGTCTACTCCTGCAATACTCTTGTTCCTTCCATCTTATTCTGCTGGTGTTAGTATATTTATGGGAACATTCTCCACAGAACAAAATATCAAGGAAACACCTATTGGAGAATTTGTATCACAGTGCAAAAAAAACCCACAAAAAACCCACACCAACAAAACATTATAAATACTGGTGAAGTTGTTCTTTTTGTGAACAGGAAAATTTAGTGAAATAATCTTTCGTAACCAGTTACTTCCAACCATGCTAAGATATTTTTTTAACTCCTCCAAACTCAGCAGTATTCATGTAATGCTGTTTGAATGCAGAGAAATTCTGATCTCTTTGGAAAACTCAGTAAGGATACAGAAGACAAATTTCTTCCCTAGGATTGTGCAGCCAAAATACCCCATGACTGTTTCTGAATCACCAGTCGCACTTGATGAAATGAGAAAGCATTTTGTTACCATCTGACAGAGATATAAGCCAAGACTTTACCAGCTTGTCCAAGCAACAGATTGTCCCAGAGGCCTGCCACACCTGCAAATGCTGTGTACTCCAGTGAGATGTGCAGAGCAAAGGTGGTGTCTTCACTGGAACTTAATATGATGCCAAGGGGAAACAAAATCCTGGCAGTATATTCTACATGTAAAATCTGTTGCTAGGCCACACCTCAGCATCTAGGGGAAACCTCAGGTGGTGGTCTTCTGAACTTGACTGCAGTGAAAAAATCGTGGCTGTGGTCAGCCACAAGCAACAGTGGTTTCCAAATCTCTTGGGGGATCCTGTTCTGCATTGGGACTCCCCAGCGAGGTACAGACCTTCTCCCCATGCGTCAACACTGTTGGTTGCACAGTGCTGCAGTTTCTCCCACCTCAGCCCTCTGGGGGCTCAGAGAAATATAATAGAAGTTTTGTTGCACTGATGAGCCAAAGCTAGCTAAAATCATGGCTTCTCTCTGTAAAATCAGCTGTATAACATAATACCTTGACAGCTGTTCAACAGCAGTGGGGTCAATCAAACCAGATGACACTTTTGCTTTAGATTAAAAGGTAGATTACAGAAAGATTACAGGCATAGATCTCCTTAGGGTTTTGCCCACTGGTGATCCCCCTCCCCAGGGTTGGGAGCTGAGCCCAGAATTAACATTTCAGCATTGACTCATCTCCAGAGCTGGGAACCTCCTGTGTGAGGAAATACTCATCCCCGCTGTTCCCAGCGGAGCCATTAGTTGGGGACAGCCACAGCACCATTACACTCAGGTCCCACCACAACGCAGGTCCCTACAGAGCTCACCATTCATGCAAGGCATGTAGAGGGAAAGGACTCTAAAGACCTACCTGGCAGCCAACTGCAGGAAGAAAGAGAGGAGCAGAAAAATTTAAACCTCTGTAGGCAAAGCTTACTACAATACAGCCTTCAAAGTTAATGCCAGGAAAATAGCCCTGTGCAAAGCCACGTTCCCATTGTGGCACAAGCTTATTGCAATTTGATTTTAGTTCTTAGGATTAATGAGATAGGTAACCATTCCAGGTAGCCTTGACCTAGCACTGTGGAGTTTGACACTTTTTATTTATCAGGCCCTACAATTTTTTCCAGTGGTGCAGTGAAACCTAAAAATTTCACATACAGCAATTGTCATCCTGCTGACAATAAAAACAGCTGCATGTTAAAAAACAAAAGTGTTTAGAATTCTATGTATTTCCATTTTTTAATCAGTTTTAATAACACGTCTGAGATTTTTTTAGTACAAAGTAAGTGAAAGTTTGGCCGAGATTAGTGAAAGTTTCAGTTAAAGTAAAAATAGAAGTAGTGGGCTTATTTTGTTTTCTTTAATACTAAAATTGAAATATTCTGCTCACATTAATGCATTATTGTGAGAAGTATTAAAACTATACTGGCTTTACTGGCCAGTTCAGGATAAACTTCCTTTCCTCTCAATCAGAATTAAGAGACTTTTCCATAAATTCAGATGGCATTTTATTTGAATTTATTTTCCCTATTCAATTCAAGAAGGAATATCATAAATGGAAACGCTGACCTCTAAGCACCAACAAATAAATGCTAATTTCTGTCTTTTTTCACCTAGCACTTACTGTCAAATCACCCACTGAATGAGACTGAAACCTTTTAAACTGCGCAATTCTTATAAATTTAACCATCTTACTTCCTGCCTTCAGTCTGTGTGTTCAGCCACTTACACAATGCAAGCTCAAAAGCAGAAAAAAAAAAAATCAAACCAAAACAAAACAACCTCAGAAGTGTTATGAAAATATTCCTGTAATGTTTGGTATTGCAACAGAAGACTAAAACTGCATGATTGGCCCATCAGAGATACCACGTCTGGATTTACTTTTGCTTTATTTAGTTGACAAATGTCCCAGATTCTCTGGACTGCAGGTTTAATAACGCCTTCCATACGATACCTTACAGTGTGGATGGACATGAAATGTCTGTATTCAAACTATGATGAGCTTAATTTGGCCATTCAGCATGGCTGTCCCGAGTCTCCTCATTAGAATAGATGAGGGCCTCGCATCCGGACCCGTCAGAGCATTGAGCTCCTGTTCTAGCTCAATATCAGCTGATCCAGAACCACTGGAAAATGGGGACACGCTGGGCATGGGCCAGTTCCATTGACAATTTTTTGGGTTTTTTTTGGGTGGAAACATTTGCACTCAGCATTTTTTGGAGAACTCCTGGAAGGAAGCTGTTAGTTTTCTGCACCTTGTTGGGCAAAATGAACAATCTTAAGACTCAGAGAAAACTTCAGCTTGAAAGTGATCACCAAGGTTGTTCTACCTCTCCCAAACTGCAGCTGCCTGCACACTACTGTTTCCTATCTGTCTTTCCAAAGAGACACCTTTCATAAAGCTGGAAGGTAAGAGCCACCTGCCTCTTGCAGATGAACGTGCTGGTCAACAGAAGGCACAAATCAGACTGTGTCTTCTCCAAGAAGGGCAGATAAGGATACATGGGGTAGGTGGGGGTGTGTTAAGAATTCAAGTACTGCATTCTGAAATGTTTTGTTTGTATGTGGCAGGAGTGGGACAGGTACAAACATAGCCTCAGAAGTCCTCCACAGCCGAGGAACTATATCCATGAAATCCAACGCAGGGCCTAGCACAGAACTAAATGAAACCCTCTGTGGCCATTGTGCTTCATCCAGATCTAGGACAGTCTGGGGCCTCAGTTTCCACCAGGAAACAGGACCAAGCCCCCGGACCACTTTTGTTTTCTCATTGCTGTCAGGCTTGTCCTCCAGCTTTAGAGAGGCTCCCTCCCTTAAACACAGGTTGTGGGCTGCTGTTGCCCTTCCACGTGGATCTACTGCTGCTGTTCTTGTAGCGCCTGGTAGTACTGAGCCACGGACTCCACCGCATCCACAAAGCACCATGGGGAACACAACAGTTCCCCAGAACGGGAAAGGTCACGGCAAAGAGAGCAGACGCTAATCGTCACCATCGTTTCACTGGAGGAAAGGCAAAGGGATCAGTCTTATGTAAAAAAGCCGCGTTGGGCGTTATTTCTATATTAGAACAATTTTCCTAATAAAAAAATAACAGAAAATGTTTGTTAGTTATGGAGCCTTCTTTGCCGTTAGGATAATGACAAACTATGTAAAAGCTGTCAGAGACGCCCTAGACACACCTGACCTCTCAGATGGTCTACAGTGGTCCTTTTGGGTTGCATATTTCTGCAGCTGTCCCCAGGGCTGTCACCTCTCACAGCTATTCTGCTGACAAACACGAGCTCCTGCCTCCACCCTTCCTGCACAAAAAGCTGCCTCTTGGGCACCAAAACCACGACAAAGGAACGCATCCCCACCAGGCAACAAACTCCCGGCCGCTGACCGTCTCGGTAAGGCGGCCAAGGTTTGCACCATTCACCGTCTGCTCACACCGGCGGGGGGGG
>JAOXJK010000012.1:72096255-72127217 GCA_025774025.1 Xenus cinereus | reverse complement strand
CAGGTTGCTCAAAGCCCCATCCAGCCTGGTCTTGGACACTTCCAGGGATGGGGCATCCACAGCTTCTCTGGGCAACCTGTTCCAGTGCCTCACCACCCTCACTGTAAAGACTTTCTAGTACCTAATCTAAATCTCCCCTCTTCCAATTTAAAACCATTACCCCTTGTCCTGTCACTACACTTCCTGACAAAGAGGCCCTCTCTGGCTCTCCTGTAGGCTCCCTTCAGATATTGGAAGGTAAGGGATAAGGGACAAGTTTAGACAGAGAGGGTTAGCAGAGTTACAGCAATAGAGTTGAGATGCACTGATAGCTTTTCAGCTTTTGAAATATCTTCCACACAGGCAGTATTTTTGTCTTCAGCTGCAGGGACCCTTCCATTTATCTACTGCTACCCGTACTGGCGATACCAGCTTTGGTTCCTGGTTGTTATTCCCTTCCATTCCTGACCGATAACTAAACGGCCATGAGTTTTTGTGCTTGCAGACTCGTTCGCTTTCTCCGATTATGCCTTGTAACACCTCTCAAGAGCTTGTGCCCTGTGAGTATCATTAGACCAAAAGGGCTGCAATTACAGCATGACCTTTTTTCATACTAATCTGCTAATGCACTCAGCAATCTTCCTTAACCGTGCAGACTACGCAAGATCCGCATCAGATCAGTAACAAATCGTTAGACTAGAGCAAACCACTTTTGAATGGTGATCAGGCCCAATACGACATAATGACCGGGTCACGATTCTTGGGAATTTATGTACCCTTCGGAGGTTAGAAGGGAGAACATAACCATGGTGTCACAGAGAAGAATGTCACAAACCCACTTATTATGCTTCCATCCTTCTCTAAAGAAACCCCAAGCACACTAGTAGGCAAAAATCCCTCTCTTAGCAACCGGTGCTCAAAATTTTCATAATACATGTTGGCACTTGTTAAATATGAACACACCCTTACACAGATGTTCAGAATAGTATATTAAATAAAAAATACTGCTTTGTAATCAATCAAATATACATAGGAAGGCTACCTCATAGAATACAAATTAACCCCTAGAAGTACACATACCTTCTGTAAGGTTAGCTAAACCAAACTATGAAATTTCTGTTCTCTCGACCACAGATATGTGATGTACGCAGTGAGGATACTTTTGAATTACTGTGTATCTCCATAAAGAGCAGTAAGCTTGGAATGAACTTGAGCCTTTGAGCTTCTCTCCTGGATTTCTTTTATCATCTGACATTTCCAGGTAACATCAGCCAATAGCTCATGTTAAATAGTGTACCGAAATAAGTAGTCCTTGCTTAAAAACCTGGTTAGAGATTGCTTTCCTGTGATATCCATCCTACAAAAACCTTTGGGTTTGAAATAAGACTTAAGATCAAAAAGCTTTTACTCAGAATACCTCAGTACTTAATAATAACAACAAAAAAAAAATTTAAAAAAATAGTAGCACCCTAATAGTAGAGCACGCCCAAGGAGAAGGGTGCCTTCCCTTATGAGCAAATTCCCTGTGTTGAATATTATCCATCTCGTTTCAGTAGATATCATTTCAGAAGTTATTACTTCTTCTGAATTTCCAAGCCCTGCGGTTACCATGATTACATGCTGCTTGGTAGAAACAGATATTAGCAACGTAAATAGGAAAAAGGTCTTATGTTGTTGCAGTTTGAGGCAGGGCTGGTTTTCGTCAGGTTATAGTATTGAATGGCAGCCCCAAGCTATCTATAGTATTAATGCAACTTGAGAGATTCAGGACTCAAAAATACACACCTAATTTGCATTCACAAGAAAAGCACACGCAGTTCTTACAAGAATAACTACTACCTAGATGTATAATTACCATTAGCATAGAAAAATTACCATAGATATGTGACTTGGAACCAATTCTCAAAAGGAAGACACCAGATAAAGAAGCAAAATGTTACTTCACGCCAGGTTAAAGTCTTATGACTTATTTCAGGCCTTTGTGCCTGTGATAGCAACCCTACCTGCAAAATAATCAGTAGCACCACCCCAAGAAAGACAGAGGGCCGTCACCAGAAACCTCCAGGGAGCTGAAAGCTCACCTGAAAGCAGCAGTGAGTATTCTTGGCACTGCTAGGAGTCATTTCTTACACAGCTATTTCATTAACTGTAAAGCAATTAAAAAAAAAAATCTAACAAACAAAACACAACAACAATCTCTTCTCCCCTCAAAATTATTAAGCATTGCAGAGCTTACCTTCTTATTAAAGGAATAGAGCTGTATCCTCAGTCTTGTGCTCATAATGCAGGCTTGCACTCCAGCAAGACAAAATCTGTGTCCTTTCAAAGTCAGGAAAGCCAAAGAAGAAAACTCTGAAGAAAGCACAGTGCTCCAGGATCTAGAGAAGATGTTCCTTGTCTATACAACAACAGCCCGTAGAGCACATACACACTTGGAAGAGGAAGCTTTTGCTTTCTCTCTTCTACAGGCACAACCTCTTTTTTTTTTTTTGTTAAATTAAGTTTGCTCTTCCCTATTTTATCTTGTCGGTATTGAACTGACCAGGCATCCAAATCTGCACTTAAACATCTCTCTTCCTTCAGACACCTACTTTCTCCAGGCACTTTTGGACCTTCCTCAGCCCCCAGGCTCCAGAAAGAGGCTGTGGAAATTAGGCTGCAGCTGATGTTCATAACAGCATTAAGCCATCTTCTCAGCTAGAGATTGGATAATATAGGAACTCAGTAGTTTACCGGAGTTAGCACTCACTTGTTGGTCTGAAAAATTTGGCAATCCCTTTGCTACACTATTAATTACCTGCATGAGCCAGCCTACTGTTGCTGATAGTGGCACAGCTCTGCATATCTGTGCCAGTCACCCAAGAAGAATGGAAACTGAACAGCCCTGCTAATCTCTTGAACTTTGTCTTTTCTCAGCAAACTCTTTCCTTACTTGACATAAGGTGCTTAAGGTACCTTATATCTTCAGTGAGGAAAAAGAGCTTGTGGCTTGCACCTGTGCTAGCAATTGAGCTTGCTGGCGTGTGCAGAAGTTATCAGCTGTCTAGCCTTCTTTTAAGATTTTACCTCCTGAGAGACATCATAGTCAAGAGAGGACCATAGCTTTATCAAATGCTTAAAACTATTCTGGCATCCACTGGGGTTTCCTTATCTACCCATTCCATAGGCTCCCCCAAGCTCCCTTTTTCTCTTGGTGCACTTAGGAGATACTGCAAACCTTCTTTGTTCCTCTTCTTTTTGAGGGGCAGAGGAGAAGTTGCCTTATGTCCTTACCACAGTCCTTCCTCGCACTTGTCTCCTAAAATTCAGACAGCTGTGAAAAGAAGTTTCCCACAGAAGCTAGGTTCTTTGTTTCACCCTCCAGAGATGGGTGATAGGCCCATGTTCAGGCAGTTTAGAAAACGAGATACTTGTCACAATCATTAGGCACTACCTGCCTTTGGGACCACGGCCCTTGATTTTTCTGGGCTTCAGATTTTGCACACACAAAGTGTAGCGACAGTGCCGATCTACTGCATATTATATGGATAAAAAATATTTATTAACAGCACTTTGAGATCCTCAGGTGAAGAAACAGTTTTACATCGACTTAATATAACTGTAATGGGTTGACAGGATAAAACTTGATGATCTTGAAGGTCCCTTCCAACTCTAACCATTCTATGATTTTTAGTTTCAAACTGAGGACCTTTGTTCATAAGGGTAACGAGAGTATACACTTGTGTCCCACTCCTTACATAGAGGAACAGCTAAATGCTTGATAATGGCACTTCTTTTTCCTCCTTCGTGCTACAGGTCCAGAAGCACTAGAGCACTTGACTTTGTTTTAATTGTGAAGCCACAAAGACTGCAAGCATGTCGCTGGAAGACATCCACATGAACAGCCAGGATTTGCTTGAAAAAAAACAATTAGATGCTGGAGGATTTGGAACAATTTCTTTATGCTTTCACAAGAAACATGGATATGTAGTATTAAAAAAAGTGTATACAGGACCCCAGCGCACTGAGTAAGTTACAGATCTTAGTTCTGCTTTTTATCTTTCAGTTTGTCTAAGGAATCCTCTAAACTCAATGGAGGTAAGTCTAAATAAAGTGTAGTGATTTCAGATCTTTGTATTCTTGAGATACTGTATGTGGGGAAAATACTCTAAGACAGTACTAGCAGCCATCCTGCAAATTTTCCTTTTTTCCCTCACGAGACAACTTTTTTAGTTTTACCTTTAACTCATTGTTCCAGTGAAGTTCCTGTTTTCTGTTGCAAGGTAAGCACTATTGTGAACTGTTAAGAATTGAGGGGACTCTTGCACATTTAAGGAAAGGCAGGAACTCATTGGGCACATGATATTTTCAAGCTTGCAGATCAATTTTCAGTACAATTGTCCAACCATAGATGTCCACGAGGAACTAAACACACGAGCTAGCAGCAGGACTCCAACCCCATGTGTATAATACCAAGAATGTAACCCTCTCTCCCGTGAGAAAAGGCAGAGTGAGCCAAGCCCACTGATCTAATTCAAGGATTGCATTAGCTGTTGGTTTCAATGGATTCATGTCACATTGCAGCTCTACTACATCAGAGCCATGATAATCCTAAAACTCTCCCATGAGTCATCCACTAGGGAGAGACAAAACCCCATGTTCTTCTAGTTTGAATTGTAATAAATACATTAACTGGGTTTTTTGCTGGTGGAAAGAGATTCTAGTAGTTTGTAAAATGTAGTGACAGTTTGTGATGAACACAATTAAAATGGATAAACCTCCCTGGTTTATTTTGGGGTTTGTGTTTTTACCTTCTCGCCACACAGACTCATAAATTTGTTATTCCTTAAAGTTTTGAACCAAAAGTCTTCAGCAAATTTACAACCTAATGCAAACGGAATAGACACTGTCACCTCTAGTACTAGAGGAACACAGAGGGAGAAAGCAGTTTCAAGTCACAGGGCGGGAGAGCATTAGCAAGCAAGATAGTCTTAAATCCTTTTGCCCAATGACTAGAACAGGAGCAACAGTAAAAATCAGACTATTTAATATAATGGGTACCATCCTTCTTTAACACCCTTAGTCAGCTCCTAGCTTTGTACCTGTTACTATTGATGTATCACACTGAGACCTTGATAAAGTTAGGCTTTGAATTCATCCTAAACCTCTAATTGTTAGTAAATGTTATCCCCATCCGTGTGGGTGGATCCCCTGTAATAAATCCATTTTGAACATGAACATGAATACCAGCCCTTTTGGTAAGAGACCTGTATAGTTTCCTGTACAAGAGGTAGTGGAGTGTGTCTTGATCCTCCTTGTCCAAAGGCTCTTTCAGCCCCGTCCTATCCTGATCCCACCCCTGTTCAGGGATTTTGACGTACATAAACAGCAGCGCACCTAGAAAATGGGTGCTTATGCACTTCTGAAAAGCAAGGCTTAAAGTCAGGCTGAGGAGACAGTCTCAGTGCAAGCCATTTGAGACTTAGAGAATATAACCTGACGTGAACAAAGCTGTATCAATTCAAAACCAGCTGAAGGTATGGTTCCTCTTAGGGGAACAGGCTCTGGGGATGTTCACATTTTTGGCCATCATTGTCATTGTGAATTAACAGCATTTTCGAGCCTGTGTTCTTTCTAGCCTGACACCTAAGTTCAGTGTAATTTCTGTTTTACAGATATAATGCTTCCCTCCTTGAAGAAGGCAGGATTATGCGCAAACTGCAGCACGACCGTGTGGTAAAACTACTAGGTATAGTTTTGGAAGATGGCAACTACTCACTTGTGATGGAGTATATGGACCGGGGGAACATGATGAAAGTGCTACAGAAAGTGAGCAGTGAATTGCTTCATCCCTTGCCACTCCTTAGGGTTGATAAGATACTTGAAAGGGATAGGATGCTATTGCTATCTCCAAAGAATGGGGTCTTTAGTTTCTCATTCTCCTATTTTCGTATGAAAGGGCTAGTGGCAGCCCTGCCTTCTCTAGAGAGAGCAGAGGACAGCTATGGCTTTCCTACCCAGCACGAAGGAGCAGACCACAGTTATAGGTTTGGAGTCATAGAAGCGTTTATAGAGATATGCAGAGAACTTGCTAAAGAACACTTCTGTAAACATGGAATGACACTAGAATTACTTTAATGTGAAAATTTAGATCCAAGAAGGACCTTGGTTCTTTTTTACCCTGGTTTGAAAAGAGGTAGGCTTGGGACTGAAAAAGAAACTTTTTTAAAGACTGTTTTTTAATTTGATAGTTGTAGTAGCGTTTTTTAATAGATGGTACTTCTGTTCTTTATTTTAGGTCCCACTGCCTTTGTCAGTAAAAGGGCGTTTTGTGCTGGAGATCACAGAAGGAATGCTTTATCTGCATGAGCAAGGCTTTGTACACAAAGACCTAAAACCAGAAAACATCCTAGTGGACACAGATTTCCACATTAAGGTACTTGTTAGAATGCAAACGAAGCAAGCTGATGATTTGGGTTGAAGAACCCAGTTCAGCTACATTGGTTAGTATTCCTCATTGGTAGATGAACTCCTTTGTAGTCCAGCAAGCTATCACTAAGAGAGTGTTAGTAATGAATCACTGAAGTATGGAATTACTAAGTGTATTAAAAAAAAGAATAATATTTTTGGCAATTAATGAACTACAAATAACAAAAGAGCTAGAAAGAAAAAACAAACCTTAACATGCAGAGATTGAAACAAAACAAAATGTCTTATGGATCATGTCTTTTGTCCTTTACTGCTGTAATTTCTTCTCCTGCCTTTACCTCCTCCTTTTTATTCCTTTCCATCTTTTGCCTATTATCTTTTCCTCTTTTGTCTCCCTCTTTTTTTCCCTTAGTCATCATTTTAAATGACAGCCAGCAGCTGCAAAAAAGCAGCAGGAAGCTACTTCAAAGAACGCTTTACAAGCCTGTTCCGAAGCCCTTCTATTAACTTTAGTGGGCTTTTGGATCAAGACACATAGATACTGCTGAATAAGCCTGAGTAGAATTTGCAGCAGTCCTCATCAGATGTCCTGTCTCCGGCTAAGGTGAGTTGCCGAAATAATCACCCCATTACAGTATGAAACTACAGAAGAAATTCCCGTGAAGAGAGCTCTGTCATTCAATATTTCTCAAGCATATATTAGTGAGAAGTGATTTGACAAGGTTAATGTAGTAGCAAGTCCTAGTGCAGTATAAGCAGCTTGTAGATAAAAGATATAATTTTTTTTTTTGCCAAAAATAAATTAAAAAAGATTATTACGTGCTTTAAATGTAAATTGTATGGTTTTTTGGGTTTCAGCTTGCTTTTATGGACAGGACCTAACTAGGCTATCATCACTGAACTGGAACCCAGGATCAAATTCAGAATCAGATCAGACTTCCTTAAGGAGCTTGATCAAAAGTATAATTTAAGGTAGCTGTTGTATGATTTATCTACTTGAATATGTCTAACATTGCCAATATTTATGAAGAGAAACAGTTGTTCTAGGAAACTGCAAATGTAGGAAGATTTATATCATATCTTCCTCTATCCCATTAGACCTCCTCTCACTTGTGGACATGAACTTAGACTCCTACTTCCTCAGCGGGATGTCATTTACGCTTTCCTCTTCCTCAGAATACATGACCTCTAAATTTAGCCCAAAGCTTCAGAAACTCAAGAGGAACAATAAGCTGGTTAGAGGCAACAAGAGAGAAAAGAAAAGCAAGATAGAAGTGAGGCAAGGCATCATCTCAGTGTTATCTGAAGTGATTAGGTTGCACAACTCAGTTTGACAGCTGCCTGTGGCCAAGAGAGAGTCTCATTTTCTTCCATCCTTCCTCTCCTGTTGACCTCCTGTTGCCTTGTGTTGGCACTGATGCTAATCTGACCACCCTGCCCTGATTTAGGAAGCCAAACCAGCAGATTAAAATTTGCCTTGATGGCAGTGCTACCCTTCTGTTGCTTCAGCCAGACATTTGAATGCCCTGCATTAGGTCTTCCCAGTGTCAGGTAAGTGTCAGAGCTGGAACAGGAGGAGCAGATGGAGGCTGCAGGGAAATGAGGGCAGGATCACTTTCTTCACCATCAGCCATTAGTCTAGTTGTAAAACTCCACCCTAAAGTTTCAGTAATGTCACCTTGTCAACACGCAGTACCCACGTGTCCCTGCTTTAACTTATTCCATGCTATCCTTTTCCATGTCTCTTTGGCGTACACGTTGCATTTTCAATCCTCTTCCTCCCCCTTTCTGTAGGAAGATCTAAGGAAATAAAGTTAAATGAATTCTAAATGGAAAGGGCAGTGAGGGAGGAGGGATATGTGGCCATCTCATAGATTACTTCTGGATTTTAATCTCAGCTGCTTCTATTCTGCCACAAGCACTGCAAGAAGATCTTGAACATGATTGTCAGTATGAGCAAAACCAAACTTTTTTCATTACATTGTGTGATTGTTCCGAGTGGGGTTATATTAGTAATGAAGGTTCAGCCGAATGGTTCACAGTTGGCAGTGATACTTTATTTAGGAAAAAAAGACCCAATAAAATGACAAATAGTTTGTTTTCGTTTCTTGTTGCATTTTTTACAGTGTTTCATTTTTAGATAAGCTACTACTAGCTATTCATTACAAAATTGAGCACTCCATGAAATACTTGTTTATCTCCTCTTCATCCCAACGCTAGCTCTAACGTGTCTCATTTTTCAGATTGCAGATCTCGGTGTTGCCTCCTTTAAGAACTGGAGTCGTCTGACCCAAGAAGAAACTGTCCGGCAGAAGCAAATCAAGACCACTTGCCAGAACAATGCTGGGACCCTTTTCTATATGGCCCCAGAGCATTTAAGCTGTCTGCATGTAAAACCTGTGGAGAAATCAGATGTTTACAGCTTCGGCATAGTGATGTGGGCAATTTTTGCTGAGAAAGAGCCATATGAACGTAAGTTACTTCCAAAAAAACGCTATCACAAAGTTAAGCTACAAATGTTATGCATTTATAAAATAAAGATTAGTAGCTTACATCGCCTCTGACCAAGAATAACACCTGTTCGACACCTCATGGCCAGTAAGAGGCATTAGTTGCATAATTCCTGACTTGTAAGCATGGACTGAACTGTAAGCATCTGAATTGAAATGCAGGCATGAGCCCAAGCTCTTCATATCCCCCATGATGTGGGCATAAACCTGCACTCCTTGGGCAGGCAAGGATGGAAACTTTGGTATACGCTATTTCCTCAGGTGGGCTAGTTATGTGTGGTTTGGTCTTTTTATTGGGGTTTTTTTGGTTGGTTTGTTGGGTTTTTTTTAACAGCAATGGTCACACAGCCAGTTATTGTTTCTCAGCTGTGTGGTGCTAATTCCTCAACGTGCAGTAACGTGCTCGTGTAGAGCCATGGGAACAGACTGTGGAATTCCAGAGTAACATGTTTATCATTTTGAATGGATTTTTTGCTAACTAAACGGCTAAATGTTGTCATCTTTCTGTTCATACCCAGTGCGGAGCATAACTGAGATTCAGGTTCTAGAGAGCTAGATCTGTCACCTTTACTTTTATATGTAAGACATGTCCAGTGCAAGTAAAGTCATTAGTCTTAAAATAAATCTCTAATCTGTGGAAATTAGGGTTGTGGATTTGGATTTACTAATGTGAGACATTTCTAGTTGTAAATCAGGCATCTTTCTTTGAAATCTTTTACATATCCACAAACACACAGGGACGTGCTTTACTATTTCTTTTACCTATGGAAAGGTATGAAATCTCGTGATTGGGATCTGATATTAAATTTTATTTTCAGATGGTATAAATGAAGCCCAGATTTGCTTTGGCATCATGAATGGAAACAGACCAGACATAAATGAGATCACTAATAAGTGTCCAGTGGAAATTACTGACTTAATGCAACAATGCTGGGATCAAGAGTCAGAGAAACGGCCAACCTTTGCAGGTAAAGCATTGCTTTAGGATTACTTTGTGTTATGTGTCTGTCAATAGTTTGTGATGCAGCAAAATCGTTTTGAGTGTTTTTCTCTTAAAATATAAATTTTGTTTGAAAATAGAAATATCAATTCACATGCCCAGTAAAGCCTGCTTTCTTTATCCTGACTGAAAATGGGATATGGTCCAATGCTTACAGATTTGACAATTACGAGTGAGTTGATGGAGCTAAGACACTTTATACCTGCTGATAATTTGTTTTCAGCATAGTATAATCTTCCTGCTGAAATTTACAGAGAAGCTAACATCAGGGGACATATCTTGGGTATCACTGAAAAAATGCCCTATTGAAACTAGCTTCAAAAGCTGTCCCAGCTTCCAAGAGCAACACGACATCCTTTGACGAGCTAATCATCCTTTTGTGTGGTCACATCCCAAAACACTTGCAGTCAAAGTCTTGACTGAAGGGTCTGGGAAGGAGATTAAGAGCATTCAGCAAATGTGAGTCAAAATTCTTAATCTCCTCTTGTCTTTTCTCGCTGCTTCAATATGTAGTGCCAAAAAAAAAAAAAAAAACAAAAAACCAAGCAGAACAATAAAAACAAACCCAAACCACAAAAAACCACCCCTACACATAACAGGAAATGGAGGTTTGGATTTAGATAGGGGCACCAAGAGCTTCGTATACAACCGGCATGTACTTAAATACTCAGAGGAAATTTGTATACCAGGAGGAATCCATCTACTATTTCCATATATAACCTGCATAATCTACTGTTTATAGACTGAGTTTATGATTGCACTGGGTCTTAGCTTCTAATTTTCCCATAAGCAAAATAGTTATATTTACCATGTTAGAAGAGTATTTCAGTAATTCCATCTTTAGCAGAGACAGGCTAGTTGTTTAATAAAACAACTGAATGCAGTTGAATGTATCTTATTTCTTGAAATGGAACAACCAATCTTTCGGCCAGTCAAGTCAAGGTGCTGTCAGCCAGAGATCGTAGACAGAGAGCTTCCCCCTCAAAAGTGGTACAACAACAGCAACAAAAAAAAAAGATCCCTAGAAATCATCCTATTCTTCATTAAGGCTAAATGAACCATGTGAAAACATTCCAAATGTATGTATAATTTTCTTGCTTCTGACTTCATACAAGTCTTTACTTAATCTTTATCCATTAAAATCATTAACTAGGTATAAATCACTTATTTTCCATTGAAAAACACTTCCACTTAGTTCTTTTCTTTTTTCAGAAATTCATCAAAGATACAAGCCATTTTACTATCAAAATCTAGAAAAATATATTGAAGATGATCTGAAGAAGCTAAAAGTGAGTAAATTTCTATGCATTTTAAAGTGTCAGTTCCCCACACCCCCTCTCCCCAACCCCAGTTATGGCCAGATTCTGTTGCTTTGAGACTGATCACACATGACCAACCTGATTTCCTTCTGTGATAAAATAGCTGGATTTGTGAATGAGGGGAGAGCAGTGCATGTCATTTACCTGCACTTTAGGAAGATTTTCAGCACTGTCTCCCAAAATATTCTTGTATCCAAGTTTGGATGTGACTGTCTGAATAGGCAGATGAAAAACAGGTTGGATGGTGAGTCTCAGAGGGTAGCAGTTGATGAGTCCTGCTTCACCTGCAGGCCATTAACAACTGCAGTACTGCAGAGGTCTATTATACTGGGACCCTCCCTGGTTTTCTCCTTTAACAGTCACCTCAGTGACATGATGGAGCATACTCTCATAAGGTGCGCAGGTGACACCAGAGTAGGAGGACCAGTCAATACAGTCACAAGGGCAAGGCTGCCAGCTGCAGGCTGGAGGAATGGGGTGACAGAAACTTTGTGAAATTCAGAAAAGACAAGTGCAATGTGCTACACCTGGAACAAGCCCTGACTTCAGTGCCAGCTGGGGGCTGCCTGGGCAGGGAGCAGCACTGTCGAAGAGGACCTCATGGTGGTGGTAAGCAGCAACCTAGACACCAGCCAGAGCCTGCCTGGCGGACAGGAAGGCCAGCAACATCAGTGTCACAGGCAGCAGATCAAGCAGATCTGCTCGGCATTTGTTAGTCCTGCCATATGAGATGGGGCTGAAGGACCAGGGCTGTTTCAGCCTAGGCATGTGATGGTTTTGGGGGGACATAAATAACAGCCTGCCCCATCCTATGAGGAGTTTACTGAGAAGACTGAGTCAAGCTCTTCACAGCAGTGCGTAGTAGGAGGAGAAGAGACAGTGGATATAAACTGAAAGAGAGATTCAAATTGGATGTAAGAGGGGGAAAAAAAAAGCCAAACGCTTTTCCCCATGAGGACAGCTGAGCAGTGGAGCAAGTTGCTTAAGGAGGTTGTCCAGTCACCATCGTTGGAGATTTTCAACACCCAACTGCACAAAGCTGCAGTAGCTGAGCTACCAACTCTGATCCCATAAGTGACCCTGTTTTGAGCAGAAGGTGGGCCTGAGGTCCCCCGAAGTCTATGCCTACCTGAGTGACACTCCGATTCTTTGATAATACGTCAAAAAGCTCCTCGTATATCCATTAAGTCTCACTCATTAAATAAAATGTTATTTCTAGAGATTCAAAATTGACAGAATCTGATTTAGAGTAAGTGTAAAAAAACTCTGTAAATTCTTGGTAATTTTTTGTCCTGCATTCAGTGTCTAATGAATCTCAGCCTGCTTGAGACGAGGAAACTATACCACAGTATATTCCCACTGGAGAAACTTGAAATCGGGTGTTTTTCCTGAATGCCCAAGTTGGTTTCTCTTACTTTTCTAGCTGTAGGTTTGTAAATTATGATACAAACAATCATTTCCTGAATGTAAATAAGAGAATGAGAACTTCTTGAACAATTGGGCTGATTATAATAAAACCTGTGATAAAAAGGTTCCAATTTACTCACTTCAGTAGTACTGATGGCTATCAGTGAGAACTCCTGGCATTAGGGGTTTAATCTTTGCAGTGAAGTGAGGCTCAGAAGAGCACATGCCCAGTTATTTTAACTAAGAAAAACAACTACCTCTAAAGAAAACTGTAAATGAATGGTTTCAAAATGCTTACTTCTGTCACCAAGTCTACAATTGTGGAAATGAAAGTTTCTGGTTTAAAGAACATGTGATGTTTATGAAGCACCAGTGATGGTTCAAAAAGGCAGTAGAATTTTGTAAAATGAAACTGATGAAACAAATTTCCTGGACTGATCTGACCAAACTAACTCACAAACGTGAACTATATACATCTAATTTACGATAGTGGCCCCAAATCAGGATCATGGCCAATTATACTCACTGCCTTAGCTGTCTGCAAATATACCTCTCAAATCATAGGGACCAAAGGACCATTTAGAAAGTGGGCTGTCAGTCTATTACTTCACAGGAAGGAAGTCCTGATCAGGGCACAGAATGTGAATACAGCACCGAAGGCAAGTCAGTGTGGTGAACCACTGGTATCACTTCAGTAGCAACATGAGTTAGAGGGTTTGGGCATAGCCTTCCACACCCAACTAGCAAATTGTGGAAGCAGAGTCCACAACCTCCTAACTAAAAGGACCACAGAATGGCTAAAGTTGGAAGGGATCTCTGGAGCTCATATTGTCCAACCCCCTTGCTCAAGCAGTTCAGTTACTTGAGTAAAATCTAAGGATCTAAGATGTAATGTACTTTAGAATGTCATCTTTTGCTTTCAGAACAAAGTAAATTTTTTGAGAAGGTATAGTAGTTGTTGATTTTTAATCTGTGAAAGGACTTCTTGGGTTTAACTAAAAACAAACAACACACTCCCTACTTCTAGAAATTATTTTATGAATAAGCAGCATTGGGGAATTGAGAAATAAGTTTTCCAGGCAAAAAAAATCCTATGAAGGCTGAATAATGGGAACCGTCAAAAGAGAGAACAGGAATGGATTTTGCCCTCGCTCTAATGAAGTGAGGATGAGGGCTCGCAGAAAGCAAATTGTACTGCATCTTTCTGAAGATTTGCTCTGAACTGCTTGTTCCTAATACTCTTTGTAGAAGTCAACATGAATGTACGTACCTGAATGTAAATCTTCTTCCCCAGTCGTGAACGTAGTCACTAACCATGAGTCCACAAAATAGGATGCATGTTTGCTACCTTTACCTCTGCAGCATCCGCTCACTAAGGTTATTTGCAGAAAGCCTAGCTATGAAGTACAAGACAGACAATCCAAAACCGTTCTGTTGGGATTAAGGTCACGGTTATGTAGGCAAGGATATTGTTTGGCCAACTCAGGGTACTACATACTGCAGTTGCGCTGCAGTTATTCCTCCCTTCATTGAAGAAAAGATTTTGCCTGTCTGTAGCAAAGCAATGGGTATTTTCTGTCAGCCTGTGCTCTGTGTAAGAGTATGACATTTCTTCCCACACATTCACAGAATCTGCTCATCCACACCGCTTCACTGTGGAGCTGTGCTGTTTCCTATTCTGCAGGTACTCCCTTTAGTTAAGCTTTTGCCTGTAACTTGATCGTTTGTTCTTTCTCACATGCAGCAAATGTGGCCCGAGTCAAATGAACTGCTGAATAGGATGCAGTCCCTTCAAATAGATGCTGTAGCAGAAGATACCAGTAATGGTCAAGTAGGTAAGTCATTTACTAGCACATTGTTATTCTGTCAAAGATAAAGTTGTGTACATGTACAAAGTAAGCAATCTTACCATTAAGGGGTTATGAAGAGACTCAATTATTGATGGCTTCAGAGAGAATTGTAGTCACTGAAAAGATGATATTGGTTCCCAAAAGTCATGCTTACTGTTTGAATTTTTCGCAATCTACAGTTTGAACCCATTTCATTCTATACTCTTCTGCTTTTCTCTCCTATGCTGAAAATTTTGTTTAACATTAAACTTTTCAATGGTCACTTTGATAATTACTTTTAATACTCGATCTTTCTTCCTTTTAGCCATTTCAACTGCTTGGTCTGTAGGCTTTAATTTCAAGAAGACTTTTTTTCCTTTTTCCCACTCCAGCCTTTCTTATGAATGCTCTGGATATGACCAGGACACATAATTATAATGTGTTCCTTTGTTTATGAACTCTGTCTCTATGGAATCTATCTGAGGAGCACTAATAGATGAATTTTATCTCCTTTCTCTCTTGTTTTCTTTCAAATCTTGGATGAGTTGCATGTTCATGTTTCCCCAATGCTAGGTTTGCCATAACTGTTCTTCAGTAGAACTTATGGACTTAATAGGGCAACCCCACTGCTATATCTTTAAATGAGTATAATTACATTTCCCTATCACGTATGACTGCAGCAGATCTTGTACTTTAAATACAAAAGCTGTATTGTGAATCCATACTGCAGAAAGATACTATTTTGACAAATGTCAGTCAAAATCAGGGTTTTTTTCCTCCAGTCAATGGGCATTACTCAGACAGTGGTAGTGAAAGAAATCCCACAGGATCTGTTCCTACATCTCAATCTTGCCTGGGAGAATGGATGCCATATAGTTTATGCTAATAGTGAATTGCTAATAGCTGTCACTTTTGATGAGATTATTTCTGTATTAGGTTATTCCTCCCACTCCCTCTCTAGCAGCAGTAATGAAAGAAGCAGAGTGAGTCAGACTGAAGGTGTACTAATACACAGCCATCAAAAGGAGCTAGTTTTGGTCCTGCCTAATACGGACTGAATTCATGTAATGTGGAAAAAAAAAGAAAAAAACCCCAAACAAAACCCAGTTCACTGGCATTATATGAGCAAAACAAAAGCACATACATACACTTTATTCCGATCACAGTGTTCTGTAAGAGTCTCTTGCTTTAGGCAGTATACAATGTTTTCTAGACAACTGTGAAGCTTTCAGAACTTTTTAAGGAAACATCTGTAGTCCTAATCTTAAAAACACAAGAACAAATAGTAACAAGCAGATTTTTATGTTCTTGTCTAGTCTTGGAATGCTGCAGCATGATCCAGATCATAACTCAACCTAGTTCAAGACCGAGTTAGAGCTTCCTTTGATGGTGAGAATTAGTTTGAAAGATGTAGATGACACAGACTATTTTATCTGGTAGGCATTACTTGTAAAAGTGTATTCTTTGGGACTATGAAGAATAAGCTAGACAAAAAGGATTCATCATGAAATATCCAGATGGGGTATTTTACAAAATCATTTGCAAAAATGACAAGGTAGGTGTTACTTCATACAGCACAAATATTACAGTGGTGTTATTTTCCATCCTGTTACACTCCAATTTTGCACTGATTAAACTCCAGTTAAGGTCAGTGGAGACACACTATTAAATCAGACCCTTTGAATGCCTCCAGGAACTGTTTTTTACAGTGGTTGAGAACTTGATATCAATATAAGCAGAGTATGGAGTGAATTCTGACACCACATGACTAAGTGAGATTTTGACACTGATAGTTTAAACAAGCCTATACTTCTTAGATAAAAATCTGTAATACTTCTCAATAAAGGCATTCTATAAAATCGAATAAAATAAAATACAGCTTATGCTGGAAGTAATGCTATATTTTCACCTTTTATATATATTACTGTAGTGTTAAAGGTAGATTAATAGATCTAGTGTCATTGCAACAAGTTATATACTTGCATTTGGATGTATTTCAAATATTTACTTTTCCTCTCTTTTAGATCAGCCAAATTCTCTACACAGCTCTCAAGGTCCCATGACCAGCCAGGTTAATGAAGACCTGTTTGCTGCCTCCCCTGGGAACCAGCCGGTTGAGAGCTGCGAGACCTCATTTACACCTGCTGATAATCTAGAAAGGAAACTTCAGCGTGAATACGACTACCACGTATTTGGGAGCCGGATGGATAAAGCAGTTCCACCTATAGTATACACCCCAGAAATGAGAGAGGAAGAAAGGAGACGAAGAGTTTCCAACGACCCATTTGCAAAGCCATTTCCTACACCTCAACGGAGTGAACTGTATCCAAGAGCTGAAAAGACAGGATCAAACACTAATCCATATTTTTGGCCACAGCCAGCTGCATTAGTACCGAAACAGGGAAATGTAGATGTTTTTCACGGGCTAAACCCTTACAGTCATCTAATGGGGAACACAGAGGGTCTCTATGGATTGCGTTCAGCCAATACCTTTAGCTTAAGTAAACCTCCTGTGCCTGAATCTGGCCAAAACCTTCAGTCACAGACCAACGTAAACTGGTATCCAAAGAATGCAGACACAGATACAGGTGAGATTCCACCTCCCCCAACACCTGTGTTTCTGAAGACATGCTTATTCTCTAAAAGTGTAGTGTCCAGGTGTGTTTTGTAGTTTATGTAACACAACCTGCTTACTGCTAACAGTTGATCTGTGATACAGTAAAGGTGAATTTATTCTATGAAGTTCTCTTTGTTTACTTGAAGTTAATTCGGGTTGCTAAAATGCTTTAGCTTTGACTTCATTATGCTGCTTTCACTGATTTCAGGCTGTTAACTTCAAGTGAACCATTTCTAAAGCGTCAGTGCAATAGAGGAGCATCAGACCCAATGCCTAACTCTTGGGCTACCCAGCCAAGTAACAGCCAAGCTACAGCAGCTACCAAACCCAAGAGCTGCTACTAATCATTCTAGGAAAGCAAAGGAAAACTCTTGACTCTTGAAAATATAACATTCATACCATAGGCTCTGCATGTGCAGAAACAACATTTTAGCATTTCAGAAAATAGATGGGTATTTTTAGCTTGATTTGCAGCAAGGTAAGAGACTCCTGAGCTCAGGGACCCAACAAGGAGCTAAGGCTCACTGTTTTCTCCAGAGAGCTCTGCCTGGTGCTGATGGGGAGCTTCTGTCCATATTTGCTAGTGAGCTGTTGAGTAGAAAGGTATGGAGACAAAGAAGGAAGAGAACACTGAACATTGGCAGAAAGCATAAATAAATGGTTACTAGAGGCCTATAAGATGTAACTTTTAGAAACTAGAGGTAGTGTGAGATATGTGAGCCTGCTCCTACTGAATAATGGATATTTTTAGTGTGGAATTCTTTTCCAAATCATCTCACAAGAAAAATCAAGGATGCCTAGCTGTTTACAGGCAGAATGCCACAAAGTTGTTATTCTATGAAATTATTTATGCAAAGGCTGTGACTAGTTGTTTATGTGAGTTTATTTACTGAAAAGAATCTGAGAGCTGTCATGTCAGAAGGCAAGGATTGGAACTGTCAACAACACTAATAAAGTAAAAATCTTCTGTTTGAAAGAAAAAAAAGTTATAGGGAGGCTGCGTGCAGTAGCATAGCAGATATCAGACTGAGCTATCAGACTGTATTACAGCTCTTCCATTGACTTGTGGGGTGACCATAACCCAGTTGCTCTTACTGCCCCATACTGAGTTGCAGAGCTTGTTTGTGAGCATTCAAATTGATTGCTGCCCTTGGTAGGAAGTTAGAGCTCCGCTGGACATTACTGCCACCGGCAAAAGATGCTGTGGTGTCCCATGCCTTTGCTAGAGCCAGTCACAAGCAGCATGGTAATACAAACCACAGTCTCAGCAGTAACCAGTAGGAGCACACTTGGGAGTTTGGAATTTTCCATTTTGAAAACCTGATACGAAGCAGCTCTGCCCATAACTGTGGTGCTCTGTGATCCCACACTGCCATCTACTAGCCAGGTGTTCATACATCCACATGGAAGCCCGTTGGCTTTACTGGGATCCAGGGATGATTAAGGCTATTAGTCACTGAGCAAAACCACAGTAAGTTCATTGCCTTGACTAGAGTTATTCAATGAGATACAATCCTGTTAATTAAAAAGCTTCTCATCTCTTTGTACTTAAGAGCACAAACTACGTACTGTTACAAATATGGCAGTAATTTTTAAGTACGTTTCCTTTCTTAATTTACATAATGCTTTTGGCATTATCTTTTGTTTGTTTGTTTTCCCTCTTTGTTTAGGTAACAAGGATTCCGCCTCTTTCTCCAGAGGAACATTTACATATTGTCCTACTGCACCCAGAATGAACACAGGTAAGCGCTGTAGCCTTCGTCTGTCCTGGTAGCCAACAGGCTATGCACTGCATCCTGATCAGCAAATCAAAAAAATTCAGAATCTTGAAATAATTTATGTTATTGCTTAATACCTCTAATCATAGCTGAAGTTATCACTACCAGTAAGTAAAACTAATTCTTCTCTCTCGCAGGGCCTGTACACGTCATTGAACGTGTATTTGGTGAGTCAAGGACAGCGTATTTTATGTTCTCATGCTTCTGAAAACATGAAAGTATTGTAAGATCTCCTGTATATCTAACTCAGTCACTTTCTTAGGTTAAATGTCAACGCTACGCACCTCCTGAACCCCACATGCATTTGGGAAAACTGTCCCTTCTTACTCTGGATTTTTAATACAAATCTCTAGCTATCGGCTTCATGCGGACCAGCCTTCCTTGGGCCACACGTCTCCACAGTTCAACTGGCTTAAACCCCTGAAATTCTGTCCTGTCCCTCAGGAGTTGTTAATACATGCTCCTTTCAAATTGTGTTGCTTGGGGCACTTTGAACTCTTTAATTACAAACTGAAAAAGCTTTGAAAGGGTTAAGTGGTTTACACTTACAAAGAAAACTTGAAACAGCAGGTTTCTGTCTTCTTGGCTGTATGTCCCTGAGAGTCTTCAGATGATGACCCAAAAGTGACAGACGAGAAAAGTGTAGAGGCTTTTACTGTTAGTATTGACAAAGCATTTGCACGTGTTTTCATATCTTGTGCTAGATTCATCTTATTACCAGATAAGAAAATAGAAAACATGTGAGATTTCTTCATTTTTTTAGCTAAAAATATGAATGCATTTCTTTGGTCCTTCACCTCAAAAAAATGCATTCCTTTTGTGCAACTTCTAGAAACTAATCATGCATACATATAAGTATTTCTGACTAGCAGTTTCAGGTTAACAAATATTAAATGCACTTAGTCAGATTTTTATACGTGACCATAGATTTCCGCACTTCACATTCCAATTGTGGTGTAACAAAGATGCTTGTGCATCTAGCCATCATTTTGGGTGATTAAATACAGAGCTTGGTCTATCATTTTACTTACCTGTACTTCAATTTTAGACCCAGGTTGTGATATTCACCACTTAAACTAGAATTAGAACATTTAATGGATGACTATCCAAACAGAGTTCAGAAAACTTTGTCAAGAGAAAACTGATGTCACCTAACATGGCTAAGAATAGTCACTTAGTTTCATGTTATGTGTGGTAGTCAGTTTAACTAATCACAGGCAGTAAACCACAGATGAAAGCTCACAGAGGTGCACACAATTTAGTGGTGCAGTTGGTTGCATATACATGTTGAGTTTCATTGCTGAGGTTTCAGGCCTTAGAAGAAAGGAGGAGGGTTTTTTGGGCAAGGTACCTCAGAAAATATTGTAGTCTTGCCTTAGAACCATAAGTACAGAACAGGCGAAAAAAATAAAAGTTACAATAAATAAATAACTGTTGTTGAAACAAACACTGAGCAAGAGTGCGCTGTGAAAATAGATACAACTGAAGAATATACTCCTAGATAGCAGGGATGAAATACATTGTGAAACAGAGATGCCATCAAGACAGCCTAGTATAACATTGAGTATAGAAACCTTCTAAACAACTAGAAATTTTTTCCTATAGTCTCACAGAACTTTGAAGTCATAACTGTAAATCTGAACTTACATCTATGAAAGTAGGCAGAAGTAAGGCTTTAAAATATAAACACAAGGTGCTTTCGAGTACAGATCTGCTGGAGCTGTTAGCCAACAAAAAGCAACGCTGCTACCACACATTCCTGAAGCACAGGGAACATTTACAGTCTAGTAACTACCAGCATGTAAAGCTTGGTTATGGCACTTTGTCATAGAATAGAATAGGATGGGCTTTCACTAAAGTACCTTTATATCACACTGCATAACGAAAATACGCTCACAGTTGCCAGTAAATGGCATTTAAGGCATATAAAACCATTTAATCACTTCCCTGATGAGCAAAACCTTCCTCCTCACGTTACTTCTTGACATTTTGAACCACATGCAGTTGTTTATAAAATTGTATTAAATTTTCTTATACAGAAGACTCAATCAAGTACAACATCAGTAACAGTTCCGGAATTCAAATTGGATCCTACAATCACATGAAGATTGAAGAGCACAATCAACATATCAGCACTTCTCCTGTTGCTACAGAAGCAACTTATATGGATTATGAAGCATTGGGTATATTTGGTAAGAGAAATATCTCCCTAGTTTTGGTGTAGTATCCCCATATATTTATCTGGTACAGCTTTCTCCTTCTGATGCTCGAGAAATAACTGTTTGGGTTCTTTGCTACTACATACTTGTGAGTGTATAAAACAAGTAAGGGTTTACGCTGGTACTGTTCTGTGATACTGTGTACCTCATTTGTCCTGTAGTTACATGATCTCTTATGAGACACTAGATGCAACTATAGATGTAGATGCATGAAGAACAAGAGGAATAACAGCACTCAAATTGGTAGAAGCAAGATTAGGATTAGTGGTCCTTGCTCAGTTTATAGTAATAGTGTAATAACCCGAGTTGGAAGGGACCCATGAAGATCATTGAGTCCAGTGCCTGACGCCACACAGAAGAACCTAAAAGTTAAGCCATATATCTAAGAGCATTGTCCAAACACTTCTTGAACACTGACAGGCTTGGGGCCACGATCACTTAATTCAGGTAGAAATTGGAAGATTTTGGATTTTAATTTATTTTTGTTTGTCAATACTGAATTAAACTATCCCAGTGTGTTCCCAAATAAACAAATTAATAGTGTCCCAGAATATAAAACATGTAATCTAGACATCAGTCAGCTGTATAAGAACGCTAGGAAGGAGCTTTTCAATTTTGCAGGCTTAAGTGAGAAACTATGATAGCCTCAGATCAAAAAGCAAGTCCAGCAACTGACCTCTGAATACACACGTTCTGACTGGGAGTTTCTTTCCTGGCATCACTGGGTAATACTGCCTCCACATAAGCCACTTCTGATTGTGTCACTAGAATTCTGTTTCCAGATATTACCGATAACTAGTTGGGGGAGGGCAGGTGAGACAGCGAAAGGAACAGAAGTGTTGAACTATACCATTTTCTTATACTCTTTTTCTCATTGCAGACAATACTACTGTCCTGACCGAGAAACATCTGAATCTAGTGCGAGAAAAATTAGCTAAACAGTGGAAGCACTGTGCTCGTAAACTGGGCTTCTGTGATCCTGAGATTGATGAAATTGATCACGACTACGAACGAGATGGACTAAAAGAGAAAGTTTACCAAATGCTGCTTAAGTGGGTAATGAGGGAAGGCTCCAAAGGTGCTACAGTTGGAAAGCTTGCCAAAGCCCTCTTTGGCTGCCAAAGACTGGATCTTCTTACTAGTTTGATGCAAATCAATGAGGAATAAATTGACTGAGAACTGGGGGAAAATAAGGGTATTTTTTCCTGAAGACCTCCCAATAACAAGTAATAATTTTGAACAGATTTTCTGGAGCTCTCCTTTTTGCACAGACTTTCTGAAACGCATTTTTCTGCCAAGCAGTTTTCAATGAATATCTCCAATAAATCAAAAAATTTGTCAAGATAGTTGGTCTCCTAGAGGATAAAAGAAAATAAGCATCTTCCTTCTGAATAAAATGATTGTTCGAAGATAATGATGGTCAAATGCATTAGTAGTATCGATTTGAGGAGAACACGTTATACAAAATTTCTAGATTCTGTCTTGAAACACGTTGGTACTCTTATTTAGTTCTGAACAAAAGCATGTCATTTCAGCAAAGCTAATACAACAGTAGTAGTATGTGAAAGACTGACTCACTCCTTGAAAAACTTGGACAGAAAATAAAATCAAATCTTAAATTTTGCCAGAAGTTCCAATACTTACAAGGGTACTATCCCAGATTGTTCTAAGTCAATATGATAATTTTTTTTTAGATCTTTTTATACTGTTTATTAAATACGGTGTCTGAAATTATGAAGAAAAGCAGTGCAAATAAAAGCAAAATTTATTTTTGGCTTCAAAAGTATATAATTGATAAAATACTCTTCTTTCACAGGTTAATATTGCATTATATTTTTATATTGCTTGCTAGAAAAGATTTCACATGGTAATTTTCTCATCTGCTTTATGAAATAGTGAAAAAAAATATGTTTAATCATTATGCAATCCAAAGTAAAAACTTGGGAATATGAAGGCTTTGGGAAACGGTAAGTTCCTTACTACTGCATGACAGAAGACCCATCCTCTTACTCGCTCTGGGGAGCATTAGTAGTTTCTGAATCTCTTAGGCTGCTTTTTACTAGTAAATTAAAGGTGCCTGGTAATCTTTCTGGGTGCTGAGGTTAACTGGCATGCCACAGCCTGCTCCCAGGATAGAAAATTCTTTAAACCTCTGAAATATTGTGGAAGGGCTATTTCATAGTGCTGAAGTTGTGTCAGGGAACACTTGAACAGTTCTGTGGCATAGGTGATGGTATCCCTATGCCTGGGAATGTTCATTGCCACTCTCACTTATTAGTGTTGACATAATCTCAATTGTGTGCAAAAATGTGCAGTATCTATGAAAGAAGCATTAGCGAGCTGTAAATTTTCATGCCCTAAGACTAATTATGCTGAACTTTTCCTGTGTAGGATGATACCTCCTAGTTCCATCAAATCTACAAATATTTCCAGCAGATGTTTTGGATCAGGTTATTCTTTATGCTATAGAAAGAAGCAGTAAGTGTTCATTAGCTTCTGGTTATTTTAAAAAAAAAAAATTAATAAAAGTGTAGTTAGAATGATTCCTGCTCTTTGATACAACAGACGCCATTTTAGTAGAAGCAAAATGAAACTGGAGTCATAGCAAGCACCGACATATTTGTCATGTTTAAACCTACTTAGCAGAAGGCAATAGTGGAAACGGCTCCCAAAATAGAGAGTTTAACACAAATTAATACAAAGAGCGTGTCATCCACCAAGATACTGGAGCATTTATATGTTTATTGTTAACGTATGCTAAAACATAGATATGCTAGCTTGGGGTGTATCAGTACATGCCACAGTAATATTTATGTTTTGAATTCCTCAGAACTTATTGCATTGCCTTACTGTTTGGACTTAGCAACATACTAAATTTTCTATAAACTCTTGATTATATTAGACAGATAAAAGACATCATTCTCTAGATGAGCATAACACTTTCCAGAAATAGTAATTTATTCTTCTTGAAGCAGATAGAGAAATACATGTTTGGGGGGGTAAAGTGGGGATGTGGAGAGGAGGCAGCCTTCTCCTCTGTGCCAGTCCACAAAGAGTTACAATCACCAGCTACTATGTTACTTCATGAAACAGGTTCCTAAACAGGTCTGCGAAGTCCATTTATGTTCCAGTAAGGTTAATTTCACTGTATTTCTACATCAATTTCTTACACACATACTCCCATTTGCTTTTAAGTCTCACATGCCTATAGTCTTTACACAACATGCTATTTTTCCCCTCGCAAGAGCCTTGTCTTGTTTGGTACACAGAATGAATTGTGATCATTTAATTGGCATACACTAAATGCTTCATTTTCTCTTTATTAAAGCAAACCTGGACCTTATGTTCCAAAACAACAACAAGATGTAAAGCACAAACATGAAGCATCTCAGAACAAGATTTAGGCATAGGACAGTCCTAGATCTTTAGAGTGGGATGCGGGAGATTAAGGTCATTTTAGCTTCGATGTTGTCTGGACTAGTACTTTTAGTTCAGGTGACATTGTAGATCGTACAGAAAACAACTACAAAACTGAAAGCTAGACACAGTCTCTTTCAGAACCATGCTTATAAAACTCAATCACAGAGAAGAAGATTCAGCTTCCTAGGTAGAAAATATGAAGTACCACAAGCTCTGTAGCATATTGTGGAAAGCCACATAATAGGACTCATTGCCTGGAAGCTGCAGCCAGGCATGTCAAAATTAGAATACATTTTTAATAAAAAGGATTATTAACTACTGGAATAAATACCCCAGGGAGTCTGTGGGTCCTCCTGATGTCTTTTAATTAAGACTGGTCTTATTTCTTAAGATGGATATAGTCAAAACCAAAGCTATAAGTCTCAATACAAGGTTAACTAAGTGAAACGTAAAAGATAATGGTGAACAAGAGGTCCAAAGAAAAAGAGCTAGTGCTCTCCCCTAGCCTATGAATTTATAGAAGTGTTAGGTATGGCAGGGGGAGATCAGCTAGTATTAACTTTCTGGGTTGTTTCTTTCATCTAGCACCACCCCACCCAAATAAAAAAAAAAAAAAACAAATCAAGAATGGAGTCGATTTTTGAAAAGCAACCAATCACGACAGATCAAAAATGCAGGAAAATAACGGGGCCAAGGAAGAAAGAGAGAGATATATTATGGCAGAGATCAGATAGCCTTCATGCAAAAGAAAGAAGAGACAGAACAGAAATTTCACATCAAACTGGCGAACTATCAGCCTCAAGGGCAGAGGTGGCAGTAATGCTGCAACTTTACAAAGATTTTTCATAAGATGAGTGAGGTGCAAGCCAGGGAGATCATGGTTTCATGTCCAGCCTTGTAGATGGCAAGAAGGAGCTACAGGGAAACAATAAGAAGTTGAGTTCTGCTCAGAAAAAGCACTAGTTTAAGATACTAAAGAGTTCCCTACCTAGAATTCTTGCGTTCCTTGAAATCACATGCTTTTGCTTTCTTCTTTACTGTAGGCAACAAGTCTAGGAGGATTTTCTTCAGAGGCAAAGCTAGAAGACTGTTTAACAGCAAATGACCAAATACCATTCAAGTACAGCCTCTACCATGTAGCTTACAGTCATCGTTACATAGCAGCCAATTGGTGATGAAATTCTTAAATGCAGAGAGGATTAGAATCCATGTAAATCAGAGTGATTTATTTGGTTAATTTTGTTACTATGTCCCCAATACAGTGTACAAGCAGCTAAGAATTTTGGGAAACTTTTACTGCTTCAAAAATAGTTTCTAAATAACACCAGTTAACAACACTGAATGAAAAACTCAGAGAGGACACTGTTGCAAGTATTTGATGAGTGAACTTTGAACCAAGCTGGCAACATACAGCTCTCCTCTTCCTCAGAGGCCAGTTTCCAAGGAGAAGCAACACCAGAGAACTTGGCCTCTGACTGATCAAGCAGCTGTAAATAAACTATGTCACTTTGCTGTGATAGATTTTTCATCGTTGTGCTAAAACAAGTGAAAAGCTGCTTTCAGCCTCGGAGGCACATGGAAAATAAAGTAGGAATCTCTGAGTCTCTGAAACATCATCCAGCCTTGTACATAGTGAGAAGGAGCTACACAGAAACAAAATAGGAAGGATCATCCAGTACAAGCAGGGCCACATCAGAGCTAACAAGAACTTGGTATGGCTGTCTTCCCTGGATCCTATGCCTCCAGGCATTTTTTCCACCCCTTCCTCAACCCAGTCTCTACAGACTACAGAAAGTGGTCCTTGCAGCATGCCAGGCTTCCCTCTGAGCATACCAATGAGCAACAGGAGTCAGCTGACTGATGCTCATTTGTTCCTCACCACAAAACGGCAGCTAGGGAAAGTGCAGCTCTCACACAATAGCCTTAATACAGCCCCTGGGGAGAAGAAAAGGGGGAAGTTGGGATCAGAACAGGCTCTAGGGTACAGAGTCCAGAAGCTATCTTTCTGCTGGAGGAAGTATTCCCTACGTGTGAAAAGAAGGAGACCAGACACCCGACTTACGTTGGGTTTCCCTCTCCTCTCCCACTCCTTCTCTGCAACTCTAAGTAGGTCACTTCCTTCCTCTTTAGCAGAGTTTCCTCATCTCTTTGGTACAGACACTAACTTCTGCCCGAGCTAATATGTGATCAGATAATGAGCATTAGAGCTTACAGAGCTCAGAGAGATGCTTGATGAGAGCTGTTTGAGACAAAAATCCACGCTAATCACCTTAGCAAACCAGTAATACTGCTTGGGTTCTGAATGATTGCAATTCCTCTGCACCCCACACACATCTCAAGTCGAGAGAACTAAACAGAGCACCGGAACAGACGTTTGGGTCACTGAGTTCACTAAAATAGATTCATACAACCCCTTCCATAAATATATCAAGAACCATCTTCTGAATGGTACTCTTGCCCTATCCAAGGGACAAGGTGTTTCTGCTTTTGTACCAGAGTATTTGGAGCCATTTCAGGTCTCTGAGTCTAAAATGCCCTCATTCTGAACAAAAATTGTACCAAGACTCTGCTTCAATTTACAGGATGCAGATCATAGTCAACTTTGAAATTATCAGACCACCTCACATTTACATATCTACACTTGGGCACTTCAGATTTATAACACATTTATATGAAAAGTATGCAGACACTACTTAAGCTGACAAACAACTATGTTTTGCTAGCATAAGAAAAATCCAGGCAAATATAAAGAAAATTCTTAAATTTTCTTATTAGATTAGATCTTAAAGATTCTTAAATACACATCTGTTTCCTCATCAGTCTGAAATGTACTTTGAGCCAAGGTACCCAGGATCCTTTTCTACTGGCTGTTCTGCTTATGGCAAAGCACCCTTGTCTTTGCAATGTAAGTCCGGTTGCTCTCAACTTGGCTAATATTCTAGCTAAATAGGCCTGCTGCTACAAAAACACATGCTGCTGCTCTCCACGCTTCACAGCTTCAAAAGGCATTCCATGTCCACTCAGTCTTTCTTGTTTGGAAGGTTAATAACAAATCATAGAAACATCAAAATTTTCTCATCTTTATTTTGAACTTGGCAATTCAGCACTACCCAAAGCTTACCTCTTTGTAGAGCTGGAGCAATGAGGTTTTGTCCTAAGGTGAAAATGTTGTTTGCTCTAACACTCAGCATCCAAGAGGCACGAGAGCTCTAGTATCAAAACAGGCATGAAAGCAGCAGGATATTTCAACTTCACAGAAGTAGCTAAAATAAAAGAGGCATAAATGATCAGTCCGTGTACACACAGACTCAGGCAGCGAGTCGGCAGCAAGAAGCAAAGTTTGCAACAGCACCTGAATCAGTGGGGACCCCAACCAGATACAGATACGGCTGTAACACAGCTGGAGCTGGGGCAAGGACTCACAGCCCTGTGCTGAGCTGAACTGAGGCTCCTGGGCCCATGAGCAGAGTGTGGGAGGAGACCCCAGCTGAGGCTGGTGATGGCCATTAAAGCCTATTAGTGGCCTGAAGGCCCTGGCAAATGAGGTCCTCCTTGAAAACTCCAGAGTTAAAGCTCCACCAATGGATTCTAGTGTCTTGTATGGAATCACTGCTCCTGATACAGAGTCCCACGTGTAGGTGAAATTAATGCCTCTGGAGAGCTGGAATTAGTCTTTCTGTCTGATGTTCCAGCATGTCTCAAGGGACATGCTACCTCAATAACTCACTAGGTCTTTTCTAGATTTTCTACAACCTGAGGAAGTAAAAAAAAATAAAAAGTAGATATATATTTTCTATAGTTCAGAAGATTACTCTGTCCTTGTAATTTAATGAGCATATTGAAATATCTCACTGTTCTGCAGTTCTGTCCCTCACAAGAAATTTGGGAAAATACTTGTGGGCTGGGAAATGGCTTTTGAATCACCCTTTTCACTGCCGCCAGTTCCATAAGGAACAAATAGTGCAGCCCGGCTGCCAGGACTGTGAGGGTTGATCAGAGATGATGAAGTCCCACCAAGCAGCAGTGATGCCCTCCAGAGCCTTGAGTGGATTTCAGAGAGAAATCCTGCCAGCAGCAGCAGCCAGAAGCTGCCATTAAATGCAAGCTTCTGTCTGTAGAGATGACCATGCTGGAGAGATGGGGCAACACAAAGGGGGCCAAAATAATGACAGGGTGGTTAAGAAAGAAAAGGAAATCTATGTTCAGTGACACATCATCAGCAGAACAGCACTACATTTTTTTAAACATTTTTTTCTTTTCTTTTCCATGCAATGGCCAGAAATAGCTAGTTCCTAGAACCTGAACCATCAGCAGTAACCAGACAAATACAAATATTTTATGGGAGTGGACAGGAGAACTAGCGTCCCAGTTGTTCTCAACTCATTCCACAGGCTATGTAAGAGTAAGCCTGTGCCTGGCTTGCTCAAAGCATTTTTTCTCCCCTTTCCGCCATTAATTTATGAGAAGAATTTTTTTTGAGGAAATGGTTGAGCTGAAATACTTAATTCTCCCAGCTCCCATCATTATGTCCAAATCTGCTTTGCTAACAAGATGGCACATTCTGGTGAACTGACTAGGTGAACACAGTTTGAACCCGTGAGTTTACACACTTTTTGTCCCCAGGTCATCTGCGACCTGCACCCAGCCTTGGCAGGGTGCTGGTTCCGCAGCTGCATCTGGGGCTATTGTCCCATGGGCCCAGACAGCAATCTCCTCGAGACCAGCTCTCTCCTGTCACCCCTCATGGAGTTGGTCATTGTCCACACACACAAAGAAAAGGGGGGCTTTGCCAGTGCCATTTTTGCCCCACCTGTCATGTCAGTTTTCTCTCCCCAGGCCAAAGAAGGCAGGATACTGCCTGTGAGAAGGGTTGCACAATCCAAGTACCTGGGAGAGGAACAGCTGCTTTCCAGGGCTTATACGCTGCAGAGCTGTGACTGAAGGCCTGAAGATAATGCATGGTGCAGCATCTCGACTGTGACAGCCTTTTCTGCAAAGAGATCCTCTCAATGTTTGTCACAATGGCAATGGGGTTAACCCATCTGGAATTACCCCATTTTTTTCTTAAGTGGTACACACACTTCCTCATCTCCCTTTTCTCTCATCTGGTTAAGGCTTCTGGTTTTACATTTCTACTTACCTCTTTTCTCCCCCTACATTGGTATGATGAACCCTTTCTACCTTATCCCTCAGTTCTTCAGCACAGGTTCTGAGAAGTTGTTGCATCTCCTTCAGCCACAGTAGGCAGAGAATATATCGGAAGACCAGACTCAAAGGCATTTTAACAGGAGTTGAACTGGATACAAAAAGTTTGAGGCCTTTCTCTCTGAAGTTCATAGTGAAACATGAAATAAGAGCTCCTTTTAATTTGTGGTAATAGCAAAATTCAGGAAAAAAAAATTATTTTGTGTAGCAGAAGACCAAACTACCCTTATTTCCTTAAATGCAGAATAGTCAGCTATCACCTCCAGACATTTTCCATCACAAAGAAGTGTAGACAATGACATTCACAACAAAGATGAACTTCTGGAAGTGGCTTAAGAGCCAAGGAAACTGTAGGGGCTTGTAGATGTCATCAGGCAAGAGTGAAGGCAGCTTGTCCTGATGATGGATTGCTTGTAATTAGCCATACTAAAGACCTTAATCTTAAATGGTTTGATCTGCTCAGGGGATAAACTGAACCAGTATGCTCACGCAGTTGAGTTAATCTCTTTATGTGCTGGGATTTGTTATGACTGTCATTCACTTCTAAGGCTTGTTAGTCCCGTGCAGACAAACAGCAATGGAGTGGGAAGGCTGAGAGCTACCCATGCTCAGGGCAGTCACTGAGTTCCAGTGAATATGTAACGCTGACCTGCTTAAGGACATCCCTCTCATATATATATATAAAAAGTATAAGACAGGAGACCTTGTTCCCCGAGTCTGTTTCAAGCCTGCTTACCAGCTGTACAGCTGTCTGCTCTTTTCCCTTGCCACCTTCACAGCCCTCTCCTCCACCATCGCCTCAGTTTTTTATTCCCCTCCACGCTTGGAAAGCAGACAGCAAAGACAGCAGCTGGAAAAAAAACACCAAGAAAGACAGTCTCTTTGGGTCCTTTACAACCAACCTGTGAGGAGGAAAGCCAGTCCAAGGGCTGTGGTGATGTTAACCGCAAACTGGCAGATAAAACTTTCTAAGACTCAATTTAAAGTTTAGAAAGCAGGCATTCTATATTGCGGTGCTGGGTGCACAGGGCATAGCTCCTCCTATTGTGCACCAAATTCTGTTGTCACATTAAATTTATACACAACAGGTATACATATTCAATGTAATTCCAAGAAAACATTAGCATAATCATTACATTTCCAAGAATTCATTTACATATTATAATAAGCTTTGGGGCATGCATAGTTGTGCATTCTGGTGGTCTTCATTTTGAGTGAGGGTCATTTCTTCCTCAATCTTCATCTTCTTCACCTGTCCTTTGGCTCACTTT
>JAOXJK010000012.1:72070237-72083701 GCA_025774025.1 Xenus cinereus | reverse complement strand
GGCTTTGGAAGTGGGTGTCGGGGGAACTCGGTCGCTTCGTTGCGGATTTACACGTGGTGAGGGATAAAGAAAGGAGAGGAGCTGAAAAGGAGCGGTTTTTGGGGGGGGGGGCAAGGGAGGGCTGAACATGTGCGCCCCAGGGATGCTTTCCCCGGTTTCTTCTCGAGCAGCTCGGTACGGCACGGCGGGCATCACAGGGGCCGCAGAACCGGCGGGCAGGGCACATGCCGGAGGAGGAGGAGGTCGGGGGGGAGGAAGAGCACGGCAGAGCAGGGCGGTTCGCGCCGCGCCCGGGGCCCTTTGGTGCCGTCAGCGCGGGGTGTCGACTCCTCGCCGGTACCGCCCGCTTCACACCCCGCTTTGTACCGGCGCGTCCGGCGGTGGGAGGGGGCGGCTCCCCCGGGGGGCTGCCCACAGCCCCGGCAAACGCAGGCGGGCTCCCCGCAGCCAGCCCCGGGCGGTACCCCCGCGAAACCCGGCTTTAGCTCCCCGCTGTTTTAAGGCTGAGGCTATTCTGGAGCTACGAACAAAAGTTCATCGCCGTTTCCAGCGCACGTTGCTTCCATGTACTCTTTCCTTTGTTCTGGCCATGTGCCGATCCCCCTAAGCTTTCTCGCCTGGTTTCTGCAGATGGATAGCCCTGCCCCTGGAGCGCTCTCGCTCCCGTTGTGCATTCTTCCAAGGCGATCTGCACAACGACCCGGTTTCGACTAATTGCTGTGCCGAAGCATCCACACCTTTCTTTTGTTCGCCTTACGGGGAGAGAGCATCCCGGCTCCAAAAGGGGATGCTGGAAAATGCAGTCCCAGGTTTGTCTCGTCGGTAGGGATTCTGAGAAAAATAAATCTGTTCACTTGCCCTCCCTGTAAAATCTGTTTTTACTGGTCTAAGCCAGGAGCGGTTTAATTATTTGGTTGACTACACTTTGCAAACAATGTGTAGCTTTAATTCCAAGCGAACTTTTTTTTTTTTTTTTTTTGTGTGGCATATTAACTGCATAATCAACATCCACATCTATAATGACTTGTTTAAAAATAACTCGCCGATTAGCAACTCCGGTGGACCACTGACCGCTGCAGGTAATGATTCAAAGCCACCACGCCGGTCTTCCCCATGGCTGCGGTGGGTGTGCTCCCGAAAAACACTGTGCCAGCAAAAAACCCGGTCACGGCAGAGCTGGTGCAAAATCCAGGTACCGTAAGTCCTCGCTACTACGATTTCCGAGTATTCTGCTTCTCGTACGTGGCACATTAGCCATTCACTAGAAGAATTATTGACATTTCAACCTGAAAGGGAGCAGCTGATTTTACACGTCCTCCATACCTATGTTAAGCTCATTCCTAACAGCTTGAAGCTTCAAAGGAAGCCATTTTAAAATCCAATTCAAGGAAAAGAGATTATTAACACCGGAGGAAAGAAACCCACCCCAACTGCTTTATCTTAAAATGAATTAGTTCACGTTTCTGAAGGGTGTGGGGAGGGGAAGAAGGTTCAAGTACACCTTCTGTGCAGAACTTGTTGAGACTGGAATTCAAAAAAAAAAAACCACACAACGTGAAATACTGATTTCTAAAACATACAGCTGCATTACTGGGGGATGAGGGAGGAAACCCAGGTCTAGCTTTTCTGCAGCCCCCGAACAAGACCCTTTAGAGGGGACCAGCAGCCATTTGGAGGAATTCAGAAGACTTCGGACAAGGTCCGGCGGAACTCCAAGGTAAGCGTTTGAAAGAGAGGGTTTCCCAAAGGTTCAGCGTAGCTTATCGCAGACCGCTTTGGTGGGAAACGGTGTGTTCAGCCGTTTGTTAGCTCTCCCCTCTCTGTATTTGCCTCACATCCAGTGTCTGTCAGCGCAGCCCCTGCCCCAGCCCCGGGGCCGGCCCTGGCTGGATTCCTCCATCCCCAGTCGCCCCGGCAACCGCGCCCCCCCCATCCCCATTCCTCCCAACCTCCCGGCAGAAAAGAGCTGCACACAAAAAAAAAAAAAAAAAAAAAAAAGAAAGGAACAAAAAAAAAAAAAAAAGAAAAGCCTGCAACATTTTCACTCGCCCGGCTGATTTCCCAGGGTGTAAAAGCGGGGCGGCTGCGGGAGTGCGGAACCGGCGGCAGGGCGGGTGAAATGCTGGCTCATGGCGTCGTTCCACAGCCATCCTCGCCGGACACACGAGAGGAGGAACAACATGACCTCAGTCAAGAGTTTGTTTAATGAAGCTCAGAGGATCAACCCAGTTTTATCCAATGTATCCTCTCCCCCCTGGCTTTCACGGTTCCCGTCCTCCCAGCTACAAGGGTGGGTGCGATCACCCTCAGAGCCTCCGTCTTAAGCTCCTGAAGTCACTGATGAAAGTCCCGACCCCCTTGCAGGATGCAGAAGGTTGCAAAAACCAGCTAACAAAAGCCCAAGGGGAGGACTCAGTCAGTCATTTTACTTTATAATAGGAAATACGTGCATTTGTGTGATGTACTGCAGCGCAGTTTGTGGGTCATTAGAAGGTTTTTCCTAAAGAGAAACTTGCTCTTCCTTTCAGAAAACATGCATTCATCCCATGGCTCAGCATCCCATTTCATGGGTCACGTCCCTGTCTATGTCTCCTCTCAGAAGGATGTGAATGACTTAAAGACCTTGAAGTTATGCCCAAACTGCCAAGAGTGCCACCTAAGCTTTCCATATCTTGAGGGGCGGGATGCTGTAATATGTTTAAAATGACAAAGAGGCTTGGATTCTCGCAAGTTGAGGTCCTGTGCCGCAGACCAGGCTGGACAGCAGACGACCTGCATCTAGGGCAAGTCATTAGGTCATTTAGGGCAAACCAACATTTTGGTCCTCAGCGTGTATCATTGTAACTCAGCGGAGGACCAGGGAGGGGCAGGCTGGGAGGACTCTGGATACATTCGGGTGGAATTCAGGATAGGACCCACAGAGAGGTAATATTTTGTATCTATGCAAACAACATTTTTGTTGGGTGTCTTCATTTCTGCAGCCCTTCTTGGTTTTTTTTTGCGTACTGGTCGCTTGGAGGCAACCGACTCGCGCCTGGACCAACCTGTGCCAGCTGGTGGGAAAGGAGAAGAGGCAGACAAGGCTGGCAGCAGCCATGACCGTGTCCTAACTGTGACCCTTGGTAGCCTTGCCCCCAATAAAAGTCCTCGCTGGCACATGGCCCGGTTGCGCAGTCTCTCCCCAGGTTCTCTAGAAAATTACTAAACTATGGGAAAGTCAGCAGTGCAGCACCACGCCTGATAAGAAAAGGTACAACTGCAGGGGAGAGAGGGGATTATAGGAACACGATCATCAGTAGCTCAAGGACAGGGGAGAATCAACACCAGCAGGGAAAGCTGTGAGATCCTAAAGGAAGGAAACAGGGAGGTGTCCGAAAGCCGCAGCGTGACAACACGTTCGTGGGAGCAGCAAAGGCCAGCCCCCTCCCCCTGCCCACCCAGCACAGCAGCGTCTGGCTCTGCCCCTCCGAGCAACACAACCCCAGAGCTCACCAAAGCCAAGCTGTCTTTGGGCCACACTACCCAGGATCGACGGCAGCGTGTGCCCAACGAGACGTGCCCGGGGTGGCCCAGGACTGGGCGGTGAGGGGTGGTCACACCATCAGCGATGACCCCACACCAGTCCGGCTGCTGGGTGGGCTCCGGTCACCCAACAAGCCCCAGCGGGTCGAGGCCCGGGACACGGCCATGCTGTACCTGCAGCCCCCATGCCCACCGTGGCCACAGTCCCCAGAGGGGCTCCAGGCCAAGGGTGCTGCCCACAGCCCCACCAGTGCATCCCTGGCTTTGGCAGGGGTGAAGCCAGGGGCTGCTGGTGCAGCTACACCTCCTCTCCACAACCAGCTTCAACCATACCACAGGATTTAAAATTTTTTTTTTTTTCCCTTTTACTGCTGCTACAAGCCAGTGTTTCTACCAAATAGTTAAAAATATGTGAATGTTTCGGGTTTGCTGAGAGCACCTGCCTGCTCACCAGTTACTTGTTCTTAGACAAGGTAAGGGTTGCTCTCCTGAAACAAAAGCTGAAGCAGGGCTGCTGGCCAGAACCCCGCTCAGCACTCTCGGAAAGGAATCCCCCAGCCTCAGATTAAGGACTCTCAATGCGGCACCTCGTCAGCAAAAATTACAGCAGTAAGAAGTCCCAAAGGAGGTTCTGAAGGTCACACTGGCACAACACATGTGCCCAGCACCGTGTGTCGTGAAGTCCGTTCCTCTCAGCACATGCTGGACCTGTTACAGCATTATCTCATTTCATCTCATTCATACTAAAGCTCAAACATACGCCCTTATATCAGGAAATAATAATAATTCAAGCATCCAATAATGTATCCAACTGTATTTAATAGTTGAGAATATAAATCACAGAAGCGCAAAAGAGAGATGAAAAATGGTGTCCCTAATTAGGAGTTTATTGAACGCTGTGAAGCAAAGAGCAGGCAGGAGGCAAAGGGCAGTTTTCTTGCGATCGGGTGAGAGTCCTGATGAGAAATTGATCTGCTCTCTTATAAATCTGCCTGCCTGGCCACCAAACACGGCAAGATGCTGTGTGGATGCTGGGGTCCCCTAGCCAATGGCAGGAAGGCATTTTGATTCCTGCGTGCTCTGCTTTCCAGGCATAAATATTAATAAGGTTCCAGCCTCAGCGCTGGTGCTGATGCAGCTGTTTCTACATTCATGTGGAACAAATTCAGTAAATGCAAAAAAGCAAGGCATGAAAGAAAATATTCACTCGCTCGTCTGAGTTATTCTTGAAATCCTCTCTTCGTCCTTTCTCTCCTAAGCCGGATTTTTTTTTTTTTTTTTGCCTGTGTGTGTTCGGGCTGAACTGAGATCGGGCAAATTTGCATAACGTGAGGATCTGGTTGCAAATGGCAGCTTCAGACGGTAAAACCACTGTCGGAGCGTTATTAGCGGTCGTCAGGTCGGAACCTGGAACCGCAGCGAGACAGGAGCCGCACGCCGAGCAAACCCTCCTTTTTCTCTTTGATCCTTCTCGGTTAAACATTCTTTCTTTCCACCCCAAGGACTCCTCCTTGAAACCCCGCCGGCAACACGCTGCCCTCCATCCTCACCGAGTCGGGTTCCTACTGACCCCGCTGCATTGCCGGCCCAGGTTGGGTGCGTTAAGGAAGCGGGCGTCTTTGTAACCGCATTGAACAAAGCATTTTCCAAGGTCTTCTGCCACCACCCTGCTCTCTCCTCCCTGCGGTAATATTGCGGCTGGCAGCGCTACTCGCTGCAAGGAAGAGTGTGCTTGTCAACTCGTTAACACTTTCTTCTTTTTTTTTTTTTTTTTTTTTCCCCTTCCACGGTTGTGCTAATGAATTGTAAAGATCTTATCAGGCAGCTGCTTTGGCTGCTCTCAGGTACCTCCGATACGCATCTTTCAGAAGGCTGGAAGGAAAATAAATATAATTTTGAAGGCTGAAAAAAAATATATATGGCCCCAGATCACTCATATGTATATTAAATGTCTGGCTTACTAGAAAAAATAAATTAAAAAAAAGACTGTTTGGAAAGCTTACTCTCTCCCGGGTATCAGTTGCCCTCCCGTGTTGGGCAGGAGGGAGACGACCTGGGTGCCAAGAGCTTGCAACCGAGAAAAAGCAGGATTTGGGGGAGCAGCACGGGGCTCTGGTGTGCTGTCAGTACAGCGATATAACCTCTCTCTCCTGATGGCAGGATTCACACAAAGGCTTTGATCGCCTGGTTTATTAAAGCTGGAAGCATCCTCGCCCAGCTAGAAGTGGCAGCGGAGACGAAACCCCTGTTTCCAGCCCTTCCTCCCCCTTGTACTTTAAGCAACCTCTGCCTCTGGGACTGCAGCAATGGGGGAAAAGTGGCAAAACCGGGGTGTGGTGACACAGGGCCGCTGTGCCGGCGCTGAGGCTGTCACCCGGGGTGAGCAGGAAAGGTGGGTTGCAGGCGCTCACAGGGGAGCACAAGGGAGAGTGTCAGGCTGTGGCGGAGGAGCTGCGTGGGTGTTACAGGCTGCGGCCCCATCTTTGCACGGGTGGGGATGCGGGAACGTGAGCAAGCCATCCAGCAGTAACTCAGGAGCCTAAGCCGCAGCATTGTGGACAAGTGCTAAGAGAAGTTCATCATTAAAAGCTTTATCTTCAGCCCACAGGAGCCAGCAGGTGTTTTTTTCAATTGGTTTTTGTAGAGGCTGGCTCAGATCCTGAATCTGTTAAAGAAAGGTGTCACTCCCAAATATCGTGAATTCCTTTGTCCTTCTCTCTCCTCCTATTTTCCCATTTATGGTTCTCTACAGAATTTAGAGATAATTTTCACCTGATTTGTGCTCGCCTCATAAGAAACACATAACAAATGTCCCTTTATGGGACTTAATGCATACACAAACCTTTCAATCCTGGGGAAGGCCACTATCCATCCCAGGATGCTGTAACTACAGCAGCAACAGCACCTGGCACCAGCTTTTTCGAACACCAAGCAGAAAAGGGAGGTGATTTCTCATGCTTTTTGGATTTCTCATGCTTTCTGAGAGGCGGCAGGGAAGGATATTTTTCAGTTGCTGTTCAAGGGTGGGAAACAGACTTTATGAAGACGCAGCTTCAGCCTGTTGGGATCCTATGGCTTTGAAAAATACAGTAAAGGAACTCTGACAACATTTTCCTAGGGTAGCGTGTTCTGACAGCGTAACTATCCTGTGTTCTGTTGTCATGCAAATAGGCAACACTCCAGAGATTGGAGACAGATAACTGAAGTGATGTTTGTGAAAGTTATATTCTGTGTAATCATCAATAACATCAGATACACCGATTAGGTGGCAGCAGTAACTGTTTGACATGCTTCTGCTAGGAAATCAAATACGTCCCTGATCTAAATCATGCTATTCAAGGACTATATGGTGGACGCGCAGAGCTTGGCCAGAACAAGCATATCCTTAATGGATCAGACAATGTAGTGCTGCTGTCTGATAATGTATAGGGGTACTAAGCTACTGTTTGGGGGATTTACTCTTTCTGCTAAACCACTGTCTTCAACAGAGCAGGAAGGAAAAGCCAAGAGAAAAGACTAAGCCATCTCGAGGGCTGCTCGGGGACAATGGCAGGCCTGTTAGCTTCGCTCCTTCCCCAGGGAGGAGGAAGCAACATAATCAAAGCTGATTTTGTCCAGCTAGTTTTGCTTGCAAATGGAAAAAATTAAAAGGCCACGGCATTACTTTAGAAAGTAATGAAAGAGCGTGGCTGTTTGGAGAGCCGGACTGAGAAGCAGGCACTTGCTGGTGTGCTTGAGAAAGAGAGGCTGTGTGCAGGTCTGTCCAGCCTGACCTGCAGGCTAAGGGACTCTGTGACAGAGACTATTAATTCCAAGTCTAAGGAGGAAAAGAAGATTCATGGAAATTCTGGCATCAGCGAAGGGAAAGTACCCGGAGGGATGGGGAAGAGACCAGAAGTGCGGCAAGTCCCATAACCATGACAATAGCAAACTATCTTTTCCCAAAGTGATCCGAACCTCTGACAAACCTCTGTTTATGTGGCTGCCAGCACTATATGTTGAATCAGTGATTTCTGTGACTAAGAACATGGGTCTTTGCAATCTGAGCAGAAGAATCAGCCCTCGAGTCAGCAGCAGATTGGCATCCCCCCTAGTTCAAGCTCCTGTCATACCCTGTGCACGTCACAGACCCCAGCCTTGTGTCCCACCAGGTGACCCAAGGACAGAAACATAGCCGTTTCCATCAGGTGTGTTACATGTCAAATGGGATCTAGACATTGAATCGAGCAATATAATGGAAAACACTTTTCAATATTATCTCAGTTTTTTCTTCCCCTCTCAGCCTTTTAAAAAGCTCGTTTGAGTTAGGCTTTCACGCCCGTTCCTTTCCCCGTCAGGTCACAGGTGTGCAATAGCCCGTTGCACCTGCAGATCTCTCTATAGCTGCTGGCTTTTATGCACTGGAGTCGGTGCTTGTAAGCTGCTTTGGGATTCTCCACCGTGAAACAGTCTATGTGCATATAAAATATGATTTCCAGTCGACTGAGTAAACCTCCTCTTATCCCCGAGGGGAGCTGTGAGTCACTCCGTGTTACTGCCTCCCATCCAGCAACTATGAAGCCACACGTCTCAAATGCTCTGATAGATCTAAGACAAATTCCTCCAATGACTCATATAACAATAAAAGCAAAATGTTTCATTTGATAACGGCAGAAATTTAGCCTGGGCTCGCGGAAGTCCTTACAAGCTGTGTGTTACGCAGACTTTCATTCAGCGGCGGGGAGACAGGCAAGGGTTATTGTACTCTTCCAGTCTGCAGAGGCGTGAAATAAAGCAAAGTAGAAGGGATTTGCTCAAGGTCACCGTGCCAGTCAGGCACGAACCCTGACAGCCTCCATTTCTAGTCCAGTACGCTGCACAGTGGGTCGCGACAAGCTGCCCGTCAGAGAATCACTGTGCCACGTGCACCCCAGGCCTCATCCCACCCAGGGCAGGGAAATCCCGACAGCTGAGGTTACAAACCCCACAAAAAAAGAAGAGGGTTTTCCTCAAGGGAAAAAGCTGGTACCTCAAGTCTTTTGGAAATCAGGAACTGAATTTCCTTGGAGCAATTCCTGCCTAGGTACCAACAGCTGCACTGAGAACATTGTCAGCAAGGAGTTATTATAGTAGTTCTACTAACACCACCAAAGCAGCTATTACAGATGTGGGATCGCTTGTACATCTACATCCTGCATTTGCTTACGGGTGCTTTTTCAGACACGGGCTTTCAGGGGAGGAAGAGAGGGGGGCTGGCCTTGATATTGCTTTGGATCATGAGATTCACAGCATTAATTTGGTTCAGACCTCTCACAGATCTCTTAAACTGCGATTTTCATACAAGATCACCTGTCCGATTCCCTCATTTTCTCCAACTCTCTAAAAAGTTCCAGCCCAAATTCTCATCCTGTCTCTTTTCTGGGACCATAAGTCAGGCTGATCCACATTCGACAAAGTGTTTTGAGTCTTCAGGTTAAGAGGGTACAGCGGCCACAGTTAGATGTTTTAGGAACCGTTTCCTATCACAGCTAAACAAACATCCCATCCCAGGATCAGTTTTTGACTGGTTTGGTTCCCCAAACTGACTCAGCATCATCAGATGAGCACAAGAAAGCAGGACTGGGGCAGCCCCACCTAAAATTGACTTAGATGGCCACAGCATCACAGCCGTGGCGACTGTGCAGTGTAAGCAGAGGCACTTCTCCCTCTCTTGCTTGCCCATAGTTGCCTCACGCTGCCCTCCATGATGCCAGCTCAAGTATTCGAGCAGTGGCACAGCAAGCTCCACCAGAGGACTGATCCAGACGAGAAAAACAATCCAATAATGACCAAAAAAAAGGAAGTATTTTTTCAGTTCCTTGGTGGCACAGGGAGAGGAAAGGGCCCCTTCAGCCACCAGTACCACCAAGGGAAAGTCTACATACGAGTCTCTGAGTCTCAAGACAAAGCAGGCCCCCAGAAGCCTGGGGCTGCAGCACAGCTCCTGTTGCAGCAGCCTGGTACCATGGAGCCTCACCAGAGCCTCTGGGAGACCTTATTTGGCTTCATCGAGCGGTCATTTACTCCTCTGAAAAAGGACAGCAAATCAAGAAAACTGGCATGTCCTGAGGCATCAACAGAGGGTTCACTGACACATACTAATGATCAACTGCTTTCTCACGTGTCAAATTCACACTTTGCTCATGCAGGAGCAAAAGCGCAACATGCATTTTGGAATCAGAAAACATTTGCTTCTCCCAGTGACATCCCAGTACCTAACTATGTGCTTTACATCCCTTAACTCTTCAGTTACCAGGAAAAAGATTTAGTCCTAGTTTAAAACTGCACAGGAGGGGAGAGTACAAGCAGTAAAAATCAGGGTGTAGGATATAGTCACTCTCGTGGGCAGCCTAACCTTTAGAGAAGGACAAGGAGCATAGAAGTACATACCTTTAAACCACATCTCCTGGGGCTTGGCTCTCACCTGAGCAGCGATATGTATAGAAGCCCATATACACATGCAGTGTTTTTGCTACAGTATCTTTGCTTTATCATTAGTTTGCTATCCTGTCTCTCAATGCACCTCAGGCTCCTTCTAGCCTCATACCTGGCAACTAAGGCAGACTAACAGGCAGTGCTTTCATGGCCACAGAAGAAAAGCTGAGCACGTTAAAGGAAATGCAAGAGGTTCCATACGCTGCTGGAATACTTTCCCATCTCATTCTTCAGGGGCTGCAATGGCCTTGCAGCACTGTAACTAGGAAATTCATTTCACACTTGATGTTCTGCTTCTGCGCAGCTCCACTCACGCTTCACACCTGCACTGCAGATAAAAATGCTTACTCAGCATTTTACTTGCTAGATGAATGCTTTTCCTCTTCTGAGCTTAAATGAGGATTTAGCACGATCTACAGATGGCAGCTGCATTTCACAGAAAAGCATTAAATACATAGATTATGCGCAGAGGAACACTGTGGCTTACCTCAGAGGTCTGCAGGACTTAAAATCCCAGATTCCTGACGAGAAGAAGAACAAATCAGAGCATGACGAAATAGGGGCATTTCCCCCCTAGGGAGGAGCATACCTGTAGACAGCCTTGGAAGCAACACAAGAAACTTTTGCTTGATGTGGGAAGACCAGGGAAGAAAACAGAGTACTCTTACTTCGGTCCAGCAGATCATTTAAACATAGGTTTAGCACGTAAGGAGTCCTAAGCTTCTACTTGGTGGGAAGAGACGCGCTAGGCTAGAACTTTGTTAGAGCAAATCCTCCACTGGGACTCCGCTACAGAAGCCAGCTCTGTCTCAGCATAGCAGAGAAACTAGCTCTCAACATTTAAGGATTTGCCTACATGAATAAATCTGTCTGCAGAGCTGCACATGTCTTACCTTTCACCCTAACCTCCCTTGGACTCAATAGACATTGACCAGGAGAGGATGAGTCTCGCTCAAAAGAGAGATCTAAAGCAGCTCAACTGAACTGTGCCCTGAAATTGCCAGCTTCTCTCCCCTGATCAAGCAAGCCTGGGGCAAATCTCCTCCCTCATCTGCAGGTGTCTAATCACAGGAATCTCACTACCACCTGTGCCTCTCCCAGCAGATACTTCATCTGGTGCCTAAATTTTCATTTCTCCTGGTCTACAATAGCTTTCCCTGGGTTAGATGATGGGGGGGTTTACTTCCCCTCCCTACCCCCCACCCCGCTGAATGCAGAGCGAACCCGCAGCCGCAACGAGGAGAGGGGAATGCAACGCAGGGGGAAGCATTTGGTGCAGGCGGCCAGCGCTCGCCCCCTTCCAAGGTGGCCGGTCACCTGTTTGCCTGCCTGACCTCCGCAGTCACCCCGGGCTAAACGGGACAGGAACAGGCCACAGGCTGCTGGGACGGGAAGGGGCTGATTTTCCAGCCCCAACCTCTGCGCGTGGTCCCCTCCCGAGAGGCCAGCCCATGCGGAGGCAAAAGGTTGGGATGGGATGGGGAGCAGGGGGAACTGGGGAGAGCTGGGGAACTGGGGAGAGCTGGGGACCAGCACAAGCCCGATGCTGCCTCAGCAGCGAGGCGGGGTGGGGGGGGCACAGGCATAGAGGAGAGTCGCCATACATCCCATAATGCTTTGTGCGAGCAGCAAGTGACAAATGTAGGGCAGAGGAGGTGGCTTGCGACCCCTCCCTGAGCTGATCCCCTGCCATGGGATGTGGGGGTATGGCAGCTGAGCCGGGCTTAGCTGCCTCCCGGGATTTAGCGTCGGCGCGGCGCCACGGGCAGAAATTAGCAGGGCTGAGGATTTGGTCTTTTGGCAGAAGCCACAAGAACCAGAGCAGCTTTGGGAAGAAAAGTGATGACCAGCTCCTACCTCCCTCCCTCCCCTCCCCACCCCGTTTCTTCAAGGTGAAGTTTTGGAATTTGGAAATGGAAATTTTTGATTTCTAGAAATACGTACAAAATTGGAGGCAGAGGAAACACTAACTAAAAAAAAAAAACAATCTGTGTCATTAGCTTCCTTGTTCTTCGGGCAGAGATGACACCCTGCCTGCGATTCAAAAATACACATTTCCAGCTGTAAAGGGCTCACGGCCATCAGTGTGCCACCTGGACTCCTAACGGCGACGGACGGCACAATTAAGGAAACCCCTTCTCAGTAACGCCCGGCTTGGCTGTGTTCTGGTGAAAGCGTGGTGGGCACAGAAACCCCTCCCCAAAGCAGAGCCCTTAATTCACCGCCCCGTACCCTCCGGAGCTCCGCAAACCCACCCCGCTTGCTTTGTAGCTCCCCTGAAAACCTCCAGAGCGAAGCCATGAAGATCACCGTGACCTTCCTCCTCCCCTTCCCCCGGGGGAGGGGGTTTCGAGGCTGCGCAGCATCCCCCCTTCCCCCGGGGCTCCTCCCGGGTGACTTGTCGGAGCCGCCCGATCCCCGCTTTACCGGCGGTGCCCCCGCACCCAGGGGTTCACCTGCCATCTAGCGGGGTTCCTCCGTCCCTGCGCCTCCCTCCGCCTTAATCCCGCAGCCCCGGCCCCCTGCGGAGTCCGCGGCGGGTGTAGGCGGGGAGGGGGCACCGGCGGAGGGGGGCTGCGGGCCGGGGCAGGCGTGAGAGCCGGGGAGGCCGCGCACGGAGGGACAGTGCACCCACCGGGGCGGGCGTGCCTGTGCACGGAGGGGGCGTGCACTGGGGGGGGTGTGCGTGTGTGTGCCCCGTGTGTGCGTGTGCATGCACAGGGGTGTGTGTATGCCCCGAGGTGGGTGTGCGTGTGCACGGAGGGGGCGTGCACTGGGGTGTGTGTGCGTGTGTATGCACAGGGGTGTGTGTATGCCCCGGGGTGGGTGTGCCTGTTCACGGAGGGGGCGTGCACTGGGGGCTGCGTGTGTACCCTGGGGGGTGTGTGCCCCGGGGCGTGTGCCGTGCGTGTGCATGCACAGGGGTGAGTGTATGCCCCGGGGTGGGTGTGCCTGTGCACGGAGAGGGTGTGCACTGGGGTCTGCGTGTGTGCCCCGGGGGTTCTGTGTGCATGCACAGAGGGTGTGCACAGGCGAGGGGTGTGTGTGCTCCCCGGGGTTGTGTGTGCATGCACAGGGATGTGCACAGGCGGGGAGGGTGTGCCCGGGGTTGTGTGTGCATGCACACACAGAGGGTGTGCACCGGGGGCTGCGTGTGTGTGCCCTGGGGGGTGTGTGTGTGTGTGTCCCCTCCCCGTGGTGTGCGTGTGTGCTCCCCGGGGTGGATGTGTGAATGCACAGGGGGTGTGCACCAGCGTGTGTGTCCCGTAGGGAGTCTGTGCGTGCACAGAGCGGTGCGTGCGTCCCGGGGGACGTGTGCATGCACGGGGGGTGTGCACAGGCGGGGTGTGTGCGTGTGCCTCGGACGGAGGCTGTGCCCTTCGGCAAGGTGTACACGGAAGGGGTGTGCACCGACCGAGGGGGGGTGGGGGAGCGTACACGTCGGGAGGTGGGGGGCACGGAGGGGGTGCCCACCCGGCGGTAGGAGGG